>CAMZMU010000060.1:56316796-56890655 GCA_947311845.1 Poa pratensis | reverse complement strand
AGCGCTTGTAAGCCGTTGGATCAGGGGTGTGCTTGATCCAACGGCTCGCAAGCTCTCGAAGGAAACACACAATCCACGTCCTTGTTCCTGATTGGTAACCGGGGGAGTCACTCGGAGGCAGGGGAAACCGTGTGGTTTGTTACATTATACACAAAAACTCCCCTATCTATTGTTGGGGTATAAATTTTGTTTTCTTCGCGTATGTCGATCCTTTCTTCTGATTGCGCCGTAACCATGGAGAATCCTCATCATTTAACGGGATTTCTTATCTTTTCTTTTTTTCGGTCTGGAACCCGAGCCACATCATTGGCTAGGACGAATGGCTCGGTGTGGTACCCAAGATTTTTGAGATCCACTGTAGTCATTCCGTACTGCGGGTCTATCTCTACCCGCCTGACAGGTTGACCCATTTGCACTGAAACAAAGGGATCTTAAAATAAGGTCCATAGTCAAGTTCCCATATCTGCTGTATGCAACCATAATATGTGTCCTTTGTCCCATCGTCGTTTGTTGCATCAAAGCGGACACCACTATTTTGGTTAGTGCTCTTTTTGTCTTGGGTGTCCGTGTAAAATGTATTCCCATTTATCTCGTACCTTGGAAAGTCAATATAGAAGATGGTGACTTGGCCAACAAGTATAGCTCTTCTCCAACAGTGGTGTTATTAATGAGATGTGTACGCAACCAACTGCCGTCTTTGTGTTTTCCTTTAATCCAGAAGTCGGTCTGCTCCGGGTATTTGGAGCGTAAAATATCCATGTGTTCCACGATATACGGAGCCACCAATCTGGAATTTTGTAGAACTGTGTAGTGTGCTCGAGTGAAAGAATGCCCGTCCATACTTGTTGTTGCTTTCTTTCCTAGCGTGTCTTTTCCACGCAGTCTCCCCTCATGGCGTGATTGAGGAACATCGATCGGCTTAAGATCAGGAATAAAGTCAACAAAACTCAATGACCTCATCTGTTCCATAGTCCTTGGACATGCTTCCTTCTGGCCTAGCACGGTTACGGACGTATTTCTTTAAGACTCCCATGAACTTCTCAAAGGGGAACATGTTGTGTAGAAATACATGACCGAGAATGGAAATCTCTTGGACTAGGTGAACTATGAGGTGCGTCATAATATTGAAGAAGGATGGTGGAAACACCAACTCGAAGCTGACAAGACATTGGACCACATCCTTCTGTAAACTTGGTAGAGTTACTGGATCGATTACCTTCTGAGAAATTGCATTGAGGAATGCACATAGCTTCACAATGGGTACTCGAACGTTTTCCGGTAGAAGCCCCTCAATGCAACCGGAAGTAATTGTGTCATAATCACGTGGCAGTCATGAGACTTTAGGTTTTGGAACTTTTTCACACATTAAAACCAAAGTAGAGTAGTTCATAAAAATAAATAAATCTAACATACAACTATCTAATTAATGCATTTAAATGCAACAACAAATGCGATCAAAATCTCAACAAAGGTAACAATTGAACCAACAGCATAATGATACCAAGCCTCTTGACTAATGGCATATTTTCTAAACTTTTTAAGCTTCAAGCGCATTGCATTCATCTTGATCTCGTGATCCAAGCGCATTTCCTCCATCTTGATCTCGTGATCATCGACGACGTCGGCAAACTTCAACTCCAATTTCATTCTGTTCTAAGCATTGGAGACGAAGATCTTCACTTCTATTCAATTTTTCTTTCAAATCATTGTTTTCTTTTACAAAAAAGTCGACAATAGGGTCGGTTGGAATTTCCGGTTCAACTACCTCCTAGATAAAAATATATCTATGTCAAGTTGGTCGGCATAATTGTCATAAACACAAAATTAAACAAATATATAGTTATAACAAACAATCGTACCACATCCGAATAATAGAGCGGACGAGAGTCGGTGTCGACAGATGTCAAAACCATGACACTATATAACAAACAATTATGCAAATAAGAAAATTATACAAGTAATAATTATGCATCTAAATCATACAAATAAGATTTTTTTAAATAAAAGATAAAAACAAGAGGCTCACCGAGGTGGTGTCGGTGACAGGGCGGCGCGGGCGATCGACGGCGGTGAGAAAGGGGACAGGGACACTATAAAAAACCACAAATCATAATTTAATTTGAGCTCAAAATGCATATAAAACAAATGAAATCCCTAGTTTAGGCATTTCATCAAACACCTACCTAGCACTACAAAAATCAAATGAGCTAAACTAGTAAGAAAATGAGCTAAACTTGAAATGCCGGAAGAGAGGATGAAGTTGCTAACCCTTGTATAGGTAGGTGCCACCAATCTTGACAAATGTTGGAGAAAAATGTGATGAACTCAAGATTGGGAGAGGAAAGAGAGAGCAAAAAATGGAGGTGAGCTCGAGCAGAAAAATGGAGCTGGCTCGGGGGTGGAAGAAATATATAGGGAAATCTTTAGCACCGGTTCGTAACACAAACCGATACAACTAGGGTCGGTTGGTACAGCCCAACGGTGCATTGATCAAATTCCCCACTCATTTTTTCTTTTACAAAAAACTCGACAATAGGGTCGGTTGGAATGTCCGGTTCAACTACCTCCTAGATAAAAGCGTCTATGTCAAGTTGGTAGGTATAGTTGTTATAAACACGAAATGAAACAAATAGTTATAAAAATATACCACATCCGAATCATAGACCGGACGAGGGCCGACGGGGGCGGATATCAGACCCATGACACTATACATATAAAAAAACATAAGAAAATTATACAAGAAATAACTATGCATTTAAATCATACAAGTAATTTTTCTTTCAAATACTAGATAAAAAAGAGGCTAACCGAGGTGGCGTCGGTCACGGGACGGCGCGGGCTATCGACGGCGGTGAGGACGGGACGACACTAAAATCTACAAATAATAAATTAATTTGAGCTCAAAATGCATATAAAAAATGAAATCTCTAACTTAGGCATTTCATCAAACACTTAGCTAGCACTACAAAAATGAAATGAGCTAAACTAGCAATGAAATGAGCTAAAGTTGCAACGCCGGAGGAAAGGATGATGTTGCTAACCCTTGAATAGATGGGGTGCCTTCAATCTCCACAAATGGTGAAAAAAATGGGGATTAACTTGAGTGATGGAGAGGAAATGGAAGAGAAAATGGTGATGAAGTCAAGCTCAAAATGGAGATGGAGCTCGGGGTGGAAGATGATATATGCAGGGGAGACTCTTTGGTCCCGGTTCGTAACACGAACCGGGACCAAAGGTTCCCTGCCAGGGGGACCCACATCTGCGGCAGCATGTGATGACCCTTTGGTCCCGGTTTGTAACACGAACCGGAACTGTTACAAACCGGGACCAAAGGTCCCAACCGAACCGGGACCAATGCTCACGGGCACCCCGGCCGTTCGAACCGGGACGAATGGCCCCATTAGTCGCGGTTCGTGTTTTGCCCGGGACAAATGGTGAAAACGGATGAGCCGTTTTCTACTAGTGTATGGTGTATAGATGAGAGTATCAAACCTAAGTGCATGCCCCACCATGCCACAAACACTTCATGGAAAACGTCTAGTTAATAAGATGATTAGGTCCATCTCATTCCAAAGTTAAAATCCTGAACCATAAGAGAAATAAAGGATTGCGCTTGTGGAGAACTCTTTTCTCCGTCTCAGAATGTTCGCCCACATATCTATTAACCTCTGGATGCATCAGCTTTCATAACTATCTTACGTGATTAAGATGGGAGAAGAAGAGAACCAATCCTGTTTGCAAAGTTCTTGATCGCCATTTTAAGGTCACATAATCTGTAAGTATGACATGTCTCAGTGGGGATTTTGCAGCACGCTAGAAGGCCACATATTCTTTGCGGATGAGCTGTCTAGGTGACAGTTTCGCCGTCCGCTTCAAGGTCACAGAATCTTTAGAGATGAGTTATCACAGTGGCAATTTCACAGGAGAACACGCTTATGTAAATTTTGTGCAATCGGGTCTGTGTAAGGTCATATGGAATTCCTAGAACTTGAAGACAGCTAGACTTAATTTGTCTAGCATCAAGGTTTCAGGAGTACGTAATGTACTTGCCATCATAATCTGGAGATGTATCGCATCAAGGGAAGAATATAAACTTAAAAAATCCCTTTACTTATCGGAGCGTTGGGAATGTCTCCAGATAGCTTCGCATTCTGAAGACACCTGCATTATAGACATCAAGGGAGGCTTGTTATTGTCTTTTATTTTAACCAAGTTTTTACAGTACTATGCAAACTGCCATTAACTTGACAGCAAACAAAGGTTTGATGAAAGACATAACTATCAGTCAACTTGGGCAAGCTGCTCATATGAAGGCACACTGCCGAAAGCCTTTCGTATGTCCAACTTGAAGAGGAGAGACGGTGTCTTGCTCGTATGTTCTTACCTCCTCCAACGGAGGGGCTTCCCAAGCAAATTTCGAAATTGGATCACCGCTTTGTTCTCCACCTCGTCCTCGCGCATTCTCCTCAACGGTATCGCCGGCCTCCCCATCCGGCATGGCCATGGCCTTCGTCAAGGGGACCCCCTCTTGCCACTCCTATTCGTTATTGCGATCGATCCTCTACAACAAATCCTTGAAGTGGCAACTCGGCTTGGACTTCTCCACAAGATTAGAGGGAGGGGAACCATCTTGAGGACCTCCCTTTATGCGGATGATGCAGCCATTTTCGTGGCGCCTATCAAAGAGGACATCCAAAATCTTGCGGAAATCCTTAGTGACTTCGGTGTTGTGACGGGCCTTCGCACAAACTTCCAAAAAAGCTCCGTTGTGCCTATCCGTTGCGGGCAAGTTGACCTTGATGTCATCCTTGATGGTCTCCCGGTGGTGAGGGCCACCTTCCCCTTGAGATACCTTGGCCTCCCTTTCTCGGTTGGCGTCTTCGAAAAGTTATTTTCCAACCTCTTGAAGACAAGTGTGTGGGCAAGATCCCCGCTTGGCATGGGCGCTTCATGAACATTTTCGGGAGAGGAACTCTTGTTAAATCGGTCCTCACTTCGCAAGCCATTTACTATTTGACGCCCCTCATGGTCCCTCCGGGTCTCATTGCCTCTCTAAAAAAGATTGATCGCGCTTTCCTTTGGACAGGAACCGACAAGGTTTCGGGAGGCCAATGTAAAGTAAATTGGGAGACCGTTTGCCGCCATACATCTCTTGGCGGGCTAGGGATTCTTCACACCGACAAGTTCGCAAGGGCCTTGCGTTTGAGATGGCCTTGGATCCATTGGAGAGATCCCAACAAGATTTGGGCCGGCTCAACTAACCCATGCACCAAAGAGGATATGGATCTTTTCTATGCCTCCACAACAATCATGGTTGGGAATGGGAGAAAAACTTCTTTTTGGGAGGCCCCTTGGCTTGAGGGGGAAAAACCTAGAAACATTGCTCCTCTCATCTTCGGTATCTCCTCCAACAAGAAATGGTCTATTTCTCAAACCCACCTCAATGATGCTTGGATTGGGAAAATCGCCATGACCCAAGAATTCACCATCCACCATGCGTGCCAATACGTTGATCTTTGGGTCAAGCTTCAAAACGTGACCCTTGAGGAAACCTTGGAGGACACCATTTTGTGGAAGCTCTCCACAAATGGTGTATATTCGGCAAAGACGGCCTACAAGGCACAATTCTATGGGGCTCACTCCTCCGATATGAACACCTTGATTTGGAAAGCTTGGGCGCCGCCCAAAACAAAATTCTTTGCTTGGCTTGCTCTCCAAAACCGCCTTTGGACGGCGGATCGGTTTGGCGCGTCGGGGACGTCCAAATTGTGGTCTTTGCCCGCTTTGTAAAAGGGTGCCCGAATCGGTCTCCCAACTCCTAGTTCATTGTCGGTTCACTACTCAGATTTGGAGCCTCTTGAAGGATTGGCTTGGGTTGCAACACCTTGATCTCTCACTTTGGCCGGATCTCTCCCTCAAGGATTGGTGGCGTCACATGTCCGGTGTCGGTATGGTCAACCGCAAGGCAATGACATCCCTTGTCCTCCTCATCTCTTGGGAAATTTGTACCGAGCGGAATGCCCGGGTGTTCCGAAACAAATACTCATCGTCTCTTAGCATCCTCTACAAGATCAAGAGCGAGGCGAAGTTGTGGGTCATTGCGGGGCAAAACGCCTTGGAGAATTAATGCCGGGAGAGTAATCCATTTTGTAATATGTTATTGATGTTGTTAGAACTTTATGCCCTAACTCTCTCTTAATAAAGAAAATGGGGCAAATCTTTTGCCCCTTGTTTCAAAAAAAAATGGCACACTGCCAGTATTGGTTGTGTATGCATTCACGACATAGACACAATTGAACGGGAGGTGAAAAGGCTACAGAAATGAAGACTCGTGGGTAACAAAATATTCGAGCCATTTGTGCTGTTGCAGTCTTGGAGAAAATTAATCAATGGAAAACAGAGCACCCCTTCGAGTAGAAAGTATGAATATTTATTTATTGCAGTCGTAAGATCAGGGCATTCACTGTCGTTACTTACCTGTAAACACAAAGGTGTACATGGTGACTACACACTTCAAAAAAAAAAATCATCAATTGGTATCAGATATGAACTGTCAAATATGGGCTTTGCCAATGGTACACCAGTATAGCTTTCACAATGCTAGGCACTTATGAACTCAAGCACATCGTGTGCAAGAAACAGAAACAATTCACAATTAGTAAATGATTGCAGGAATTTAGGAGAAGCAAGGAAATATTCACCAGTAAAGTTTACAAAGGGACGGTTGCAGATCCGTTCCCACTATTCTCCATATATCCAACAATAAATCATAACACACCATAACCTTTCAAAAGATTAGAGATCAGTTAAACGCATACGGATGTTCTTTAGTGCTGATGCCATTTAGCCTAACATAGAGTGCAGTAACGTTCTAAGAGCCATAAAATAAGGCCAAGAAAATGCTTGTTGTATGTTCGCATTACCTCTTCTGTTGGACTGATGAACTGAATATGTTTATCTGTAGTATAACATCCTTATAATTGTCTGCTGCCAATTCAACAACCATCTTATGAAGGGTAGAACAAATTGTATCAAACAAACAGGCCGAAGGCTTAATTGTCAGTTCACACACCCAAAACATCAAGATTGGAAGTTATTTCCTATTCAGTAGTTCATCTGCAAACAATTCAAGTTAAAAATATACCAAGCAGCGTTTTAAGGGTTGTGACATATTAGTCATCTTCAAAATTTGGTAATTGGTCAACGTTAAGATGCTGCTGTGTCGTGTATATATTATTCCTCTCATCCAATAGATTGCAAACATATATAAATTCTAGCAGAGTTTCTCTACTTTCTGTATTTAAGAGAGACATGCCATTTGTCTTAACGAACAGAACGTACAACGTCCTGTGAGTAAATACAAGTTCCAGTTTTCCTTTGCTTCTTCTAGTCGGCAGTCCTGATGAATAAACAGTGTGTTCCAATGCTTCTAGTTGAAACCTGCTTTAGAGGAAGTAAGAGACCTAATTTACACAGAAGAACAATTGGAATGCACAATATTTTTATCACCACAGTATGTGTCTACAGTATGAAGACTAATCCAATGGGCAAGCCGAGTGAGGGAAGAATTCCACCTTCAGCATGGAGATAAGAACACCAGTTTTTTAGGCTTCATGACTCATGCACATAAAAGAGCGCCTGACATTTTCATGTTGACCTCTGCATGGTTCATGCACTTAATCAAATCCATATCTCCGAGAACTATGATCAAGCACCTAAAGCAGGCCCTCGAAACTATTCGGCAAAATGGAGAGCACAAGAACAGCTACAACAAAGACAACACGGTTACAACTTCCAAGTAAAGGAAAAGAACTTGAAGAATAGCTGCTCACCTATTTAGACTGTGTCGTCCTTGTCTCTTGTCTTCTAGAGAAGAGATATCAATAAGTTTACACGGGGCGCTGAGGCTTTACCATTTACACGCAGTCGGCAGACCGCCGAATTGAATGAGACGATACTATGAGATCGGATTTAGGTGGAGCCAGCTCGAGAAAGGAGAGGCCCGGGATGATACATGCTCGATGACATTGAGTCCTCGGACGGAGGCCGGCGACGGCACGGGAAAGGAGACGGCGGCCTGCTGCGGCTGATGCGCCATCTCTCCTGTCCTAGCACATGAGAGGAAGGGAATACATGGGATCGAGCGTGAGTCGTGGTGAGACAAGCAAACGGCATGAGAAAATCAAGGAAGGGGCATCTACCTTCCTGAGAAAAACAAACGGTGTGAGAAAATCAAGGAAGGCATCCTTTCGTGCGCTGGTCGGGTGAGATTTGGTTGAGTGCGGTGGCATTTTCGTAGTTAGTCGTAAATGTGACACCACGGGAGGTGTGACACCACCAAGGCACCTTTAATAGTAAAGATTTTCCTGGGGCTATTTAACTAAGACGCCTTTGACGTGAGTTGTGACGGTAGGACGTTTTGGTGTCGAGGGCTTACTTTGCAAAACAACAGTATACAAGCGGGCGGCTGAGTGCAAAATTCCATCGGAACTAGTAAGAACGCACGATTTAGATCGGATGGTTGAATATCAACGGATGCAGGGATACACAGAGGATGCGGGTGCATAAGATACAACGCCTATATATATATATCCCTGGGCGCAGAATAAGTAATTCTGCACCCAGGTCATCTACCGAGCCGGCTGTCTGGTTCGATCAAACGCGGTTCGGAGCAACCATCACATGTCGTAATTTTACTTCTGCTTTTACTACAACGGTTTTCTGAGCTAGCCCACTACGCACGCATTACCCAATCGTAATATTTTTTCCTCTCGCCTTTCTAATCCTGTGAGTCCAGCGGCGAGCGGTTTGGGGATTGAAAACTGAGCCGCGGCGGCGGCGAGCGGGTGCACGTCCGCCGACGAGTGGGTGAGCGGAGGCCGCTCGCCGGCGGCAGACTCTAGGGCCAGGCGAGCAGCGGGTGGGCTCTTCGCTGTTGATGGAATCGGCGACGTTGTGGTCGGTCGGCCGAATCGGCGGCGTCGTGGTCGGTCGGCCGAATCGGCGGCGTCGTGAGCCGGTGGTAGCTGTGGGAGGCACGACGTCTTCCGCCGGCCGTGTGCAGTGGAGGCCCGGCGAGCTGTGTCTCCGAAACTCGGTCCGCGCTCATCAGCCTTGCACGGGTTGGTGAGTTTTCTGGACAGCACCCTTGCGACCTCTTCTCCAGCAAACTCCATCCGGTCTTGCACAGCTACCTCGTCTGGCGGTGACTGGCTGCCGACGGGATCGCGGCGGGCGGCGAATGGATGCAGGCGGGATTCAGGCGAGGGAGCGCCGTCTCCTCCGCCCGAGCGTTGCCAGAGCCGCATCGATCGCCCCGGCGCCGTCTCCCCCGCTGGCCGGCAGCGCGTCTCCTCCGCACCTTGCTTCACCGCGTAACGCACGGATCCATTCCCAATCGCCTCGAAGCGCCACCGTCCAGGCTCCTACCGTCGCGATCCAGCCGTCCTCACCTCGAACGCTACCGAGCACCAGCCGCCTGCGACCAGGTCCTGTCGCCTCCGACGTCAGATCGTTCCCCAAGTTCATGCCATCAGCTCATTCAGAAAACGGAGAGTTCCTGCCGTCAGCCAATAGCGCATGTCGACGCCGTCCTTCTCGTCTCCAACCTGTCCGGCCACCACTTATCTCCAATCTCACCAGCCGTCTCGCTGTCTTCAATCGCTCCGGTCGTACTCAGCCTTTTCCAAGCAGGAGTAAGGTATGCATACTTTGACTTTTATTCCATGATCCATAAAGTGGGGACTAATGCACTATTGCTTGATCGATTCTTGTTGCAATTGAGCATGTTGTTCTCTAATTTTATAGCTTCATGGATTACCTATATAGTGTATACGAAATTGGTCCCTAAAAATTTACATAGATTTGCCACTGAAGCTGCATATAACGACTGCCCATGGCTCTGTTGTGCATTGTTCAGATTACGTTTAGCAAGCCATGGTCTGAAGGTTGAGGAGCTTGAGTAATATAATTCCTATTCATGAGCATATACCGGTTCAGTTTTACTCGCCGTAATTCTTTTGCAGTAAAAAAAAACTGGAGGTAAGTAAATCTACATCATTTTTAAGTTTGTTGGCTGCGATGGTGTCTCAGTCTAGTTTTAGTGGGCATGCACAGCTAGGTTCTATGTTAAATACCAAATCAAAGGCAAATAATATTGGTTATGTGAACCAATGAATTTCATAGCGTTTGCTACCCAACACTTGTGCTCAAGGTGGAATAAAAGAGTAAGATATAGATATAGATCTATCGCATGTTCAGTAGTAGGTACTACTAATACCAGTTTGTCAGTGTGAGGTAAAATAGATGCCTCATATGTTTTGTTGCTGACTTTAATCCTCCCAAGAGTTGTGGGAGGCTGCTGGAAGATGTCTTTCAAACCTGGTTTTTATATGTTAGCTACTTTCCGTGTGCTTGTTTACCGTTAAAGGTGGTCAGTATATGGGGAACGATGCTAGCTGCTTCTTTGTTTGCCCTGGCACTATTCGGTACCCCCCATCTCTACCAATTTGGATGAGTAAGTTATGATTTTCTCTCCAATTGTGAATCATCTTGCTTCGTAATTCTGAAAGTTTACACAATATAATTACTGTTTGCTGTAAAGAATGAATCTTGTATCTTGAGGTAAGTAATTTTGCGTCTTTTAAAAAAATTAGCTGCAATAGTATCTCCAATCTAGTGCTAGGCATGCTCAGCTAGGTTATATGTTGTATAAATGACATCATGGAATGCATCTTGGTTAGAATTATGCTTGATGCCATGACTTATCTTTTCTGCTCCCATTGATCTCGTACTCTTTAGAAAACAAATATCATGAGAAAAATATTGCATTACAAAGGGGCCATAAAAATTACCAAACTACATATGATTTTTTATAGTAACTCATGCACCCCCTTTTGCCCAACAATGATCTAAAAATCTTCTGTTAACCCGACTTTTTATGATCGATTATCCTTCTACATGAGATAATATTTGTGGTTTTCATTTCATTAGGGTGAGATGAAGGATACAAGCAAAACTCATTATCGTGTTTAAATAATCCATATACAAGGGAGTCATGATTGCTCTACTTTTTACTTTGAGAACTCTCTGGGGTGCGCCGAAGGATGGTATTTGGTTGCATTTTCAAGGTCCTTTTGTGCAGATGACACTGCATCTCTGTCTACTGCCGTGAGGTTGGGGTATTTTTCTCCCGGCCCTCAGCAGATTCCACCCAAGCCATCAAATGCCGCTAGAAAGAGAAAGCAGTGTAGTGGGGTTGGGGGATGATGATGATTATTTTGTTTGTGTTCCTCCAATGCCATCAGCAAGTTTCTCTAAGGCTACTAGAGTTGTTCGGAAGATCAAATAAGCTAATCATCACTTGCTAGACCCCAACATTCTGAGATAATTTATGATGCTTTATGTTGAACTTAATTTGCACATGTTTCTTGTCGGTTCATGTATTCTTGATATACTGTATTCTGTTGTAATAAATTTATCAAGGTATTCTCACGCTGACAAAGTTGCGTATAACTATTATATTGTTTACTTGACCTCGTAATTTACGATGCTTACTGCTGAAATATAGTTTTTTGCATGTTCGACGTACAGATTTTTGTTGTATTAATTTCTTTGTGAATTACACGTAACGAGCATGAGGTCTTGCATTAAAAAATTCTATAGATATTATTATCGCACATATTCTGGACATTCGTACACAATTTTCTTTTAAAAAAACTTACATACACTTATTTGTCTTGCAAATTCCTGTTTGATTTATATACGGCCGAAGACGATTGCAATAAATGAACATAAGCCGATTGCAAAAGGTAAGTTGTCTTACGCTAGTTTCAGAATTTCTTACGTCCATTCGCCAAAATGTACTAATATGGAAATATCGAGTAGTATTTAAGTTATGTTGACGCCCCATATGAAGCTCCTTTTCCGTTCCATGCACGTCTCTTAGCACATCACGGAATGTGTGTTGTCTAAAAAAAGCATCACGGAATGGGGCGCGGGGTAGTTACGGCGCACGATCAGCACGTCTGTGTCGAGTCAGTTTTCTTACGACGCATGCATGCGATCTTACGACATGCGGGACTGGGCGCAGGGATGCGGGCGCGCGGCGTCTTCCGTGCGGTTCTGGCGGGGTGTAGAATAACTTAACTATATATATATATATATATATATATATATATTATATATATATATATATGTCACATAAATCCTTGATTTGAGTTCCTGCACAATGTCGACGGCCTATGGTTGTTCACTTATTCAATTTCCTCTAGAAATATATATATCTTCCTTCTACGATCCTCTACAATGCAATCAGTGTCCTAGATATTTGTTGTTAGTTACGTCAAATATGTTCCACTAGAACTTTCCATGATTCCCTTCTCACCAAATATCCTTCCATGGTCGTGCTTTACTTTTGGTAGCACATTCTTCTCAATCATCTCTATCTTGCATGTGATATCATCCTCATCCTATATTATTTTTTGCTACAAGATATATATAATTTCAATTTGTGTATGTATAGACACAGTAGAATCGTGTTTAGTTGGCAGTTTCTATTTTGTGGATGTTCGTGTTGGGGCTTGTCTACGTACCGGATAACTTTTTATTTGGGAGTGGACAGAGCTCACTCGAGTGAAAATTAAGTTAATTCTCACTTAGATGACATCATCTGGTTGCATTTGGAACTCATGTGTAATTCATCTGTAACTGAGAAAATTTTGGTTACAACTCATGTGTAGCTGGGAAAATAGAAGTTACGACTTATGTGCAATCATGTGTAACTGAGAAAATTTCATTTGTAACTCATGTGCAAAACATCTGCACCCGAAAAGATCTCAGTTGCAACTTAGTGCAACCCATGTGCAACTGGAGGAAATATGAGTTGTAATTCATGTACAACTCACACGAATCACGATGTAAATCTAATGGTATTAAAGTTGAGTGAGATCTAACTTAATTCTCACTCGAGTGAGAAATAGCAAAACCGTTTTTATCTTTATTCCAAAATGACACTATCATTTTTTGTAGAAGATTTTGGGTTCCAAAATGAGACGAGGGAATTTCCATGGAACCCTTATACACTATATGTACCGTGGTTGGGAATCCTACGTTTGATATCACAACAACACAAAATGGGAATAGTTAGACAGGAAAAACACGGATACGACACGGCGGAATAGATGGATTCAGTGGATTGGAAAGAAATCAAATGAGGAGATGGCATTCTTTCTTTCCTTTCTTGCAAGAAAAGAAATACTCTTTTAAATTGGTAGCCGTCCGATCAGAAGATCTCCATCCCCATCGTCTTCCTTCCTTCGTTAGCGCGGCGGCGGACGACTAGATCGATCCATCCATGGCGATGTCGGCGGCGACCCGGACGATGCTGCACGCGCGGCGCTCCGCCGCCTCGGGACTGCTCCGGTCCCCGACGAACCCGGCGCTGCGGCTGCTGCTGCAGGGGCAAGGGAGAGGCGCCGCCACCTCGGCCTACAACTCCCGTGACGACCCTTCCCGGTACGACCCGTCCAACACGCCGGTGAACCTGGGCGTCAACATCGTGCCGGAGAAGAAGGCGTTCGTGGTGGAGCGCTTCGGCAAGTACCTCAAGACGCTCTCTTCCGGGATCCACCTGCTCGTCCCCGGCGTCGACCGCATCGCCTACGTGCACTCGCTCAAGGAGGAGACCATCCCCATCCCGGAGCAGGCCGCCATCACCAAGGACAACGTATCCATCCAGATCGGAGGAGTACTCTACGTCAAGGTCACACCTTTACTTCCTCCTCTGTTTCTCAAGTCTCTAAATTCTCTGTTTGTTTGTTTGTTTCTGACGGATGGGAATTGTGCAGATCGTGCAGCCATACGAGGCTTCCTACGGCGTGGAGAACCCCATCTTCGCCGTCATCCAGCTCGCCCAGACCACCATGAGGAGCGAGCTCGGCAAGATCCCTCGACAAGACATTCGAGGAGAGGGACACTCTCAACTGCAACATCGTCAGGGCCATCAACGAGGCTGCATCCGACTGGGGACTCAAGTGCCTGCGCTATGAGATCAGTAAGTATATACTATGTTGTGGCTAGCTTCTTCCTTCTTTTTCACATGTCTACCCAACTTAATATTCCTAACAATGCTGCAATTTCACTTCCATTCCAGGGGACATTTCCCCTCCACAGGGAGTCAAGAAAGCCATGGAGATGCAGGCCGAGGCTGAACGCAAGAAGCGTGCGCAGATCCTCGAGTCTGAAGGTACCCAAAGGATACTTACTTCTATTGGAGACTGTTGCTCTGATTTTTAAAGAACTTTTTTGTTGCACATTGGATTGAATCCTGCTGCCTGATGTTGACTTGTGTTTTGTTCTGTCAGGTGCTATGATCAACGAGGCAAATCGAGCAAAGGGTGCATGACATCTCTTACTCTGTGTTATTATCATCCTCTTCTGCTTGCAGCACTCCTTCTGCTATCGAGCACTCCAATCTTATCTTTTTTTTCCAAATATTTACCTGAAACATGCTATATGCTTCCATAGTTCCATTAGATTATGATGACTTTGACAAGACAACCAAGCATGGCCACCCTTGAATTTTAGCACTGTAATATTTACATGTGGAGCTATTCCGTGCTTGAACATATTGTGATCGTTATTCTCTTTTCTCGCCATATATAAAAGCGTTGCCTCTTATGCTTATGCTTGCCATATTTTGAATATGGACATCAGGTGCCGCTGAAGCAATCCTTGCCAGGGCAGATGCCACCGCTAAAGGAATCAAGATGGTGTCAGAGTCCTTCCAAACTAAAGGCGCTATTGAGGTTTATATGGCATTCTGTTGTAGATTTCTTATTGAATAGTGATCCTTTTTACCCCAAACATTATAACTAACATGGTTTGCTGCTTCCTGTAGGCTGCCAACCTCAAGATTGCGGAGCAGTACATCCAAGCTTTTAGTCACCTGGCCAAAGATGTGAGTTGAATCGCGTATTCTGTTTTGTACTGCTATTTATCTAGCCTGCTGGACTGGACAGTCATGGTATACCCTGATGCATGTTTTATCATCAAATCAAACTACTAATTGCAGACAACCACCATGCTTCTCCCGAGCGACGCGGGCAACCCAGCGGCGATGATCGCGCAGAGCCTTCAGATATTCAAGCACACGCACGAGTCCAACCTGATGGCGGCGGCACGTGGCCAGCGGCAGCGGGCAGCGGTTGTGGAGGAGGGCAATCTGGCTTCGGGGTTGCCGTCCCTAGGTGACATCCTGCCCAAGCAGAAGTAGGAGAGGACACGATATGGATCTTGATTTTTCGTTAGGTTAGAAGATAGGAGTTTTTGCTGAGTGGAGGTTTCGTCTCTCGTGGTGATTAGGATATGGGTCGTGGTGTTAGTTAGCAGCGAGTTTTGTCTATATTACTAGTGGTGCTTTTGTGGAGGAGACATCTGAATGTTAGGTGGATCTGAGGAGATATTCACAGGTTTTGCAAGGTTCATTATTACATATCTATTTTCTCGCTTAAAAATTAAAGCATGAACCCATGTCTCATTCTTATTGCTGAAGAGAAAGACCATGGACTCGTTGCTTATTTCCTGAAAGCATACTAACTGTCGAAACTGAAGAAAAACTAAGTGACAGATAACGAGGAGCAGCTCTTGGCACATATTTCTTTCCATTGTTTCAACACACAATTATATCTATTAATAGAAAATAATGGTACCTTTGGAAAAAAACATTAACATCTACAATAAAATATCAATTTCTTAGATACATCCTGAAATATACTGTCAAATGATATTTCTGTAGTATTACAGATGATGATAGTTGTTGCCAAACTGAAATCTAGAAGTTATTGTTTCCAGGTGAGATAAAGAATCAAATTTGGAAGCCAGCCTTAGGGCAAGATTATATATGTCCTTTTATGGATAGATGGATATAGGCGTAGAACGTTTGAAGTTGCAATAGATGAAACACACATTTTCTTTTCCAGTTAATAAGGAGATGGAGAATGCACGCTGCAGCTGTATTTTCGGTTGTATTATTAAGAAGGTTTGTATTCGTATATATGCAATTGCTACCTCCAAAATAAGGCAGTTAGGGGGATCACAGATCGACACAGTACGCGTGGATGCAGAGTTGGCAACTCCATCCCGGCCAGCTGCGTTTTTACTTCAATCCACCCATACTTAGCCAGTGATAATCTGACAAAAATCAAAAGGAAAAAACTAAGAACACGGACGTGATGTTGAAACTCAAATAATAATTTTGACAACAACTAGTGAAAAAATTACTATATTGTATGGTGCACAGCGCACAAGAGTCCTTTCGAATGTAGAACCCATGAGGATTAAGGAAGGATACCTATGGGAAATCCGAAGTGTACTCTAGTAAGAAAACCACCTCTAGGGGATATACACTCCTCGACTACAATACAAGAATGCCCGAACATGTGTAAATCCTTGTCTCCTTTGCTCTCGTGTATCGTTGAGATTTTTAAAGATTAAGTGGGATAAAAAAAAATTGTTTCACGAATCTTGATAATAAATATGGAAATAATTTATAAAAAAGAAAAGGAAGCATAAAATGCACGAACATTCTCGAAATATTGAAAAAAAAATCCAAAGTGTTCTAGAATATTTCTGATAACCGTGCATTTTAAGCTTTATTACTCTATTGACTTCATGTAATTATTTGGTGTTGATTGGACTGCTACACGTGCACAAGTGTGGGCACGTAATCATCGAATCCACTTTCAGTGGGCAAGTAGTGTAAGCTGTTTTGACGGAGAGCGAGGGACAAATAATTTGTGGTGCAGAATTGAGGGATCAACTTTAGGCCTTAATATTTGTTGATGGATAATATACCTGTTCACTCAGAAATTAAGGTAACTGCATGCAAAACAGAAAAAAAGATCAACGCACGCACGGACAAAAATGACGATACATGCAAATGTACTTAGTGTTGTGCTTTCGCCTTTTTTTCCCATTAGTTCCAGCCCATCTTCAGTTCACTCAGGAACACTGTTTGTTTCTTCAGCATGCTGCTGCTTCGTACCCAACCAAAATAAGATCATGCACTGGAGCATCTCTATATATGACCTTTCTAGCTGTATTTTGCTTGGAAATGAGTAAGAACCTCTGCATTCCTGAAAAAAGAAAGTGATACATACTGTTGCACACTTGTATGCAAGCCTAAATTTGTAACGTTGTGGAACAGTGACATGCGCGGTCGGTGCCACACCCATCTGATCTGCAGCACCCACTCGCGTCATACATATAGTTAGCACTAATGTATTTCTGACTTTTGCGTTTGTATCTACGTACATATATATGTGTGAATGTGGCACCTAACTAGAGAGATATATAGATAGAGGGAGGCGCACACGCTGAGCTGTACACCAATATAATACATGCCAGCTAGACCTTATGGAGGTATATATACATATGTTGTACACGGCTAAGTGCACAGTGCAGCTGCACCTGAATTGTGATCATCGTCGTCCATGGTTTCTCCTCTAATTTTCGTATAGCTAGTCTGAATTAACACCAGATAAGAGGAAGATCTTGGGAGGAAGAATCGGAGGAAGGAGGAGGAGAGATGGGGAGGGGTGAGCATGCTGACGATGGCGCGGGCGGCGTGGACGGGGGTGCGGTACACGGTGGTGGTGCCGCTACTGCAGGTGGCCGTCTACCTCTGCGCCGCCATGTCCCTCATGCTCTTCTGCGAGCGCCTCTACATGGGCATCGTCGTCGCGGGGCTCTGGCTCAACCGCCGCCGCCACAGACTACTTGGTCGCAGCAGGAAGGGGAGGGATGCCGACGATGCTGAGGACGACGACCTGGAGGCCGGCGGCGCAGAGCGGCCCATGGTGCTCGTCCAGATCCCCATGTTCAACGAGAAGCAGGTTCGTTCGTTTTGCTGTCACTCACTCTGTGATATGCATGACTGCGCTGCCGTTACTGCATGATCCATCACATGCAGTGGAGGTAGCTGTTTGATCTTTGTTGTTTCTTCATGTGAAAGCTGCTTTACTGTGTTTCCAGTGTGCACATATATTTCGCCTCAACATGCATCCATGCACGCTTTACACCTGTAGTTTGTTTTAACTTGGTAGGTGTATTTGCTACATCAGACAGGAAAAAAAAGGTCAACTCTAGTACTAGTCGGTCGTGACGACACACACACACATGACAATCATCGTCTCTGTCTCTGGCCAGGTGTACCGTCTGTCGATCGGCGCGGCGTGCGGCCTATGGTGGCCGGCGGAGAAGCTGGTGATCCAGGTGCTGGACGACTCGACGGACGCCGCGTCCGGTCGCTGGTGGAGGCGGAGTGCCGGCGGTGGGCAAGCAAGGGGTGCACGTCCACTACGAGAACCGCAGCAACCGCAACGGCTACAAGGCAGGCGCCATGCGTGAGGGCTCAAGAAGCACTATGCCAGGGACTGCGCATTCGTCGCCGTCTTCGACGCCGACTTCCAGCCCGACGCCGACTTCCTCCGCCGCACCGTGCCCGTCCTCCAGGCCGACCCGGCCGTGGCCCTGGTGCAGGCGCGGTGGCGCTTCGTGAACGCCGACGAGTGCATCCTCACCCGGATCCAGGAGATGTCCCTGGACTACCACTTCTCCGTGGAGCAGGAGGTGGGCTCCGCCTGCCACGCCTTCTTCGGCTTCAACGGCACTGCGGGGGTGTGGCGGGTGCAGGCCCTGGCCGACGCCGGCGGGTGGAAGGACCGCACCACCGTGGAGGACATGGACCTGGCCGTCAGGGCCAGCATGAGGGGCTGGAAGTTCGTCTACGCCGACGACGTCAGGGTCCGCAACGAGCTGCCCAGCAGCTTCAAGGCGTACCGGTACCAGCAGCACCGCTGGTCGTGCGGCCCGCCAACTTGATGAGGAAGATGTTCTGGGAGATCGTCACCAGCAGGCAGGTCTCTGCCCGGAAGAAGCTTCATGTCCTCTACGGCTTCTTCTTCGTCAGGAAGGTCGTCGCGCACCTCGTCACCTTCCTCTTCTACTGCGTCGTCATCCCCGCCTGCGTGCTCGTGCAGGGGGACGTCCACCTCCCAAGTACGTCGCAATGTACGTGCCCGCCATCATCACCCTGCTCAACGCCATCTGCACCCCCAGGTCATGGCATCTCCTCGTCTTCTGGATCCTCTTTGAGAACGTCATGTCCATGCACCGCTCCAAGGCCACCATCATCGGCCTCTTCGAGGCAAGCCGAGCAAACGAGTGGGTTGTCACCGAGAAGCTCGGATCATCTTCTACCACCACCGCGACGACGACGACCATGGCCACCAAGAAGAAGAAGAACCAAAACCAGGGGAGCTTATATGCGCCCGAGATCCTCATGGGCCTCTGCCTTCTCTACTGCGCCATCTACGACATCATCTTTGGCCATGACCACTTCTACGTCTACCTGCTCATGCAGTCCGCAGCCGCCTTCGTCATCGGGCTCGGCTATGTTGGCTCCCAATAATACCTACTACATACTTGCACTGCATATGCTCCTAGTTTGTTTGTTTGTTTGTTCCAGGACCAAATCAAACTTCGGCAGTTACTGTTGATATGTGCATTTGCATGTACAGAAACAAAAAATAATCGCTTCATAGCGACATAGACAGGAAGAGAATCGAGATGACATACCATTCTCAAAGGATTTCTATATATATATATGATGTGAATGGCACAACTTACAATTGTTGCAGAAGGAAGATGATAAAAGAAGAAGAAAGCTACCTTCGACAGCTACTGTTGATATATGCATGACTCATATTCAGACAATTACATGTACATAAAAAGAAAATAATAGTTTCAGAGCCACATGGGGAGGAAGCAAAATCAAATATGACAACAGCATTCTCTCAGTCTCAGCAAAGGATTTCTATATGACATGAATGGCACAACTGAAAATTGATGCAGAAGGAGGATCATCAAAGGAAGATGAACAAAAATGAAGAAATGGGGCTATTGTTATGGAAGTAAAACCTTCCAATCGGCTAACAATTACTCCAGTTCGCCTGCCTTGACCTCAAATTCTTCTCTGGTTGATAGTATCTTCACACGAACCATGCCTCGCTCCCACTCTGATTTCCCAACCAAAATCAGCCTGCTCGCATTTATCCTCTCTGCATGTTTAAACACCCTGCAGGCACAGCAGTAAAAACAAACTAATCAGAGGTAGCTCCAGTAGCAAAATCCAATGCAGAAACGCCCATACAGAAACTAATGAGAGGTAATACCATTTCAGACGCTTGTCTTCTACAAGGTCTACGGATCTTCCTTTCTTCCGCAGAGAGGATGCAACAGTGGATGCTGGTCCTTCCAGCTCCTCGTCCAATGGGAACACAATGTCATCTATTTGACGTGACAGATCAGGCAAAAGACCTTTTTCTTTCAGCAGCTGCCAGAATATAAATTACATCGTTAGCGTTGCTTCTTCTTAAACGGTATGACTATTTAATAACGACTACGATCCTTTCCACATGAATGAATTAATGTTCACAGTACTAGACACCCGATCTCCTATTCAAATAAATCTTAGACAGCAGATCTGCTATTCAACTTAATATATTCAGCTTCTGAATTTGGACTGCGTTTTTAATTCACATTAGCAGGTGTTTCTCATATCTTTAATATAATATCAATCTCAATGCAACTTTAATCTTGACTAGAGACAGGAAAAAGAAACGAATAAGGGAAAAATATATCATACTTCCACAATAACAGCATCTCCAAATCCAAAGCCACAGGCTGGTACGTCTTCACTTCCAAATGTTGACAGTAGCCTATCGTACCTCCCCCCACCACAAATCGCTCTCAGTTCCCCTTTTCTATCAAAAGCCTGAAAACATGGATCAAGAGAGTTCAGTGTGGAACAAGAGTCGTTAACTAGAAAAAGATGGAACATAAGAACAACACAAGCTATGTTGCTTAAGACATCAAGGTTTGTAAAACTGTGACTTGCCATCTGTATTATTTATCGGGGCATCTAGTTTAAGCACTTCATCAGACGCTAGGAACAGAAATTTATGATACCTAATCTGAGAGAAAAATCTAGAAATATACAGCATAACCTCACACAGAATTCTGTAATTAAAGAATTTCACGTTTCAACTTCTGATTTGCAAAATTAAGAAATCATTTTTGTTGAAGATGAAGGACATATCATCTCATGTGAAATATATCCTGTATAGTTTGATGCTATGGACACTTGTCTTCTTCTTAGAAATCCTGCAAATTGTTGAATAAAAAGATGCTACGAATCAACTTACAACAAAGAGATGGATCAACAACAACCTCGAAAACAACCCCTGTGTAGTACGCGAGGCCACGGACAACAGATGCATCAAAACAGATCCAATCAGCATAACCATATTGCTCAGCAAATGAGAAGAGCTTCTTCAAGTCAGCAACAGCTTCAACATCAGGGCCTAGCACCTCTGTATGGGAATATATGTCAAGATATAACATAGACAGTGACCATCTTTCTCAGACGATTAAACATGGAATTTTATTTCCTTTTTCAATGCCAAATCCAGGAGAAAACCTTCAAGTTTGGACAGTGACTTGAGAGATAGCACTTCAATGATGCCCTGTACAGCGTCAGATGGCAGCCCGGTTGAAATCAATTCCTTCTCAATTTCTTCTCTACTCAGTTTTCCCAACTGCATAATTGTAGTTTGTGACGCAAGGTACATTCATAATACTAACGTAAAGACAGCAAAACAATTAATTACAATAGTTAATGAAAAATCCACTTATAGTTTTAAACAGAGCAGATACGCAACACATCAGCAATGATGATATGATCAACTTTACAGTCAGTGGAAAACAGGATTAGGGAGGTATATGTGAGAACCAAATTTACTGTTGATGACCAAACAGTGTGATGACCATTTTACTGGTTCTTTACAGGGTTCCAAGAGGGAGGTATATGTGAGAACCAAATTTAATAAAGAACTGCAAAAACATGGAAAGTTGGCCCATGTGACATGTATTAGCTACCAATTTCCGACTCATGGAAAAAACAATCAATTGACGGATCATTGTGTAGATCTCCACACGGACTGTATAGCTAAGAATAAGTATGCAGAAATTCAGAAAAGCAGTTGAGTTATGTGTTCTGTTTGGATCAAGCTTCCAAATTACATGATAACTTAAACTGATTTGATGAATGCAGAATGCCAAGGGTGACACAGTAGTTATCTCAGAACATCAGGACGTCATTGGATTGATCTATCATAGTTCATGACAACAATTTTTCGGACGAAATGTCACTCATTTTCTCTCAACACACGCTCTGAACAAAAATGTTGGTCCACTGATCAGAGTCCATGGGCCAATAAATCTGCAATGGCCTGAAGAAGGGATACTGTCTTCTTTATTTTGATTTGCATTTTACTGCTGTTTATTAGGTCAGCTAGCCAGAGCTGTGACACATCAAACAAAGTACGACGTGCATGAAGGCACAAAATTCATAATGTGAAAACATGGAGAATTGGCCCATGTGACATGCATTAGCTATCAATTTCCAACTCATGGAAAAAAATCGACTGACAGATCATTGTGTATATCTCTAGACGGACTGCATAGCTAAGAAGTATGCAGACATTCAAAAAAGCAGTTGAGTTATGTGTTCTGGTTTTATCAAGCTTCCAAAATCACATGATAACTTAAATTGTTTTGAATGCCAAGGGTGATACAGTAGCTATCCTAGAACACCAGGACCTCATTGGATGGATGTGTCATAGTTCATGGAACAATCTTGAGGACATAATGTAACCATGTTGTTTCAACAAGCTCTGAACATTTTATAAAAATCGTTGGTCCAGTGACGAGAGTCCATGGACAAATTAATCTGCTATGAGCTAAAGAAGAGGTACTATCCACTCTACTTTGATTCGAAATATAATGCTGCAGCTTGCTCAAGCTCCGAAACATGAAGGAACAGGGCTTGGACAGCATACTTTATCGACGATGACGCAAACTTGAGTGAACAGGTGGTCCGGTATGGAGTACATGTTCAAGACGGCCTGAAGAACCTGGAGAAAGAAGAGAGAGGATTAATAGTGAGGCACAAAACAGGGACACATGGTAGCTGTAGAGAAGCAATCAGTGGAGCGGAACCTTTCGGCTGGAGAGCCTGATCCCGACATCCTGAGACGTGATCCCGAGACGCTCGAACAAGAGCACGATAGCATGGATGAGTTCAGCCTCGGCCTGGATTTGATTGAACAAGGAGACGTCAATGTATTCTGAATGGAACAAAACAATGTGCTGACTGACAGACAATGCAGCAGCAGCAGCAGGAGGAGAATCCTGAGAAGGAGAATGGGAATTGACTAGACATACACACATACCCTGACTTTGGGCATGCCAAAGATATCCATGTTCCACTGGTAATGCTCGCGGCGCCTTCCCCTGGTCATGCGCTCGTAGCGCCAGCATTGGCCTATGGTGAACCATTTGAGTGGCAGCGAGACTGACTTTCTAGGCAGAAGAAAATGTATTGGAGTCAACTGGTGGTGACAATGAAGGTCTAAGTTGGGCAGCAAAATCATGAATCAAAGATATACCCTTGCTTGATGACGAGGCGCGCGAGGGATGGCGTGATCTCTGGGCGGAGCACGACGCGGCGGCCGCCCTTGTCCTCGAAGTTGTAGAGCTGCACCAATTTTGACACAATGAAGCTAAGAAGAAAATTCTATTGAGAATTTGAGGTAGTTGGAGGAGCAACTGAACCTGCTGCGTGATCTCCTCTCCTGCCTTGCGTATGAAGAGCGCCTCGGACTCGAGCACGGGGAAGTCCACCTCCTCGAAGGCCATGGCGCGGGACACCTCCCTGAAGTTGTCGAACAGCCAGGTGCGTAGGCGCATCTCCTCCGGCGGGAAGTCCCGGGTGCCACGCGGCGGATTCAAATCCACCACGCCCAAACCCACAGCAGTCCCCTCGGAGTCGCTGCCATGGGTGAGGGTGGAGGAGGCGGAGGAGACACATAGGAGGCGGCGCGGAAAAGCGGGGCGTAGGCGGAGAGGGCGGCGGAGGAGGAGGAGGTGGCGGAGCGACGCCGGCGCGGACGCCATTGGAGGAGTAACTGGGATTCTCTTCTGAGTTCTCAGCGACCGAGAAGATGAGATAGAGAACTAACTAACTGCTGGGCTGGGCCGGCCCATCTGTTCTTTTCTTTGATAAAAGGGATTTCTCCCCGACTTCAATAATGAAACCATCGATAGATGTTCAACAAATTCTCAAAAAAAAAATTTAATTCAAAAAAATTCTCAAAAAAAAAGAAGATAGATGTTCAACAGAAAAGAAAAGCAACGATGTCCCTCACATCGAAAGGTGGCCAACGGGCCAGCCCAGGCACGGCATGGCTCGTGTCGGCTCGTCTACTAGGTGGGTCGTGCAGTGCCGGCACGCGGGCCTGACCTAAAGGCCCAGACACGACACAACAAGTAAACGAAAGTAAACGAGCCGCATCCTATCTCTCATCATACTCTCCAGTCACATGAACTGTTAAAAAAGCTACAGCTAATTTTACAGCACCCATCTTTCCTTACACAACGAAAGCAAACTAGGAGAGAAATTGTTTGAACATCAAAAGACATTCAGAAAGTCTTTAGTGACCCTAATGGGAACACCCGCACCTTCTTTCTTTGTTCGGCAAAGGACCATTTCGACTTCTTCTTCTTTTCTTCTGGAAGGGGGGAATCACTCCATGATCCTCCCACGTAGCGGCGCCCATCCCTTAGCTTGATCAAACACCTCGGAGGCCGAGTCTTCTAGATCCTTGACGGAGAGCCATCTGGTTGTTTTCCTTTTGCAAAGCAGACCATTCATCAACAAACTAACACATGTATTGAACAACAGAGATCGGTTCACTCGGAAAAATCCCTTGGAAACACGCTCTCAAAAAATCCCTTGCATACAGCCTGCTTTCAGTACAACAACAAAAAGTAATTACCCAACCACCTATCTTCCCAAAAACGGGGGATACATACATTTCCAACTTCAATACAACAAAAAGAAAGAAAAAAATTAAACATCCATCAGAGAATTCCAAAACCGGGATTGTTCATGGCTCTTTTCAGCCTACATAAGGGTTTGATTCGAGAGGCACTTCATGCGCAAAATGTTTTGCCAGGTCCCCTCTCCATTATGTAACCTTCCACAATCATAAAACCAGCAAACACATGTTCATGATTTTTAGACTGGGAACACCCAAACCCCCAAGATTTTTTGGAGTGCAAATCGTTTCCCAATTAACTACATGATATTTCCTAGTCCCCATCTCTTCCTGCCAAAGCAGTCTCTTCTTATGATTATCAAACTTCTCACACACCCCCACTGGCAGTCCATAAAAGGACTTCATGTGAATTGGTAGGTTTCTTAAGCAAGGGTTCAACAAAGTAACTCTACCCCCAATGGGAAGTAGTTTGCTCTGCCAACATTCTAGCTTTTTCCACAATCTAGTATCAACGGATCCCAATTTTATTTGATTGAGTAGAGTCTACAGGAATACCAAGATAAGACAAAGGCATTGATCCTGATTTGCAGGTGAAAATGTTTTCATATCTTTCAACTTTATCTTGCGCCCCCAAAGCAGAAAACCTAACTTTTATGAAAATTAATTTTCAATCCAGAGAGTTGCTCGAACATACATAAGATAAATTTGAGATTCCTTGCATTCTCCTCACCTCCTTAAGTAAGAAAAGTGTATCATCTGCATACTGCAATAAGAAAATACCTTTGTCTTGTAAATCAGGACTTACGCCTATCAAGATGCCCCTGTCAGAGCCTGCAAGATCAAGTAAGCCAGTGAATCTACAGCAATGTTAAACAACAAGGGAGATAGGGGATCTCCATGTCTCACCCCCGTGAGTGGTAAAATATGGCCCTAGCTCATTATTGACCTTAACACAAACTTTACCATCCACCATAACGCTTAAGGTCATGTCAATAACTTGATCAGAGAAGCCTATCAACTTCATAATCTCACACGGGAAGTTCCAATTAATATTATCGTATGCTTTCTCAAGTCTACCTTAACAAGAATCCCTAGCTCTTTTTTCCTAGGTAAATCATGAAGCGCTTCATGTAGAATCAGAACTCCTTCCATTATATACCTCCGTTTAATAAAGGCAATTTGAGTTTGATTGATAATGATTAAGCTACTTGCCCATTCTATTGTTAATTCCTTTGGTCAGCAGTTTAAACTAGAGTTGAGTAGACATATAGGCCTAAACGGCTGAATGGTGTCGGCTCTAGGTTTTTTGGAACCAAAGAAATAACTCCATAATTTTATCTTTTCACATCAAGTTTTTGATTGCAAAAATCATCAAAAAGTTTTTAATCGACATCTTAACAACGTCACAGAATCTCTAATAGAATTCAATGGGGAAGCCATCAGGCCCGGAGCCTTGTTGTGATCGACAGAAAAAACGATCCCTCTGTTCCAATTTAATTGATTGATATTCACAAATGTGGATGTATCTAACATATTACATGTGTACATACATCCACATGTAGTGATAGCAAGTCAATTAATTGGAACGGAGGGAGTAGTTTCTTAATCTCCTCCATTGAGAATTTAGACACAAAGAGATCATATATGTCGATTAAAAAACTTAGTGAATTAACAGTAGAATGGCCAAAAAGCCTATTTGGGCCGGCCCATCTGTTCGTTGACCAGCAAAGGAGTCTTCGGGGGAAGAGAAGAGAAGAGAAGAGGATGTCGCCGGCGGCGTGGGCGAGGAGGGCGCTGCTGCTCGCCGCCGGCCGCCGCAGATCCGCCACTACCTCCCAGGATCTTCTCTACCTCCGGTGAGTAACCGTATCCCGGCCGATACAAGGGTCACCTCCAATCAGGCTCAGGGACTTTCTGTTCTTTGCAGGTCCTACTCGGCGGGCGATAGTGGGCGGAAGAAGAAGAGGGTAGTGGCCATCGCGGTCATCAGCGTCGCCGGCGGAGTGGCCCTCAGCGGAATCAACGACCTCGCCATTTTCCATGGATGCACCAGGTCTGCTCTGCTCTCCTCTGCTCCCACCAAATGCATACACATACAGACAGACAGTTAAGCTGCTTACTTACTCATGTCTACTGATGCAAACATAGACTAGCAGTGTAGAGAGACCTACTGATGCGACTTACAACTACAGTAGTAGTACATTCAAGGCAGGGAATGAGTCTGCTGCCAGGCTCACTTACTGATTATCATATTAATGCCCTTGTTTGTCTATCTGTCTGCCAAATTCTGTCCAAGGAATAAAAGCAAATTACTATCATCATGCAAATGTTTCATCCTGTCACAGCTTTCTTCTCATAAAACATATATTGCCCGTTAGTTTGCTCTTTCTCACCATCCGACTTTCTTTGCTATGAGATGCGAATACTTCACATGAATACCTCATTTATAGGTTCATAGGTTACCCTAGACTCTGCTACCTTAATGCTACTACTAGTAGTAATGTTCTCGTATGTAGGTCTCCCTGCATACCTTTGGACCTTTTTCTCTGTTACAGTTTGTAGAAAACTGCAGCAACAGAGTATTGCTTTACTTATTCCCCTTTGTGATTCCTATGAGTTTGAGTAATTCCAGGAAGGCGATCCAGACGGCTACTGAGAACCGAGAGGTCATAGAAGCCATCGGGTTGCCTATACTCAGAGGTCCATGGTACGACGTGTCTGTTGTTCTGGGCCATCGGCGCCGATCCGTGTCATGCACGTTCCCCGTCACCGGGCCACAGGGGTCGGGGCTGTTTCAGATCGAGGCCGTCCGGAATGGAGGTTAGTTAGTACTAGTTGTTACCTCACACTCGACCGCCTCTGCCGTTTTACTAGGCTCTGTTCAGTACTTTCTATATATGCTGTCAAGCCCCTGATGTCTCAACTCTGAAGTAAGGCGGCTTATGTTATTGATGTGCAGGGGATGGCGTGCTTTCGTTCCTGCGGCACCAGGACTGGGAGATCCGCGCCATGGATGCTCAACTGGAAGTAGCTTCAGATGCTGACGACCAACCGAAAAAGGTGACGGTGAATCTGGTGAGCAGCGGAGATCAGAGTAGTGGTGGGGAGTGTGAAGCAGAGAGATAAGCTGCTAGGCTCACATCACTTGGGAAACAAGGAAGAGTTTTGTGATGACAATAATTAATTAAGCATGACTTGTGTGTGATGCAATGTGCTAGTATATTCTTCTATATATGATTATATATGTACTAGTGAATCGTAAATGAATCTTGGAAGACACAATATTTTTTCAATGAAGCTGCAGTAACTGTCTATTCATAGCGCGTGGCGTGTACAGATAATACAATCTGCAGTTTTGAGAAGGGAAAGAAATAAACGTATTGTCTAGAATTAGGAGCATGCAGTTGGTGCTGGTTGTATTTGCAACCGGCCGTCTAGTTTGGGCATGGCATGCATCCATGGACTCCGGCAATGGGGATAGCTCGCCGGACGTACCATCCCCGTGCGTGCCTGGGATATTGGATTGGGTTGAATGCTTGGGCAAATTCTGTCTATCACATGCATGGTGTAGAATAGAATTTGCTCAAGCATCCGATCCTCTGGCCAGCTAGCTCCAATTCATCTTTTGATTCATACCAGTGAACAAGGATCAGATCGATGGGCATCCTGTGTTGCTTCCAGTCCGGCGCTGACAAGCTTCATGATGCTGCCAGTGCGCCAAATAAGAAGCCATCATCAGATCATGCTGCTAATCTGCGACGACGATATCAGGATGCGGGCAACCTGGCCACCCTCGTCGACGTCATGGTCGCTGAATCAGGTATGCAATTTATCAAATGTAGCTAGGATCTAGAAAGAATCAATGGAAGAAACCGTGATACGTGACTCGAAGGCGATGCATCAAGTTTATGTTTTTTCATTCTTTCTCTATTTTTTAGTAAGTCGGTTATGTGCGTCTGGTAATGTCTCGATTGCTATGGAAAGAGAAGAGAGAGATCGGATGTAATTGTATCATCTTCATATATATTGTCATTTATAGAAACATTGAATGCCAATTGCAATGTATATGAATGCAGTGACGTACCAGCACAACCGGCGTGTGGCGGAGGAGATCCTTGGGATGAACAAGGAGGAGGCGGTGACGGCGCGGGCCTTCACTTACCATGATCTGTGGGAGGCCACTGGCGGGTTCAGAGTGGAGTCGATGCTGGGAGAAGGAGGGTTTGGCCCCGTGTACCATGGTCGGCTCAAGGAGCGGGAGGTGGCCGTGAAGCAGCTGGACCGCAACGGGGTGCAGGGAACGCGTGAGTTCCTGGTGGAGGTGCTGATGCTCAGTCTTCTCCACCATGACAACCTGGTCACCCTGGTTGGTTACTGCGCCGATGCCGACCACCGCATGCTCGTCTATGACTACATGCCGCATGGCTGCCTCGAGGACCACCTCCTCGACCTCCCGACATCGGCCCCCGGGCTCGACTGGAACGCGCGCATGCGTGTTGCGCAGGGCGCCGCACGGGGGCTCGAGTACCTCCATGACACCTCTCGCCGCCCTGGCCCGCCCGTGATCTACCGTGACTTCAAGGCCTCCAACATCCTTCTTGATGCCGATTTCAATGCTCGTCTCTCCGACTTTGGCCTCGCCAAGGTGGGTCCTGTCGGGGACAAGACCCATGTCTCCACCAGGGTCATGGGCACACGTGGCTACTGCGCCCCAGAATACGCGCTCACGGGAAAGCTCACGCCCATGTCCGACGTCTACAGCTTCGGCGTCGTCCTCCTCGAGATCATAACCGGAAGGAGGGTGCTCGACGCTGCCAGGCCGCCTGGTGAGCAGAACCTCGTCACGTGGGCCATGCCACGGTTCAAGAATAAGAGGAGGTTCAGGGAGATGGCAGACCCGCTCCTCCGGGATGCCTACCCGATCAAGGGGCTCTATCAGGCGCTTGCCATAGCCGCCATGTGCCTCCAGGAGGATGCCACCATGCGACCTGCCATCACTGATGTCGTCACTGCCCTCGAATACCTTACCGGGCACCCTCCTCCCCGTCCATGTACTACTACTCGTGACGACGTCACCGATACAGCAGACTAACTAAATTGTAATGCAAAATTTTGACATGGCAAAGTTTTGTGTAACAGTATTATTAGTGTGAGAAGCAGCTCTAAAATGTAGGTTGTTATTGCAATCTCAAAGGAAAGCTTAGCACAGACTTCATCATTTCTAATTACAACTGGTACCGCGTATCACCGCGCCTACATCCTGTGGAAAAAAACAATCATGTTTCAGCATTCCAACTCAAATTACAAATTGGAACATTACAAAATGTCATGACTTTCAAACCTGATCATTTGGTAAACACTAAAAGAATTCAAATTTGAATTCCAAATTCTACGATTTTTAAAATCTATTTGACCATTTCAACTCAAATTTCACGTTTACATATTTTAGAATTTTAAATACTTTTGAAATCTAATCATTTCGCTAACATTAAAATAATACAAATTTCCATACATTCCAATACGTACCAATCACAAAAACTCACCAATCCTCTAAGCACAAACTTTTCCAAACTCAAATGGCGCGGCATTGCAAACTCAAATGGCGCGACATTGCCGCGCTACTATCCCTCTACGCCCCCCCCCCCCCCGGCACCCGAACCCTAACTGTACCTCTCTCCGGTTGCCGGCGAGCTTCCCCACCCGCACCTGCACCCTCCTTTGGTAAGTTTCTTCCTCGCCTCCGCCGGCGACGCCGCGGCCAGCCCCGTCGTCCCCGTCTCCGGCGAGGTCCTCACCTCACCTTCGCCGGGGCGACGCGGCCAGCCGCGTCGACCCCGTCATCGGTGAGTGGCGTTGGCGGCCGGCTCTCTCGCATCATAGTCTTCCTCCTCCGTCCGTGTGCTTCATGCTCGTCGCGTCCTGCATCGTCGTCTTCCTCTTGTTCATGAGGGTGAGCCGGCCCAGTAGGGGTACGCGAGCGGTATTACCGCACGCGGTACGCACGATATAGGATTTCCCTATGTTTATGGACCAAACTGCCTATTCTTTCCTGACGTTGGGCCTAGTCCATGTCGGGAAAGCCCAATGTTTTCGCGCCGAGGCCCCAAACTTTCCCTTCGTTCACGCGCAGACGGCCCGTTCAGGAGCCTAAAAATCTATCGTGACGGCCAGCAAACTTTCGTGTCGGCCCGAGCGAACAATCCTGACGGTTGGAACAGTCCGAGGCGAAAGAATTAGTTTCTCCTGGCGGTATTCATTTTTCCTGACGGTTGTTCGGGCTGCCGTCACGAAAAGGTTATGTCAACTGGTCTAGATGCATTTCCATTTTAGCTAACATGAGCATTTGGAAGAGTTCATTGACTGTTATGTCAACTGCTTGTGCTTCAGGCATTGGAAATCTAATGTACACAAGCTTGTTCTTATCTTGGTTATGAAGGAAGCGAGGGAATGGAGAGAGCATTCGAGGACAATCCAGATAACACCATAAATATATTTTTATATTTCATAAAGAGATAATAATCCAGTGATGATATTGATTAGTTATGTATGATCTAGAAACCACTATAATTCTGAAGCTATTAAAATAGACACAAACACGCTATGGAAGAGGCGGGATTAACCCATAGCATAATGTGATTTCATCATATTTTCATGATCTAGAAACCACTATAATTCTGAAGCTATTAAAATAGACACAAAAAATATTGAGGCTAAAACTTGTATGCTTTAAAGAATTGTGTTTTTATTTGTGTAACCGTGGCCTTCTGGGTTCTTAATAGGAATACAATTACGATTTTTGTTGTTGTTAGTTACATCGGAATTTTACCTTTAGAAACTGTATTGCAAAATTGCATCAAAACTAGTTAAGATTTAGTGAGTAAATAGGTAAAAATGTTTAATATAAATTAGTGATAATCGTCGACCTCAGCTTGGGCAAGATTATCAGAAAGGATCTTCTGCCAAGTACACAGATGAACAATACTTCATCCCAAAGCATGCGACTTCCAAACCCAACTGGGGCAACTAGATATCATCAATCAATCAGCAAATTGCGTTTGGAAATTAAGTTGTATCAGTGTATCACCTTGGGCGTGTCTCCTTTAGTACTGGCTCCGCTCCCCATGCCTAGGAGGAGACTCAAAGGTGTTAATGTTTGTGAATCTGTCCCCAGAGGAGTCTAATGCTGGCGAGTCTTTAAGTGCGCTTCAATTTGCTGATAGGGTTAACTCCTGTGAGCTTCGTAGCTTGGGCAGCCCCACATGGCCAAAATCATCAAGGGTCCCAAACCGTCGAAGATAATTTGGCAAGCAAGACAATCCTCTTTCAGTCTTTCCTTCCTTCTACATTTCATATGGTCCAATTTGAAAAAGATCCAGTCGTAGCTACAGGACTAGACAGTAAACTTGTGGCACATCTGTTGTAGGTCCTTACTGGGACTAGAGTTTTTATGGGTTTCGATTTTTTAGTGATACCGTTTTCGGTTATTTATAATCAAAATTCACTGGCTTCATTAGTTCATTAGCAAGTACAGGATTGATATCAGATTGGTATGGATTGAAGAATCTCTTTGATACTATCCATAAAGAGTTTATGGCAGTAGTTGATGTAATTCAGGGACCTGTCTTCTTTGTGCACAATCTGGCAGTTTGCTGGGTGATTACGAGAAGTTTCTCTTTGGCCATGACTCAGAACTTAATTGGAATTTTGGCTTGTATGCAGAAAACCTCTACCAGATAAGCCAGCTCCGGGAACTGAAGGCACCATCACAGCCAAAGAGAATGAACTCAGCAAAATGTTACATTTTCCAACTCCATCGATAGTCACCGATCCATCTCTTCTTCCTAGCTCTACTGCTTCGTGCTAGTAATTAAATTGCTAATGATCACCATTTCCTAATTAAGGGGATTTCGAAAGGAATTACTAATGAGTGGAACACACGTACGTACGGAACGGACACAGAGTACGTACGCCGTAGTACTGTCTGCATACCAAACAAATCCTTTGATACGACATGAAGGCAGTGATGATTCTCTCTGCGGTACTTGCAAACTGTTGAAGTATATAGAGAATGGTACCGCATGCCAATAACAATCCAATTACGAGTACGCCGTACAATTCATTAACACATACACGTACGCAGATATGTGCATGCCGTTTGGGATGCTCTAATTGGAAAGTACTAGCTAGCGTACAATGGAGGCAGTGATTACTGATCACGTAAGCTGCAGTGACAAATCGGTGTTGTCGTCGTTTGCATCATCTAGATGGTATGATTGAGTTTTCTATTAAAAAAAAAGTGTAACGCAAGACAAAACATGCGTACAAGCTCCACAACTAGCTGCGAAATATTATTATTTTATCAAAAAGTAGATTTTTTTTCAGAAGTCACATTTAATAAAATAAAATATACTCCCACCGGTATAAAAAAAAATATACTCCACAACATGTCACATTTTATCGCACGTATATAAAAAAATTACCAAATTTGATCAACAAATTACAAATTATATGTTACAACAATTATAACATGGGTCAATGGTATATTTTTTGTGATATTAAATAATACTTTAGCAGAGACACCATGTTAAGTCATATCATTTAAATCAATTTGGCATTTGGATCTAATATTTATGCTTGCGATTTAATTGCATAACTAGATCACATACCTACTCAACACGACATGAAAGTCCACCTATTTACACGGAACAGTCCAACTGAGTTACTGATGATGTAATGGATGACGACAATAGTGTTTTTTTTGTAACTAGGCTTAAATAAAGATATGGCGTTAAGCCACATCATCTTAATTAATTTTGATTGTTATATCTAAAATATATGGTTAGGATCTACCAGACGATTTCACAAAATATTTATCGTGAAGCACAAGGATTGTATTTTACTAATCGAGTGACGGGTGGAGGAACCCAACGCAATTGGATTTATACACGAGGCTAAAAAAATTATACTACATTTGTTAAGTCATCATAACATAGATGGGAGCCATTTTTCCTATCAAACCTTTCTAAGCATTCTAAATGTAAAAAAAGGTATTTTGAATTGGTCGACTATAGACGGTCATACCTTCGTCATATGACAAATTTTCTATTAGTAGTAGGTTTCCATATGTTGACATGATGGTTTGGACACTGGTATGGTGTCGAATATTAAGTTTTCATTTCTAATTTCAATGAAATTCAATCATACAATCTAATAATATTATTACATAAAATCACATTTGTTTCAAAATATATCCGTTCATATGATTTCATATTTCCAATCCGAATATTTTTTAAATATTGCTATGACCAAACTTAGGTCCAAGATGTCGTGATTTTGTGGGGCAAGTACAAAATTTAAAAAATACATGTATAATATACAATGAAAATATAGCTGAGAAAATGTTTGTGCCATTTCACTATTTTAATTTTTAACATATAAATTAGTAGCCATTACTGTTATGTAGATCGATGATAGCAACGAAAATATAATGTTTATTACTTTTTGTAGACATAGCCGATATCTAGAGTGATAGGTTAGTCCCCAATACATATACAAATAGTGTTGATAAATTCAAGTGTAAGATTTCTTCCAAGACAAGTCATTTGATAGTACACACATGTGGTACATCTGATACACTACAAAATTACTGTCCCAGGACCGCAATAAAAGTTTGTTGTTTCATAACTTCATGTATCTCAGAAACTACCTGAGTAATATCACACAAATATAATTATTGAGATAGTTTTTAATAGGCACCACCGACATCTAAAGCGAGTCTTACAAAAAAATTAAAAATTTAATCTATGTTTGCACAGTCGATATCTAAAGCGACATGTTTTGGGAGAAATAAAGAGATTATAAACAGTCAAAACTGACCAAGATATTGGCGAATACCACATACGATTTGCACTAACATGATTCACAGGTTAAATTTTAATTCATGTAACATGCAACTAAGACTTTGATTATGTGTGATTTTCTTTCAAAGATAAATTGTGATGACCTCAAACTATGACCCATAGTTATGTGTACTGGTACTAGCAATAAACAACTTGTGTGGTATCCTTACAAAAGATCGTAAGTCGGACCAACGAAAAATATTCCATGTACCAACTTAATAGAAAACACACAATTGATCATCTAATGCTTCTACTCACTAACCGAATCTAACATAATTTGTCACTCGGAGTGCATTCAGCTCTATCTAATATCTACGCTAACCCATCACAGATGTAACTTATAATAAAAACTACATGCTACATTTCCATGTGAATTTAGTTTTATGAATTGATCTATTATTGCCAAGTAAAAAAATTGCATATGCTCATTGATATATGAATTCTACATCTTCAAACATACCCATAAATTAAAGATAAATGAAAGGGTTTTCCGGTACACTGATATTTTTATTTACCATAAATTTATCGTGACAATAGAACCATCTTAATCGAAAATAAGTAATATAAGTATCTACAAAACAATACATGTGTGCAGATACTTTAAGACACTGCCCTCGCGTTTGCGAGGGCCACCATGCTAGTTAATGCAAAAAAGCAAAATCTTTTCCCGTTGAAAAAAAGCTTGGTACAGGGTACAGCACAGGAGCCGCGCCACTGCCTCCGCCAGCGCGGTCATCTGCTGGTTCATGGACTCCTGGCGGCGCTCGATGGCGTCCATGATCCGGGTATGATCTCCCACCGCGCGAGAGTTGTTGTCGAGCGACGAGTCGAGAAGACCAATCCGCGAGTCTAGCGAGCCAATCTGAGACTGGACTTGCTCGAGACTGGTACGGATCGCCGTCAGCGTCTCCTCAGTGCGCGCCGTCGCCTCTCCCATGGCCGCGAGCACGAACTCGGTCTGCGGTGACGGCTTGGGAGGTGCCGTCGTGGCGATCGATCCAACAAACCCACTACTGGACTGACCGGATCTCAGCGAGAAATCGACCGGAATCGATTCAAGCCGAGCTCACGAACCAGAGCGGGGATTTAACAGCTGCAGATCTACGCGCCCGCGACCGTCCTGACCTCTGATACCACTGTAAATACCCCTTGCCGCCGATGAGATTCGGGGCGTGAGTTCGATCTCGGTTTCGTGGAGCAGAAGAAGAACTCAGAGAAAAGAAGATCGGACACGAGAGGAGAAAGGAGAGACAGAACTCGAGTTCATTCATTAGCTGCCTTCACCAGTCGATGCAAACCGATTATAACTCTCGGCTACCCACGCAACACACACACACAGCATGGTCATGGACCGAAGCCCACGCCGACCCACACAGCCCACTACTAGCGGCAACGCCCTGCACCGCTACAGTCCCAGCTGTTCTGTAGTTCTTCAGGTAACACCTCCAGGCGTTACAATTAGCTACTTGTAAGTAGGAGTAATCAGTGCACATTAACCAAACCTATTTCCATAAATAGTTGCACATCGAGTCCGGGAATTAGCTACTCGTAAATAATACTAATCAGTACACATAAGCCAACACCTAAGAAAGTTCGACATCTTAATATGTGAACTAACTAACTACTATTGTTGGCCAACAACTAATTATAACATTGTGTAATGCATCCAGGATATAGGCATGTACTAAGTCGATGTGATTTGTCTCTGATTTAGATAATAATGAAGTTTCCCCAAAGTTAAAGCTGAACAACTGCAGGTTACGCATGGAAATGACTAAAGTAATCGCAAAGCATGGAATGTCTACAGGGGCACTTATTCATTAGAGGGTAATTGCTGTGTCCTGTAAAATAATACTAAATCGGAAATTGAGTAGGGAAGCCTCATTAGGCAACTAATAATAAACTGTACAGTGCAAAATAATGATAAAAAGTTCATTAACATGGAAACAACTACTAACCTTAGCTGAATATCCTGGCTATATGTGTTTCAGTTGTCGCAAGTATTCGAAAAATTTAACATGACACCAACAGGTCTTGAATAATTTAAGCAGGTGATAATAGAATCACCAGTATAGCATCAATTTCATGGCCAACCTTACCCTTTGCACATTGACAGTGAGCAAAATCTTTTCTACTATGATATTTCATCACCTGGAGAGAAACTCTCCATTTCTATATCTGCCCCGACACAGGAAGTAAAGTAGAACACAATTTAACTGTAAAATAGGCAAATAGCACACACGCACAAGAGTACTCCATCATTAAAATGTAGTAAGAATAGAAATACCAAAGAGGTATTCATCACAGTAAACTCTAGATTCACAAATATTAGAAAATGTGAGAAAAACTAATAATTTATATTCAAAATGGTGAATCTTATTCCCCTAACATGCTCATAACCCATGATCGTACACCTAAGCCAAAATATAGACCACCATTGATCTGAGTTACCTAGCTTGACGATATTAAACCTGCAGTGCTTTCTTGTGTAAGCGGTAACCTAGTACCTGCTACGCTAACTGCACTATTCATTAGCATTCTGATTCTGATGGCAAACCATGTTATGACTTAAGCTGACATCCATGGGATAGAAGTTGAGCATGTATGCTTAGGTTTTCTCGTAAATGGCACAACACTGTGTACTAACAGATCTAATGTTTTCTTGTATGTACAGCTCGTCCAGCTTGATATTTCACTCTAAAGTTGGCTCAGATTTTACCATTGCAGTAATTAGCTTCCATGAATTCCATGGTTAATTTATGCAAGCACTGTTAAGAAGAAAAACATTAAATAGCTATAGAATAGTTTTTCCAATGTGTCCTGAATGGCCACAGTTCATTTACACAACTACATTTAAAAAGGAAAAGTATAAATAACTAAAGAAAATAAATTCCTTTATATGTACTATTCTGCCTGCTGCTCACGTAATAATGAATTCCTTTTTCTTAAGATCTCCTGCCTGAAGAGGGACCTGAAGGAGGCGCAAGGTGATCGCGAAAAATGGAAGCAAGCCACCGAGATGGCAGCCAAAAATTATGAAGAGAAGGTATGTCTCCCTTCCTCCCCACTCTAGGACATATTAGCAGCTTAAGGTATCCTCTATGGACGATTTGAAAAATGAGAAGCATGCACCCTGGTCTCTGTCTTCATTCTCGAAAATTATTTTATTTCTATGATTCCACAAACTCCAGCATCCAGCTATCATTGCTACTTTGAAGAAAGGCGAAGTTGATCTGGTTTTAGTATCAATCAGCATCGGTATAAAGGGAAGATTAGTATCCCATTCTTCTCCAATTTTCTCCCAGAATTCCTTACTGAAGCTACGGGAAAAGAACATGTGCTGCATTGTCTCTCGGATGGATTCATCACAAAGCACACAGTCCGTTGATTCCACATGAAAGTTTTTCCTTGTCAACAAATCTCTAGTATTCAATCTGTCTTGTAGCATAAGCCAGCAAAAATACTTGTGTTTAGGAAGACATGGGGATTTCCAAATCCACTTGAAGGGTGCTGGTGCCACAGGAGGTTTGTTGAGCTCCAAATATACCTTCTTGGTGACATACTTCGAACTGTTCCATGGAAATTTCCATATGTCTTTCTCTCCATTTCTATTGCTTATTTCATTGATCATAGAGTGGAAGAGAGAAAAAGTCCTGTAATTGCCCTGTATTCAGACCCTTTGCTTGATTGACAGCGATCATTTTATTCTCGGCAAAAGAATATAGCTCCGAAATTTGAATCTTAGTGCCTCCTCCTGCCATTTATCATCCCATGGAACAGTTCGAAGAGAGAAAAAGTCCTGTAATTGCCCTGTATCTTTTAACAGCAAGCATTGTTCGTATGCTATCTCAGAGAGTGGAAGAGAGAAAAAGTCCTGTAATTGCCCTGTATTCAGACCCTTTGCTTGATTGACAGTGATCATTTTATTCTCGGCAAAAGAATATAGCTCTGGAAATTTGAATCTTAGTGCCTCCTCCTGCCATTTATCATCCCATAAATAAATGCTATTACCAATTCCAGGCACACAAGTAGTCATTCGTTTGAAATCTTCTAGGAAAGATAAGCAACTTCTCCACCAAAAAGATCCATGCCTATTCTGGTTTGTTGCAGAAATACCATTCTGGTAGTAAGCATTCCATAGTAAATTCACCCAAGGTATATCCTGGTTTCAAAGTGCATTTCAGATCGATAAGCTCAGAGTTGGGCTGTTTCTTGTATCCATATTTATGTGAAGCCTGAAACCTTTTTTTCGTTCAGAAAATTACTACTGTACTACTCCATATTTTAATATAAGATGTTTTGGTAGTTAATATTTTGTTAAAGAGGAAGTACTACAGTACCTAACTATAAATGCTTTGAATTTATGCTCACCTTGATCCTAGGGTACCCTGCTACACATGTCAATAACTCTAGCCTGTGATCTTATACATGTTTTTTATCATGTTTTTAAGGTCTCCGGCCTCAAGATGGACTTCAGGAGGGACTTGAAGGCGGCTAAAGATCAGATGGAGCTTGCGGTGCAGAAGGAGGCGGGAGCAAGAGCGGCTCGGGAGTCCGCTGAGAAAGCAAAGAAAATGTTGTTGTCCAACTTCGAGGATTCAATGGCAAGGACCAGAGACACACCGGGCCTCCAAAGTTTGGTGCCACATGAAGCCGGCACCACAGGAAATCAAACTGGAACGTACTGTAGCTGGCTGAATAAGATTTAGCAGTCGTGAATAGGAGAAGATACCTCCTCCCAGGCTGGCTGCCATGTGAAAAATTGTGGATGGCCCAGTTTTGCCTGTTTGTTTGGCTTGAAGGATAGGAAACGATTAGTATAACCTGTGATTAGTTTAGAATGGTTAACAACAATTATCTTAGATTGATTAACTGCAATTATCGCTCAACACGCGAGCCACCAACTCGATCTGCGGTAGGAGCGATTGGAGGGCTGGTTTCAAGCTGCTGCCGTCGGGGGTCTCGCAGGGGAAGAACAGTCGTCAATTTCAGGAGCGACTCGCTCGCAGCGACCTGCTGGCGGCGAGTTGGAATCTCCACCAAGCTTTGTGTCGACCTCGTCGCTGATCTTGGACGGGGTGGCGGCCGCAGCTGGCCGACGACGACCCAGTGTCGATTTCGTCGCCGATCTTGGACGGAGTGGCGGCCGCAGCGGGCCGACGGTGACCCGGTGTCGATTTTGTCGCCGATCTTGGACGGGGTGGTGGCCGGCGGCCAAGCACCAGGCTGGCAGCCTCTCGCGCGGGTCCAGCGTGAGAAAAGAATAATGGACAGGACTATGCAGCGGCGCCGCTACCCTGTCGCGCGCAGCGGCGGTCCACCAGTCAGCGTGTCCGACCGCTAGCTCCCGCGCGTCCGTCCGAAAAATTGAAACTCCCGCGCGAGCGCGCGCGCGGAGGCGCGCAAGCGCGAGACGGGTTTCGCGCGCCGTCGCTGGGCCGTCGCTGGAGCTAAGTTTTGCTTTTTTCCTGGGCCGTCGCAGGCTTAGCCTGACCTAATAAATACGAGACATATCCCCAGCTCCAGACAGCCGCCGCCGATCACGGCGCTCTGCCTGGGCGATCGAAGAAATCGCTCCAGACGACAGCCGCCATTGACGGCGCTCTGCCTGTGCGATCAAGAAAAACTCGAATTTGCAGAGAAAAATCACAGGAAAGAATTCTGGAACAAATATCAGGTTAGTACCACGTCTAATGCTGACCACATCTACTGCTGCTTCTCTTCCTCAAGATCAAACCACAAAATCCACACAAAAATTGAAGAACAATTGTTGTTCCCGTAGGAATCACAAGACATGACACAAAATAGTAGGAAGCACAACCATGCATTCCATTTGGTAGCTAGGTTGCACAAAACAGGTAGCTAGGCAGCTCCAAGTAGCAAAAAAACAAGAATTCCATGATTCTTTGCGGTGTCACATTCAGCAAGACAAAAATCATGCATGTTTTTGCTGCTCCCATAGCAATCAAGCAAATTTAGAGTACCACTAGCTAGTGGAGATTACAGATACTACTTCTACACATAGGTAGCTACATGCTCACAATTAGCTCCAGAAATAACAGAGGCAAGTTTGCACCTGCATGTCCTTTATGCTACCATGCTTCTAAATCACAGCCAGAAACACATAAATGGCATCAACTCATTATTGACAGAAGAATCCAGAACATGTCCATTCACATCCTGTTGCATGAAAAAAAAGCATAGAATTCTTCAGTTAGCAATACTAACATGGTTTCACAATTCATGTCTGCAGGTAAAAGAGATGGACATGTACAGAGCAATCGGTGCACAAAACATTGCCATTTCTGGCAATAATATGTCAAGCAACCAAGGTATCAGCCTCCAATGGTTGCCAAAAATTGTTGAATGCTAGATATCAATTTACTTCTTGGTTGCTACCAGAATCAACTTAGTTGTAAAAAAAAATGCTATGTAGACGTTTCAAATCAATGCAAAAACTATATTATGTGCTAGCTACCATGTATTTTGAAGGACAATACCAATTTCATTGATGCTAGCTACCAGGTTAAATAATTGCTTGTTGAATCACTGGCAGGTTAACTCACTGGCAGTAGATATTAGGGGGAAAAATACTAGATACCATATTAACTTGTAAAACATATCAGAATAGCTTAGAACAGATGCCATGTTGATTCATGCTAGCTAGCAGTAAAAACATAACAAAAGCAGGTTTAGACTGTTCTAGCTACCAGAATACTCATTTGCTTCTACCAAGTAGTTTATTAGGAGCTACCACATAATTTGATAGCAGACACCACCTATTATTTGAACAGTTACTTACACAAACTCTATTTGCATGCTATTAACTATAGGAAATGCATCTAATGGTGCTGATGGACAAGGTTTGGAGTTGGGACCAGAAGCTACTATGGAGATGGAGACTACCCACGCTGCATCTAGTACTCATACGCCCAGAGCTGAAGGGAGCAACACAAACGATGGCGCAACAGAAGCAATGTCGACACCGCAACCTCCAGCGCCCCACATGAGGTTTGACACACTGGAGGAAGCAGAGAGACACTACAGGAGGTATGCAAGAAGGAAAGGTTTCGACATACGATATGACTACAGGAAACCATCTGAAGTTACAGGGGAATTCATTAGAGCAGGCATTGTGTGCACAAGGGCAGGGCATCCGCCAAAAAAGAAAGAGGACACGCAGAACCCGAAACCAGTTGTGCCTGAAAGAAAGAGGAACACACATCCAAGAACTAACTGCCCGGCTCATATGTCTGTCAAATTCAGAGATGGTAGCTGGCTCGTGACAGACTTCAGTGACGACCACAACCACCCACTCATCAAAAAGTGGTCACTGACAGGTTTCTTAAGAGGTCACAGAGATATCCCTGAAGAAGATAAGGAATTCATTACTCTGCTGCATTCGTGCAACCTGGAGACGAGCAGGCAGATGCAGATCATGACGAAGTTGCACGCTTCACTTGACGGCCTAGGATACACCACGAAAGATGTGGCCAACTTCAGATCCTCACTTCGGGCTGAGAACAAGTGGACGGACATGCAAGACACAAGGGCATACTTTGAGTTGATGAAGAAAACTGACCCTGACTTCTTCTACAAAATGTCAGTTGATGAGGAGAAAAGGGTAGTGAATCTGTATTGGGTTGAAGGTGTAGCCAGAAGGGCCTACAAGAGGTTCCATGACTGTGTGTCGTTTGACACCACTTACCTGACAAACGCCTACCAAATGCCGTGCGCGCCATTCATCGGGATAGATAACCACGGTATATCAATTCAGTTTGGGTGTGGCCTTCTAAGGCAGGAGCTAAGTGCAAATTTTATTTGGCTCTTCGAGGCATTTCTAGAGGCTATGGATGGATTGGCGCCACTAAATATCATCACAGATCAAGACTTTGGGATGCGAGCAGGAATCACCAAGGTCTTCCCAAATGCAAGCCATCGAAATTGCAGGTGGCACATTGTTGAGAAGGTAGCAGAAGATATTGGGCCATTCCTTCGCAAAAATGAGCAACTTCGGCAAGCATTCAATGACTGCTTGAACAGCAGCTTATCACCGCAAGAATTTGAAACAAAATGGAATGACATGATCAACAAGTACGGTGTTCAAGGGCATAAAAGACTAGCAGATTTGTATGACAAAAGAAGCTACTGGGTGCCAGCCTACTTCATGAAGAACTTCTACCCTTTCATGCAAACAACTCAACGGAGTGAAGGCTTCAATGCTGTCCTAAAGAAATACGTGAAGCCAACCAACTCTGTCCTCGAATTTGTTCACCAATACTCTGAAATCCAAGCAAAGATAATGAAGTCTGAAAACAAGGAGGAAGTGGACAGTGCAGTATCAACGGCCCGTGCATTTTGCTACCACCCATAGAGAACCAGTTGTCCAAGGTGTACACGCGCAAAATACATAGCCGTTTCCAGTACGAAATGCAGTCAGTGTATTCGTACAACATACACCAAACAGGCGAGAAGACGTATCAGGCTGAGTGCATAACAAAATACGTGCCAAACTACTACAACCGCACATACGAAGTTTATGCAGATCCTGAGAACAAGGAGTATAGATGCACGTGCTGCAAATTTGAGAGAGACGGTATCGTCTGCTGCCACATACTAAGGGTAAGGAAAAAAAGGAAGTAAAAATAGGATATACCAGGTTTATACTACACAGATGCCTATTTGATACTGTCCAGTTACCACCTTATATAGAGTTAAATAAGAAAAAAGTTCAAAAATATGAAAAACACTAACTTTTCTCTATTTTGGAACAAAATGCAGACAATGACACAGCTTGGGGTGGTGGAGATGCCTGATGCCTACATTCTGAAAAGGTGGACATGGGATGCGGATGAAGACTTGGTCGAAGAAGGACCAGGTAGACCAGCTGTGATGCCAGAGGAATCAAAAAAGCTCATGTCGCTGGCGCTGATGTGCGCCGATTTTAAGACTCTAGCAATCCAAGGGAACCAATCAGAAGACGGCAGGAGGCTAGTCAAGACACACTTAAAAGGTTTGAAGAAAGACTTGGCTGATCTTAAGCGGGAGGCAGCAAAAAGGGCAAAGAAGGCTACTGCTGCTGCAAATGCTCACGCTGCTGCAAGTGATCCGCTTAATGCTCCAAATGGACCGCCTCCGGCTACAAATCCTACAACAAGTGCTCCAACGAGACGAGCAGCATCAGGACCGCAGGCAGCTACTAGGAGGCGCTCGACTAAAGCTGCTGCAACAAGGTCTTCCCAAAACACTGCACCTGGCCGCACTGGCCATACAAGTGAATCAAACCAAGATGGCTATCCAGTTCCTAACATGCAAGCAGATTCTGATTCATCGCAGGCTCCAGACATCCGTGATCCACGGAAATCAAACACAAAAGGAAGGAAAAGGAAACATGCTTTCCAGAACCCTTGAACATAAACCCAAAGAGGTCAGGACTTGCAAGCAATGTGGGTCAACATCTCACGACTACAGGACTTGCTTGCAAAGAGGGGAGCGACCGGATGAAGAACAAAACAACTTAGAGACCAGACGAGTCAACCCCAACAAAATTCTTATTGCGGTCCTAAGTTAATTGACACCTGATTGTGTAATAATTATGGATGTTTGCAGCATACATATTCTGTATTCATGTTTTAAATTGTACTCCTTTTGTGGCATGTGTGTTTACCTCACATTTTGTTGTTGTCAAGATGCCACCTCCAATTCTTCGACTCGTTGAAAGAGGCAGTAGCCCACTTATAGGGGAACAGCTTCCTCATCTTGAGCACGTCATCCTTGTTGATTTGGGGGATGTTCTGCCCATCCCATTTCTCAATATTATGAAGCACGTGGTACCCACAATCTTTGCTGCACGCATAAAAAACAGAAAAAATGCATTGAAAAAACACAGCTACCAAGTAATTTCTGGTGCAACTACAACATAAAAACTACACAGTTACCAGCTTATCCAGCTATAACTACCAGATAACAAAAAAGTTCAAAGAGGGAGTGGAAAAGCACACGTACTTCCCAAACTGTTGAGGGGCAGCAATGACCTTGAGCTCGTAATTCTCAATCTGTACCTTGGAATCTCGATAATAGGTAGACCATAGTGTCTTAATCCTTTGGATGAGACCGTTTGCATGACCGAGGAGGCCTACGTTGCCTCACCACGAAGTGAGTCAAGCGCTTCAAATCTTTCAGCCTCCAAGTTCAAGGACAAACAGTACCAGTGGTTCCCAAATGGTTCTCCTCTCGCAATCTCATGCATGACTGGGAAATGAATCTAGTGAAAAGAAGGAAACACAAACAAAAACTGGTAAGTACACCCAATTAAACTGTTAGCTAGAGCAAAAAATATGGTAGGCAGGAAATAGCTGATGGAATGTACAAGGAAAAAAATCTGGCAGAAGCAAAATGTATTACAAAAAAAACAGAGAAGACGTTTTTTCCTTACTCTTTTCATGACACTCAGTGAATAGGTCGGGGTCCTTTTGAAAGAATCGATTACAAGAGGCTTCATCATCTCATGATCCATCAAATATTTTGATATCATGTACGGCATTATTAACTTTCCCTCGATCGTGTTTGTTCTCTGGAGGTACTCGATACCAACCTCCATGCAACTGTTGGAGAGTTCGCCCCTTGGTGGATAGAATCAGCTAGATCACGGGTGAAAACCCAGCAGTTCTTGTATACAATTATCCGGAAACTGTTTCAAATTAGACAAACAGCAGGGAAGAATGGAACATTCAGTACTAACAAACACAGCTATTTGCAGAAAAGAAAACACAGGGAAAATGTGACAAAAAAATGGGAACAGAACAAAGAGCAGATGGTTATAACCTCTTTAACTTTGATGAGTCGTCTTTATGACGGGAAGTGCTGAGCAATATCTTCCTGTAAACATCTTCTTGATCCGGTGTGACCGTCAACGATGAATCATATGGTGAGCTCTGGAAACGGGACACCTTCTTCACTCTAGCTTTATGTGGATTAACCTTCGGTGTTAAGCTGAGAACACCAACAGTGGGCCCTGGTTTGGCCTTCTCTTTGATAGCGTTCTTTCTATTCAAGAAAGCTCGAGCAGCCTCCTCATATCTACTGAGCTCCTTCTCGCCTTCAGCAGAGAGTTCTGTTGAAATCCCCGCAATAAATAGTTGTACCTCCTCTGACAATTTCAACTCCTCAAATCCATCATCAGATGCTTCGTTCGAGAGACATCTTCTTCTGCCAAACAAACAGAAAAAAGGACACACTCAGAAAAAATATAGAGCAAAACCATATAAAAGTTACACAGTTACCATGCAGAAAAGAGGTGCAACTACCAAGTAAACTAAAAAGACAACATGACTTGGAAAAAAATCAATCTATTGTGAGACCAGATTGAAGCTACCATGTAATTTACTGCCAGTTACCAAAAAAGAGACAAACAGCTACCAGATAACACCAACGAGTCTACCAAAAGAAGGAAGTACCTTGGGATGCTGCCCAAGCTAATGGATTGGCGTCAATTGGTTCGTCAGGGGTAGAAGTCTCCTGGGAGCTAAACATGAGATCAAAGCCAGGAGGAGTGAACATCCCTGGACGATTATCTCTTTCCTTTTCATCACGTTTCCTTTTCCGAGAACTCGTCCCATCTGACAAAGGCTTTTTACCAACAGTCCTTGCTTTCTCAAGCTCTTCCTTGTTGAATGAATCTGATAGGCCCTTAACAAGGCTTGCTATCTGTGGCGTAATGGTAATCGGTGTGGCCCCACCTGAACCAAATTCCCGCAGATGCGCATGAACGCTTGTTCCTCTGCCCTTAACATTACTGTGCAGTGCTTGTGGGGAAACAACAATATCCCTGCACCTATTCTCCTCCGGGGTACTGTCTGCTTTCTTGGGCTCAGCAACAGTCGGTGAAATGGGAATCGCTGGAACTGCTTTTCCCATCACTGCGTACGCCCACCTTGCTAGCAGACAAGCTTGCCTTGGGTGGGTTGCTAACTGTCGGCGAGACAACAAATGCAGTCTTCGCACTCTTGCCATCAGACATGCTTCCCTTCGGCGGAACGGTGACAGTAGGTGAAAGAACATAAGCACTCATGGCGGTAGTCCCATCGGGTACGGATTTGCCAATGTTACTCTCTCTTTGAACTTTCTGAAGCCTGGGGGACTGCCTTGATGGAGACAAGTCACTTTTCCTGCACCTTTTCCTGTCTTTCTTCGTAGCGCTGTCAACAATTGCTGCAGGTGTATCGCCACTTTTGATGGTAGCATCCTTTACTTTGCCTTGCTGAAGCCTGGGGGACAGCCTTGATGGAGACAGTGTTGATGAGGAACTCTGAACTTCTTGAAACCTAGGGGATCTCCTTGATGGAGTCAAATTTGAGGACCCACTTTGGACTTGCTTAACACTGCTCGGGGACTTCCTTGATGTAGACAAAGTCGATGAAACAACATGTTTCCTAGAAAAAAAAAAGAAAAATGTACAAAAAAACTAGTTAGTACAGTACTAAAAAAAATGCATGCGGGGCTAGTACTGGCTGTGTGTCACTGTTTGCATTGACTGGATGTCTACCTGACACCACGCATTCGGGAATCTTGCAGGGCAAAGCAAGGCAAGGCAAGGCAATAGAAATCATTGAAGGAAGAGGATTGGGAAAAGCATGCCTTAAACAAATTGCTCTACTCCGATCCATCTTAGTTAGGGATGGTCGTCATATAAAAAAGCCTAGGTAGAACATGAGTGGAACTAAAACACTTGTTGTTGCCTTGGTAGCTGAGTGTGTTTGCTAAAATAAAACAATTGCCATATTTTTTCCCTCAGATTGATTGGATGTAACTACAAAGTTTTTCAAATAGCACTCCCTTGATTATCTTAGTTGCAGTTAGCAGATTTGTTAGTTGTGATCATCAGATTAATTAGTCCCATTCACCGTATTAATCATATTCCACACAAATGCAAAAAAGAGCACTCAAAATTATCTTAGTTGCAGTTACCAGATTAATTAGTTGGGGTCACCAGATTAATTAGTCCTGGTCACCGGTTTAAATACTCGATGTCATTTTCTACACAGATGCAAAAAAGAGAACTCCGCCGATTATCTTAGTTGCAGCTGCTAGATTAATTAGTCCTGATCACCAGATTAATTACTCCACAGCATTTTGTACACATATACAAAAAGGCGCACTCGGCCTGTCATCTTAGTTGCAGTGACCAGATTAATAAGTTGCAGTCACCAAATTAATAAGTCCCGGTCACCGTATTAATTACTTGATATCATTTTCTACAGAGATGCAAAAAGAGCACTCTTTCCAATTATGGTCACTAATTAATTACTCCCAGTCACCAGATTAAAAAAACTTGTACCGCTTACCAAAATCTGTCATTATACTCGGTTCCATTTGTTCTAATTATCACAAAGTAGAAAGAGGTGTGTCCCTAGCAACATGTGCCTAGACTGTAGTAGCATGCCACCTGTGCAGTCCTATAGTATTTCTACTGCAGTACTGTAGCATAGTGTACCACTGACAGTGTGTACGTCAGTTTTCTCCGATTATGTCTTTCCAGTAGAATACTACTCCATAGAGCTGTGTCCTGCGCAGCATCACATCGAAAGATAGGTGGGGCCACTCACTGCGCAGGTCCGTCACATGCCCACACGATGTAGGCGAGCGAGCTATTTCCCGAATCTCCGCGCGCCGCACGGGAGGGAGCGCGTGCGGCGCTGGTCGGTTGCTTTTCCCAATATAAAAAAGTACTATGGTAGTAGCTAGCAGGCTAATTAAAAAAAAAAGATGGATACCACGATAATTTAAAACTACCTACCAGTTTAATTCAACCTAGCTACGAGGTTGTTTTATCTTGGCTACCGGTTTTTTTTAAAAAAAACTAGTTGCGCAAAAAACAAACCTTTTGTGCAGAGGATTGTACTGTGGCAAATCAACGAGAGTTACAACCGCCTTCGTCGTCTCAGCTGCAGCAACGTTGTCGCTGGCGGCCTGCTTGGCAGCAACATGCTTATCGACCGTTTGAATTTGCACTGCTGTGCCGTCGACGCCATGGGGCTGATCAGCAATGCCAGCACCACCAGATGGAATGCTTTCGACATCCCTGCCACAGAGAATAAGACAAAAAAAAGCTATGGTTAGTTATGAGGTAGAAAAAATTAGACAACAAATTATGGATTAACCCCAGATATCAGATTAGTAGAAACAAGCTGACAGGTAGAAAATGAGTACTTATCAGAATAAAAAAAATAAACAGGCTTTTATTAACAAGTACCTGGTGACCCGAACACCTACAGCACCATGTTTGGGTTGGCCATCTTTAGCATGTAGCAGGCTAGCTAAAGGTATATTCAGCTCCATTGCGACAAGCCGTTTGATTTCATCATTAGTGTTGATCAATTCTGAATCACATTCATTTCTACCCAACTGCCTTGATCTGCTAAGACTTGAGGCAAGCTTTGCTGCACTCCCTCTGATCTGATCATCTACTTGCTGGCTGCCCACAGTTGGAGAATCATCCGCAAAACCACCAATACATCCACCACCATCAGAGCCATAAAGTTCACTGTCTGATGGAACAAAAATCTGAGAGTGGAATTGAGGTGGGGATGCGGTAGAACCCTCTGGAGCTTGATCATCAGGGGATGCCCTAGTACTTGGCCCTGGGTCTTCTTTTGCGACAGTAGCTGCATCTATCTCAGTTTCTTCATCCTCTTCAGACGAAGATGAATCTGCCTCTGCATCCGAATCAGACGCACTGTTTCCAACACCAATATCATTGTCTTCTGATTCTGCCTCTACATCTGATCCATTGTTGCCCTTGTTTACAGCATCTACCTCTGCAACACCATCTGACTCTACCTGTGATGTATTCACACCACCTTTCAGAGCATCTGCCTCTGCACATCTCTCACAAGGAAGCGATTCAGTGAACCCTTGAATGAGATTGATTAAGGCGCCGTTGACCGTCGAAGCAAAAGATAACATAAGGGAGTGGGCTCTTTTGCTTTGCTGTTCATGAACAAAAAGAAGGAAAAAAGGTATAAGGTAGGCAACCCACCACTGCAAGAGAAACCAACAAAAAACAAAAGGTAGAATACTACATTCAACAAATAGAAGCATGCAGTTATACCTCATATGTGCATGTTGGATGAAGGTTCAGCTTCATCCAAGACTCGAAACCATCTGGCCCACCAAAGAGGCCCATCTCTCGAGATAGAACATCTTTGAACTCATCCCTGAGCTGCATAACAAGGAAGAGGAAACGTACAGATTTAGTACCATAATTGCATGCACAAAAAATCGCTAACTAGCTAGACCTACACATAACCAGGGAAGACTAACCTGCATTGCTCCGAAACTGGTTGAATCATACTCCTGCTTATCTAAAGCAGCTACCGCATCTCTTGCATCATTTGTCCATGAATTAATAGCAAATGGAGCATCTTCTAACTCCAGAACCAAATCATCAGTGTTGAGAGCAGTAATGTATCGCAGCTGTTCAAGGTAAAATTTAAAAAGGGTCAGAGATGCTAGATGTTCCATACACAGATACCAGATTATGAATACACAGCTATCGGGATATTAGTGCACAGCTACCAGAGTTTTTCATAATACCAGAGTTTGAAAGCACAGATATCAGGAAATAAACCCATATATATCAGTATTTGAAGAAACAAAAAGAAAAAAGCAAATAGACATGGGTAGGGGAGGCTCACCATGCAAAATAACAGAAAACCCCTTCCATATTTCCCACTAGAGAAGTTTTCGTGCAGCTGGTCGACGACAAATTTACAGAGGTTCATCTCTGAAGCTTGTTCTATATCCATCTATTTAATTGCACAGATGAAACAAAAAACAGCAGACTTGTTAAGCGCTTGATGATGCAATAAAACAACAAGGAATAAGAGAAAAAATAAACTGAAATATTTTTTCATACCAGCATGGGATAGATGCTGTTGCTGATATGGTTATCAAGAGTAGGTGCCAATACAGCAGACACTATGTGAACCATCCATAACTCCTTGAAAGTCTTGTCCGCAGCCTTGTATTGGGAAATTCTCTTCGCCACATCGGATACTTTTGGCCTACTGCCTTCACCAGGGAAAAGGCGACGAGAAATCTCCTCCTCCAACTCGCCATTCACGTAGTACTTCACCTCCAGTGGACCGCGCGGAAGCCCAGTCAATAACTCGACAGACTCTTCTGTAAGAGGGATAATACCTCGACATGGAACAACGAATGCTCTCCTCTTTGGATCATAGCACCTGACAAACCAACTGTTCAGTGGGTTGTGGAGGGAATTACACTTGATATCCAGGAAAGATCCTTGCCCCATAGCAACTATGGCATCACGCTGATCTTTGGTCAGACTGGCATAGAGCTGCGTGACAGCATGTGGAGAAGCCCTATTCCTGTCGACACGAGTAGCCTGCAACATAAAAATGACTGGTTACCATATTATCAATTGCAAGCTACCACATATTTCAGTGCTAGTGACCAAATTAATAAACAATGATGACGCATTAGTTGCTAACCGATATCTACAATCTAAGTCAAAATCACAACTGCACCAGTACATTTAAACCCCACTCCCTCCACCACTCACCAGACCACACATTCACAGTTACTCTGGTTATCAATTAGTTCAATCATCCATTCCACTAAATTCCAAAAAAAAAGGGTACATAACACAGAAGTAATTCCCCAAACTGGTTACTCCAAAAATTCAGTTCGACAAAAAAATGTTGGTGCAACCTAAGCCATAAAAACACAACTACAGAAACATTTATGCACACTAGTCCCAACACACCATTTACAACTACTCTGGTTATCAATTATATCAGTGCTAGCTATCAAATTAATTGCTTGTAGCTACCAAATTAGAAAAAACAAATAGTTCAGAAAAATCTAAAATCACTGCTTGTAGTAACCCAAAATATTCAGTTTGAGAATCCAAGTAAAATAAATATGCTCACCACATTATATACTCTAACTAATAAACAACATAATACTTAACCCACAAACTTGACAACTACACCAGTGCATTTGAACCAACTTGACAACTACACTAGTATTCCCACCAAGAAAACAAAGGTAGGCAACAAGGGAAACAAACTCGCCTCACGCTTTTTCTCTATGGCTTTTGCTTTCACATCACCCCCTGCTTTATTACGGCTGCCCTTCCTCCTACCCATCGCACTAAACCTGTTTAGCAAAACAGAACCATATTAATCATGTGTGCAAACTTGATAGAAACAGAACCACAAATTAAAATAGATCATGCAAAACTACATTAAATTAGCAAGTAGCAACAACATAACCAATACCATGAACAAGGCCCCAAAAAAAGGATACACCAATAAAATACCACCAGGTTAAAAAAAAATCGAACCACCAGATTCAAAAAAGCAAGTTAGTTATGAGGTTATTTGAACGAATATAACAAGTTAATTGATCATACATACCAGGTTAAAAAATTAGCAGATCTAAACAAAAAAAACAAGCAAGCCACCATATTCAAAAAAGCAAGTTAGCTATCAGGTTTGTTTCAACTAATATATCAAGTTAATTGATCATACCTACCAGGTTAAAAAAAATAGCAAAGCTAACCAAAAACACACAAGCCACCAGGTTGAACCAAGCTAAGCTACCATATAAATTACAATACAACTGACAGATTAAATCACATTGATGCTAGATATCAGGACAACAACAAAAACAACATAGCACTGAGGGCATGTACAATGCAGACGCTAAGGGGGAGGCGCTAGGGAAATAATCCCAGCTATTCCAGCGGTTATCTCAGAAATCCTGGCCGTTTTTGAAGCATCGCCGCATACATAAGCATCGGTCGCTTCGGAAAAAACACAGAAAATACTGCCCCAAGCGCCCGGCGCTAGCGCATGGCCAAGATTTGACTTTTTTAGCGTCCCTGCAAGCGTTCTGGAGTGTACATGCCCTGATGCGGCTACCATAAGCAGCATGAACACAAAAAAATACCATCATGTTCTACCAAATTAAAGCACACAACAGAAAATAACACTGTGGAACTGGTTAATCATCTACACTAACTAATTTGAGCCTACAATCGCAAACATGGGTAGCAGAAACATCAACTACAGAGGTCATGAAAAATCTAATTACAAAACAGAAACCCTAACTAAATCAACCTAAAATACGAATCGGCCACCACAACGGCACCACAAGCAGCAACATGCCTGAAAAACACAACATCTATACGGACAAATATGGCACCGCTCTCCAGATTTGAGATCCCACCGCACTGAGCAAACCTAAAAACAAATCCCTAACAGCAGAAACGAAGAAGCCGGTCGGGGCCGGACAAACGGCATAAGGATGCGCGAAGACGAGCTGCTGGGAAGGCGACGAACCACCGGAGTGGGCTTGCAGCGGCGAAGAACGGCGACTCGCCATCAGTTCCGCGAGGGTGGAGACGGAGAGAAAGAGGGAGAGCGAAATAGCGGCGACGGCGGACTCACCGGGGAGCGGAGCAGCGACGGCGCGGAGATCCGTCGACGAGAAACCGCCGGACTGCGCTCGCGCCGGCGACGAGCGGCGAATCGCCAGCGGTTCGCCAGAGCTCGCTGCGAGAGGAGGAGAGAACGAGTGGAGCGAGAATGATTTTCCGGCAAAAAAAACCCTGAAATTACTCCCCCTCTCTCGCACGACTCCGAAATTCAAAATCGTGCACACCGTTGCGTCCCCGGTTAGACTGACGAGTGGGTCCCACGTCAATCGTTATCCACGCGCCGCAAGAACGTGGCTGTGCACGACACGGGAGGGCACGACGTGGCTGTGCACGAACGTGGCTGCTCTTTCCTTAGACTGACGGGTGGGACCGGGACACCAAACCACGTGAGACGCGCAGGTTCGCTCGATTCCTTCCGCACGAATCTTTGCGAGCCGCCGCTCGCGCGAGCTTCCGTGCGGCGCCTGTAGTTAGATTTTCCCAAGAATAATTAGCGATAGGAAAACAAGGATTAGAAAACGTGGGCCAAACGGTTCGACCGATTTCGAGGAACTGGTTGGTTCAGCATCTGTGTGGTATATTCTCTCGTCGTGGACGGTTCCACCCACCTGTTTTACAACCAAACGCATGCATAACCTGAACCATCCCACCCCATTCACCTCAATTCTTCAACCAAACACACGTTAAATTCATCATCTCGAACGACCTGATTCTAATTTATCATCTTAGATCCTCACAAGAATCTACATCATAAAACCCACCATTTAAATTCATCATCTTGAACGACCTGATTCTAATTTATCATCTTAGATCCTCACAGGAATCTACATCATAAAACCTGATTCATATGTCGCCACACATCTCGAGTCATACAAATGGTGACACTTTCCCTAGTTGTTGCTGGAAGGAGGATGATCCTCTAAAACTGCCTCAATGATGTCCTTCTCCATCCAGACGAATTTCACTTCTGAATGACGACAATGACCAATCTCATCAGATCAACTTTCTTGTAAGAACAAAATCCATACACAAATCAGTGAAACCCACCCAACAAAAACTCATACTTACAGTACATTGGGGAGAACATGTACACACACACACCAACCAACCGACCAACCAACCAATGTGTCAAAACAACTGAACTATCCTTGTATCATAGTCCTGGTTATATCATGCTGCTGCAAAACCTTCCATCTTCTTCCTTTCCTCCTTGTATATTCTAACACCTACATGATGAAGTAAGCTCGGATCACCTCGATTATGGGCGCGCGGCACAGCGGACACTTCCCTCCGCTTCGGACCAGCTCGTTCGCACACTTCGAACACGTGCACATGTGCCCACATCTGCGCCAGCCAGGAAAAAACATTATTGTGGTTAGCACTACTGAAAATTGATCATAAGCTCAACAGCTTTCCAACAGTAGCCGAGACAGAAACATACCTGTACAAAAGAGAGTCAATCGGAGTATCACAGCATACACAGCAGGTGCCTTTCCTCACGTTGATCCACTTCGATCCGTCGTCTATGGTTTCTCTGCTTTCCGCTGACATACCCAACACACACCAAGGACGTTTGGGTTAACTATGTTTTTCAATTCCAAACTAGAGGGACGGAATGCAGAAAAGAGGAGCCCTGTGCTGAACTACTGACCTCGCTCCCCGATGAAGCGGTTCAGGGCTGCGGAGACTTCCTGCCTTACGGAACGCTGCAGCTCGAGGTGCATGTCCATGCAGGCTTCCAGCATCCGTTGCATGTGACCCATGCCTTGCTGGAGTCTGGCCATGTCAACCCGTAAATCGGTGATAGCCTCCCATTCCTGGAGAAGCAAACAAGAAGAAACATTAGCCTCCAGTTATTTAGCCAACAAAACATACAAGCAGCATCTTGTTGCAGTAGGAAAAAAATCTCATCAAGAAATAAAAATGCTGGATGTGGCAAAAAAAATTGTATAACCAACTATCTATACAGATATGGTTTATTCACTCAAAATGCAAACTAAAAAGTACTCAAACAGAGTGCCGCAACAATTGACAAAGAGAATAGCTCACAATATCAAAACGGTGTATGTTCTGTCTGATCCAGTTGTTATGATGCAGCTCTGAATGCCAAAGCGGTTGACGAGGAGGCATAGGCGGAGGCGGGATCACTAGGCGGGGCCTGACATTAGCATCAGGAAGCTCCTGTTCCTCCTCATCATCTCTAAGCTGCTCTTGACCCTGCAACACCGGTGGCTCAGGGGCTGCCGCCGCTGCATGTGTTCCTTCCATATGCAAAGAGAGAGGACCACGGCCTTGCCGTTCGACGTATGATCGGATAAGTCGGTCTAGGTTTTCACGGAAAGCGCTATCAAGAAGATTAGAAACGCTCCTTCTGCAGAATGAACAATACATTTAGGCCACGTACATACTGAGTAATAAATTGCTTGTGCTAACACTTCTCTGTGCAAGAAAGGAATAAGAACCTGCTGTGAAGCTCCCTTAGTTCCGTGCTGTACACGGTATCGTCGTCACCAGGGGTGAACGTATTAGCTCTTCTAATAAGCGACGATTCCGGGTCAACCGGTTGCTCAGAATTATCGTCATGCCAGTTATGTGTGTTGTCATTGGACTCATCGTCCTCATGCCACATCATTCACTTCTGGAAAATGATCGTCACTCTGCCACTCGTCATGTACCTCTGCAGGATCGTTGTCCTCGTTCCACTGTCCATGTGTTTCTTGAAGATGATTACTGCTATGCAGCTCTTCAAGCACTCCAGGAAGATGGTTACTGCCATGCTGCTCTTCATGTGCTTCAGGAAGATTATTATCATCACTAGTTGACTCATCACTTGTTTCAGGAAGAGATGCATTTTGATGATCTCCAACCTCTGACTTGAGGCCGGAGACGACGCTGTTGGCGGCGACCACGGAGAACCTCCAGTCCTTGAGCGTGAATCATCAGGTCGACGCCAGGCCTCCGGTTCTGCACTCTCCGGACATAGCAAGGGAACAGTCGGTCAGAATAAGCATCCGGAAACATACTACTCCAAGCAGGAAGCCTAGTTAACCTAATCCGTTTAGTTAACATACTCCTCCGAGCATTTCAATGCTGGGACAAGTAATATTAAACTTGACACATGCATTTTAGTAACTCTACTGTAAACATTTTGCTTTGACAACACCTCAATCAAACAATGCATGCGTGACCTGGATGGATCCTCCTGATAGATATGCATGCAACATAAGCAGAATCCAAAGATATGCTCCCAGGGACTCTTCAGACATGCTACTAGATATTCCATGCATACTTTCCATAGGGTCGCATGCTTGCTAACAAGAAATGCTTAAGTTTTCCCAATAACAGGAACCCCTCTGCAAGGACAAGGAAAACTGCAACAACAAAGATATCAATTAGTCGAACAGATAAACATTACTTCTTGTTGGGTCGCATGCTTGCTAACAAGAAATGCTTAAGTTTTCCCAATAACAGGAACCCCTCTGCAAGGACAAGGAAAACTGCAACAACAAAGATATCAATTAGTCGAACAGATAAACATTACTTCTTGTTGTTGTTCAACCTAGTAACATCAAATTCGTACTCCAACCATAATTTCGAGCAAGTACTTGGCAGTAGCATTACAGTGCACATATTGTTCTAGAAAAAGAAAAGCAAAAGTTCTCATAGTCTCGACTGAAGCAGTTCTACCAACTTCCACATCACCACGCCACCAAAATCAAACCTTCCAGTTCCTCCTCTTAGCTTGTGTGCTTCCGCTAAACTACAGATTCGCAGAGCCCATGTCAGAGTCGGTTGCGCCGACATGAGCACTCGCAGAAACCGTACACGTCCTAGTTTCCTTCCTATCCCCCGGCGCTGCACCTTCAGTCCCTGTTTTCTCCGATATCCCCTGGAGCTTCTGCCATGTCTCTGAACAACGCCTCACCGGCAGCTTCAGCTAACCCGGTTCCACTGGACTGGTCTTTCCTTGGCCTGCCAGCCCCTCTCTTCTTTCTTGGCCTGCCCCGCCCTCTCTTGACAACCGTTGGCGCAGCATCTCCAGTTTCAGCAGAAATTCCTTCTTCTAGCCTCTCCTTTCTTGGCCTGCCACGCGCTCTCTTGACCACCGCTGGCTGCGCAGCATCTCCAGTTTCAGCAGACACTGCTTCTTCTAGCTTCTCCGTTCTTGGCCTCCCACGCCCTCTCTTGACCCCCGTTGACACGCCATCATCTGCTGCTGCTGCTGCTGCTGAAGGCTTATTCTTTCTTGGCCTGCCACGTGGTCTCTTGATTCCTGTCGGCGCAGCATCATCTTTCACAGGGTCCAAGTCAGGGTCAGTTGCACCGGCAGGAGCGGGAGCACTCATGGCATTCTCTCCAGAAACCGGCACACGACCAGCAGCATCTGCTGCAGCCCTAGTACCATTCCCTTCCCTGGGAGCCACACCATTGTCAGCCTGCGTCGTCTTCTCCCCTGAAACTGAATCCTCCTTCTCTAGTGTATCACTAGTTTCTGCCATCATGTCTCTAAAAAACGCCTCATAAGGAGATTCCACAAGCCGAGGTCGGACGGACCGGTCTTTCCCCGGCCTCCCGCGGCTTCTCTTCACTCCTGCTCCTGCTACTGGAGCTGGCTTCTCCTTTCTTGGCCTCCCACGCCCTCGCTTGGTTCCCTCGCGAGACATGGCTGCTACCGCGGCCGCTAGGTTCTCCATTCTTGACTGCCCACCCCCTGTCGACGCCGCGGCGTCTCCGGTTTCAGCAAACATTGCTGCCGCTGTGGCTGCTAGTTTCTCCATGCTAGCTTCAGTTGAGACCACTGCTGCTGCTGATGATGATGGTGCTTTGTCCATGCTAGCTTCAACAGAGACCGCTGGTGCTGAAGCTCTGTCCATGCTTGGCCTCCCACACCCTCTCTTGAATCCCCTCGACGCGGCAGCTCCAGTGGTAGGAGAGCTTGCCGCCACTTCTGGTGGCTTATGTTTTCTTGGCCTCCCACGCCCTCTCTTGGTGGACGACAGAGGTTCCGGAGACATGGCTGCTGCTGGTGCGGCGGATGTATTCTCTTTCCTCGGCCTTCCACGCCCTCTCTTGGCACCCGTCGACAACGAAGCACCTCCGGACTGCACACCTCCATTCTGAAAGGTTGTAGCTTCTTCGCTCCTGCAGCCTCAGCTCTGATTCCTGTGTGGTTGGTCTCCCAGGCTGTAATGGTGCATCCTCAGTGGCAGGCGTAGGAGACGGGCTACGCTTTCTCTTGGCAGGAAGCAGTGGAGTGTCCGAGGAACCTTGCGGGCTCTTCCGCGGGCGTCCAGGTCCCCGCTTCTCCCCCACCACAGGCACAGGCATAGCAGGAGTGGGGCCAGGCCCCGCCTCTCTTCCGGCGGAGCGAAGGTGTAGTCTTCCCCGTGGGTGCGGAGGACGCCCTCGGCGAGGAGGCGGCGGAGGTGGGCGGAGAGGAGCGCGTCGTGGCAGGCGGGGAAGCCGGAGAAGCGGTCCAGGATGTAGCCGGCGATGGCGGGTCGCGGGGAGCAGCCGCCCAGCTCCGTGAGCGCGTGCTTAATCATCTGCGAGCGAGCGAGCGAGATCCAATCAATCCCCTTTTAGCTAAGCTATAGCTGCTAGAGGTCGAGATGCGAGACATAGAGATTGAGGGGAAGGGAGGGAGCTTGCCTTGGTGTAGGTGGGATGGGCGTGCGGCAACGGCGGCGGAGATGCGGCGGCCACCATCGATCCGATCCGTGTTGCTACTGGATCTTTGCGATGCGAGAGAGGTTATAGATACTGCTAGTGCCCTCAAGCCTGGAATGATAAGGGATCGGCCCACATTTCACCGACGACATAGCCTTGTTTCAGCTTTTCATTTACTTTTCTTATCACCAAAAATAAAAACTTTTTCATTTACCAAAAAATAAATAGAGATTTTTCTTGGAAACAGGGAACTTCGCCGCATCAAAAAGATGAACACAGCCTTATATTGCATAGTTTTGAAACTAAAGTGAACACCTTCTTATTCACAAGTTAATTTAGACAACCATTTATTGAGTAAACATCTATTTTTCTATCAAATACTTGATTTTTGGACCGGCATAAAAACATTCCATTTCATTAAACGGTACTTCTTTTTAGTTATTACGGCATAGGTAGATACGAGCACACAGTCTCGTGATTCCGACACCACCTCACCTACATAGCCTGAATAGGTGTATGACGTGCATGGCCGTCCGCCGTCGTGATTTCTGGAGTCACATCCGGGGTAAAACCTATGCGATGCTTGGGGACGAGGCTCTGAAACTGGCCAACAACTAGTGCTAAAACAACTGGCAGAAGGAGCCTCGGTCGCCACGCAAAATATGGTTGTAATAACATGGTGGTGGTAACATTCATATCGGTGAGTGTTTGTGAGTTTTTGCATTCAACATGTTTGAGTCGTAAATTATGTAAATGAAGATTCATTATACTTTATTCATTCATGTTGTGGCTACAAAATCTATACCAAGATTGATCTCGGCGAGTTCTAGATTTTGATTGTGCCTATGCATTAAGGCTAGGGTAACAGAGGGGTGTTCATGACGAAGCTTCGCCTTGAATCGAGAGCATGCATGCGTGAGTGCACGCCTGTCTCGCGCACAAACGATCTAAAAATGGACCTTCCTTCACCCAAAAATGGAAGAAACACAAAGAGCGGCCCCTTGCGCTTCTCTCTCTTTCTCTCCCCATCACCATTCTTTGTACCAATCTTTTTTGTCTATCTCTTATTTAGTTTACGCATCCAATTAATTTTGTTTTCTCCTTGCTGATCCTCGTATCGAACTGCAATCAACAATGAAGCTACGGATCCTTCATGCATGATCGCTTGGAAGAATCTGATCGCCTGGCTAGCCTTGTCGATTGATTGATTTGGCGATGGATCCTCCGCTGCCAGATATCTACCCCTTGACAGGCTTGCAGATTGGGTACGTAATTCCTTCATCTAGATGGGTGAAAATGTTTCTACGTATTATTGATCGATTGGATTTGGGCGTACTGTGCGTGCAGGGACATGCAGTCGTACGTCTCCCGGGCATTCCTCTACTTCGCGCCGGTGAGCAAGAAGGTGCTCATCCTCGTGGACAACCAGCCATGGATGACCACCAAGCAGGCCAGATCCGCCAGGCTATGGCAGTTCATGATCACAAAGGTACCACGCCGGCCCCCTCATCCTCATCAGAGCGATTGCGAACGGTTTATAGAGTTGGGTGTAATGTGAACCAAATTAATTTTCGAGGTTGCAACATGAACCCTCTGACAAGTTCGGGAAGTAAAATGGGCTTCTCTTCTCTCCATGAAGTTATGTGTTTGTGTCAAAGTGTGTCTTCATCCGGATCTCACATGCAGTGCAGTACAGGATGTCTCCATTTGTCAATTCGAGGAGGAGCACAAGCCCCATGGCGGCCACAGAAAACAACGACAAGACAAGTACAACGACGGCGAAGGCGTTGCGGTGCTGGCTGGCGGTGACAGTTCCAACCCCGAATCAGTTGCATGGGTTTTTGGTGTTTGAAGTGTCGTGGCGGGACGTGCACGGCATCAACTACTTCAACGACCTGCTCACTGACACATCCCTGGCCCTAGAGCGCGCTACATCAACAAGTGGGAGTTCCACAATGCCGAGCAGGCCGCCAGCTGCACGTCACAATGGTTCATGGGTCATGCCTCGGAGACACTATCATTGCGAGGATATCTTTTCACTACCACCATCAATACCACCACCAACACCATCACCATCGTCGATCAGCATCTGCAGGAGAAGAAGAAGATCATCAACAAGACATATGCATGCCTCCTTCTCCAATGCGGCGGGAGCACGAGGATGTTGTTATCATGGCAGCCAGTAGCAGCGGCGACGAGAAGTACTCCACGTCGCCGGTGCTGAGGAGGAGGAAGAGCTGGAGGATAAGAACTAGGATAAGGAGAATTTTGACTGCCAAGGAGGAGAAAGAGGAGGATCCTTTGTGTTGTACTTCTCCGTACTACAGATGCAACGGTACAATGACACTCTTCTCTTGTTTCGGTTTCGTGACGCATCACTGCCATTCAAGCTCCGACAGATGATCATGGCGGACATCCGATTGCTGACGCTCCTCGAGTCTGGGCTACCATCATGGGTCATATTATTCCAGTCGTACCCGCTTTTGTGCCACCTCTACCGCCCTGGATGCGTCCGCTTGCTCGGAGCCTCTATGTGCTCGCCTCCCTTGTCACTGTCATCATCGGCTTCTACGACCTCTACAAGAATGTCCCACTGCTCAAGTTGGCAGCGGCGCGCATTTGTGGGCCGCTCTTTGAGTGGATCGAGACATGGGACATGGTGACCCGCATCCAGTACCTTGGCACCATCCTCTTCATCCGCAACCTGCGTAGATTTTTGGAGGGGCTCCTTACACTACTACGCACCGCCAGGGGGCTGCTCCGTGCTATGGTGGCGCCGTTGGCTAACCTCGGGCTATGTGAGTTGGCTCGCACGGTCGGCTTCCTGGCCTCACACACGTGGGAGCTAGTGGTGGACGTGGCTGAGGTGGTGTGGGCACCATTTGATGTGGTGTTGGACTGCGCCACCGGGGTGGTGGCTTCGTTGTGGCCGGTGTTGCAGGTGGTCGTGCTACCGGCGAGGCTCGCGGTGGCATTGGCAGGATGTGCAGGTCGGTGTTGTCCAATAGTTACAATTTTTTCAAGGACATATGGGAGACGCTGAGCAGCATCTTCGAACTCAACCACATGTCGGAGGCGCAACAGAGCGCCTTCGACATTACGACCCTCAAGACATTGTGGAATGATCTCTTTTCGCAGATCTTCCGGGCGATCAGGGGCATACTCAATGGCATATTGGTCTTCTTTTACTCTTGCAATCGGCACAGGCTAAGGTACTTCACTTACTTCTTTCCGCTCCATTGCATTTCATCTATGTGGTTGAGTAAGCTAATTCGATCATTGGAACTACATGTGTACATAGCATCTACAATCATGGCCAATCAAGATTGCGGCATATGCTTAGTGTCGCTAGATTGGTTCCACGACATAATCCGGAAACATGCAATTGCAAGTCCACCAAGCACCAAAACACCCATGAGGTTTATTATTTCTTATCCTTTTTATTTATTTTGTTTTTATGATAACATGACAGATCGTATTTATGTATGTGTTTTTCTAATTAATTTTGTTTGTAGGATGTGGCCACCGAATGTGATTTATGCAAGTGATGTATCATTGATGCGTAGTGGGGCACTTCGGAACCCTATGTGTACTACAAAGTTGAGTGTCCATTCTTTTGAGAGAGAGAGAGAGAGAGTGTGTGTGTATGTAAATGTATGTACATAAGATCGTAAAACTGTTTATTTCAGAGAAGGCTTTGTATCAAGTAGATGTAGATAAAACATGGCATGCTTAGTCCTACACCCATCATCAGATTATTATGGAGATATCCGAGAGATAGAATATGTCTCTAATGACTTAATAGATGACACTTTTCGGAGACGCCAGGGAATACGTGTGGGAGGGGGAATGAGGGATAAGAGTTGACAATATGAGATTTTTCTTGCATTTGAAATACCCAAAATTCATTGGAAACACCTGGTCTTCTATTTGTTGCCAAAATAACAACTAAGTTTAAAACATACATTTACTAAAAGCGGGTTTAGGAATTCAGAACCTAGAAGAGAATAAATGCTTAGCAAATGAATTTTAAATATCGTTAATAGAGACGAAAAAGGAAAAACAAGGGAGAAAAACTCCCCAAAATAAAACATAACTTACAACAGATTATCCAGAGATATGATGATTAAAACCCCTTTTAGGTTTTCAAGTGAAAGATAGACTAGATTTCGGGTGACAAACGGCTCACTTAAATCAAACTCAACAGTGATGCACTAAGTAGTTAGAAATGACAAAACACAACTAGGATACTTGCCTTACAAAATACCATTTTATTAATACAATGGGGAACTATAACAAAAGAGTGTCTTGGGTGGCTACTCTTTTCTTCTCGAGTGTGGTGCATGTTTTGTATCCCGGGCTACATGTATCCATTTATTTTGAACATTCGTAATACAAATTTTAAAGTTTATAAAATTCTGAAAAAAATGCGCATATAGCAACAGATATATCCTATAAGTGTGCAAAATATTAATCCAAACAACGTTATATCCTATGCTACTCAAAAGAGACAAAATTGTAGATTTGGTGTGTGAATAGTGCACCTCTAAATCTTGTCAGAATTTCTGTTTTTTAGATAGCCAAAAATATAAAGAATTGCACTTTGAAAATTTGCAGTTGTATGATACGGTATAAGCTACATCCAGATTTATTTTTAGAATTTTTTGAAACTTTACATATTGTTTTGAAATTTTAAAAATAGGGCTACAAATGCCTTTTTTCTCTTCTTCTCTTACTTCTTGTTCTACTATGCTTTCATGCCATGGCTAAGCAAGAGCGTATGGTCCTATATTTATAATGCTCAGAGTCCATTGGATATTTGACATGCGTTGAGATCTTAGTCCTTGATAAAAATTATCTGGACATTCTAGAATATTCGACCAGAAATATTAGAAGATTTAGTAGCCTTCTTATTCTAGTGTCTTTCTAGTAAATATTCCATACTTGAGTAGTATGAAACACTCTCTAGAAGTTTGCATTGCCAAACTTCAACACTGACAATACCTATTTTGTACAAAATGTTGCAAGGCATGAGCAATCCGACGTACGGTGGCTCGAGTTGTTCTACAAATCCATGCAACGTGGCTTGTTGTCGATCTATGATTGGGCCTAGACTGAATGCATGTGAAGATTTGGTTCTAATGAAAGCATCTACAGCGTTACAACCCCAACTACTCTTTTCTGTATGTGTTTTACCTCGGGGTGGAAAGGTTATATCTCAATTCACATGTACCCAAATAGGAAGAATGCAATATCCAATTTCGGTATAGACATATTTAGTAAGTCAAGGCAAATGTTGACAATATTTCTTTCATTTAGTCCAGGAGAGGGGTTTAAACATATTTAGAAATACAAGGCACTCAATAAAACTTCTTTCATGGGTTATGGGAAAGGATAATCTTCGTGAACGAGATCGGCGCTGGACAAATGTTGTTGCTAATTTCTGATCAAGATGACACAACACATGGCCTATTTCTTTTTTTTTTTTGCCATGTCGCTCATTTTGTGTGGCTGCCCACCATGCAGGCATATAGGTTTGAGTCCACCACCACCCCTTCTTATATGTTGGGTCTTTGTCTTGGGGGGCTTGATTCCTGTGATGCTAGGGGAGCACTTATTCTATGCTTCCCATTTGACGCGGCGTTTTGGGTAGTACATCCAGCTAGTCATACTATCTTCACCATTGGTATGTGCATTGGGATGTGTTGCTGTCAGTTACAGTGGTTGTCAGTGGAGTTTTAAAAATTACCGTATATCACCGTGTACATCTGGAGTAAATGCGGCAGCCCGTCACCAAAGATGACGGCCTATTTCTCGGTCCGGCGGTACGAGTAGTTCGTCCGGGTTCTGGACTGCTGGTACATAACTATTTCTTGGTTTGTTTAGAGTTTAGGATTTAATGTAGGTTCTGTCCTTTTTTGTCCGGCGGTACTGTTTGTACATAATCGCCTTGATCAGCTTCTGCTAACATGTTTTTCTCTAGACTAGTAAAATGCCCGTGCGTTGCTACGGGTGTGTGAATTTTTTATATTTACCACGTGATGGTGTGTCCGTCAACTGTAAACGCACGTTGTTAAAATCTATACGAAATATGTAATAATGAATCTGAGCCGCTCATTCTACGGCGTGGTTATTTTCAGTGCAAAAAACGTCGTATTCCGAGCTGTATAAAAACAACAAAATTCTGGTCAGTAAAAAGTGAAAAAAGTGTGTTGAATCTGTCAGAAATTTCTCTTTTTTGCCTAGCCCAAAATATATTGATTTTTTTTCCCGAAATTTCTGGCATACTTGCATAACATGTATATGTATTTGTGTAAAAAAATACAGAATTTTTGGTACCAAAAAAGTATGATTTTCAAAATTTTCAAAAAACAAGAGCAGTGCTGCTCGGGAGTTGCTATGGATTTCCGATATAAGCATCCAAACATAGCATCGCCATATGTTGCAGGCTAATTTTTTCGCAGGAAGCAAAATAAAAAAGGAAGTAGCAGCACGTGATAAGCTACCTAAAAAAAAGAGAGGAAATGGCACCAAGAATATTCCCTCTCTCACCCGATCCTCTCTATCTTCCAGCTCCATCTCTCAGTCCTCTCCCGATCCTTCTCACTCTCTCTCATGCACCTCCACCAAACAGCATGGTCGTGCTCCCGGCTCCTCTCTCTCGATTTGCTGGGGCCGACGGTGCTCTCTCAGCTCCGGCGGCGAGCGGACTTGGCGACCATGATCCCTCCCACCCCCTCTGACCGCGTGGAGGATGGTTGTGCTAGCTGTCTCGGCCGCCACCGTGTCGCAGCTGGTGCTCCCTTCGCCCTCCCGCGCGCACCCGTCGTGCCTGGACAACCCGCCCGACCTGACGGCCGCGGACGACGAGGCGGGTGAGCTCGTCAGCGACCTCGGCGGCCTCGAGGCCTACGTCAGCGAGGAGGTCGGATCTGGAGCGGCGCGAGCAGCGGAGCGGCGGACAAGCTGAAGGCGGCGGCGGCGTCGTCCTCATGGTGCCCCCACCATGGTAGCCACGGTGCCAAGGTGCTCATCTCTCTTCTTGATCTTGTGTGTGGCGCCCGTGCTCGCTCGGTTTCATGGCGCGTGTTTGGTTCGATTTGGTAGGTTGATTCCGATCGATCCATGAGCGAGGTTCCACGGCTAGCTCCCGCTCGGTTCCACGACTCGTCTTCGTTTAGTTTGGGGGATTGGGGATGGTTGTTTGATTTGAGATGGCTGTGTGATTTCACGGACGCATCCCTTGCTCCTAGCAGTGTCCATCCCGACATCTGAGACTTGTTCTGGAGTACTCCTTGCTTGGATTGTTGATTCAGTTTCTTCCTGTTTGTGCGTCTTCTACAGTTACAGTACAGTTATAGTCCTTGCTTGGATTTGTGCAATTTGTACTCCTTGGACGATCTTGCTTGTGTACTGAACTTGGAGCAACGCAATAACTTGAGTTCTTGCTTGTGTACTGAACTTGGAGCGATGCAATAACTTGAGTTCTTGCTTGTGTACAGTAATGAACTTGCAGTACTCCACATTAGGAACTAAACTGCTGTGTCGTGCCGTGCATGTTTACAAACTGAACTTGCTTGAATAACTTGTTTGCCCCCGCCAACCTTGGATTCAGCTTGAAGCAATAAAACATTTGAGGCCTTCTAAGAGGGTGCAGCGTCTGGAGCATCTTTACATAAGAGGGTGCAGCTTCTGGAGCTTCTTTACATAAGAGGGTTTAGCGATGTACCCTTAACTACTTTACTGGTATGACCCTTTCCCTGAACTTCTAGAGATTTTTTTTTCTTTAATAAAAAACGCTTGCTTGTTTCATAACAATCAATACTCATACAATCCATAAATCTCAGTTTTGACACATTTAGTGCAATATATTATTGATAAATGTATTATTCCCTAGCACGCCTGTTTTGCGTGTACTGTTACTGGCCTAATTGCTCGTCGCATGCAAATTCAAGCCGATGTTTTGCGACAGGCTTTTTAATTCTGATGGTAGTTTTTTTTTGTTTTGGTCAGGTTCAGGCTATGCATTCATGCTGTTGTCTATATTTTTTATGTTGTCAATATCAAATGTGTCAATGAGGGGAAAGAAGTAAAAGAATGCGGGAAGAGGGAACTGTTGAAAAAAAGGGTGCCAAATAAAAGTCAAGGTAACGTTTTGATCTTCTTAGGTTATATTTAGCTACTTTCAGAATGATCAGGATGTTTTAGTCTTGTTGTTGTTCACTGCCATATGACACATTCCCCGGATAACAGCCCATATGCCATATGTTGGTCATTAAGAAAAACTATAAAGAATAACAGTTCTTATGTTTAATTTTTGCATAGTACAGCCAATTTGTTTTCCAAAAGAGAGATTAAATGTTAACACGGTCAACAAATTCTAACTTTGTAGTAAGTGGATATTTTTAGATAGAATGGGTAGTTTATAATAAAAATACTTGGCAGATTGCAATTTTGCACCAAAAGAACATGACTGTTTTCCTGTTGAAGAGTTGAACAAATTCTAACCAGTTTTATCTTTTTTTGCATCATGTGAGTTTGAATCGAGATGGAAGAACATCTCGAGGAAGATGACACGGAGAGAAGTGAGCCTGGAATGAACTTAGTGGTGCAGCACCAAGAAGTGAGCCTGGAATGAACTCAGTGGTGCAGCACCGAGAATCCTAAGTCATGTTCAAGTATGGATGATTCCCTAATCTTAATCATGTAGTGTACTTTACAAATTTCTTTCAGTTTCGGTGTTAGGAGATTTACCCTTGATATCCCTCTGAACAGTTTGGTAGAGCAGCAGCACTGTTTTGCTGCAATCCAAGGATGGATGGAATCTTTGAGTTTCTTTCCCCTCTCACATCCTCGGTAGCTAGATCTATAGGTACTGGTCTAATAATTCAACACGCAAACTGTGTGAGTTCAAGAGTAAGTTTACATTTTATTCTTGTGTTTGACTTTTAGTTGTTCATCTGATTCAGGATCCTCTCCTCCAAGCAAATTATGGATGTGCTTTCAAAGAGCAAGGGAATGATACATTCAAGGAAAATGATTATGCTTGCGTTGGCACTGTATACCAAGGTATGCTTTGCATCATATACTTCGATCCAACGTGTTGTCCCCTTCGATCAATCCCCTTCTCTCTGCAGCTTCACGAAAGGTTGGTAGTATCTCATCATTAACCGTCCTTAGATCCTCGTAGGAGGTGGCACCAGTGACATTGTTTAGAAGGACACGCAGGTAGTAACGTTCCCCCTCGGCTGGATGAGCGGACACAATTCTTCCAACTTGTCCACCTGTGTCATATTTCCTTCTTCTCCAGTATTTCTCCTTACCTGTCTGCCAGGTATACCATTCAGGAAAGTCCCTGTACAAGATAGAGCGAGCCTGAGAGTGCAATCTGTTTGCCTCGAAGTATTCTGTAAGCATGGACTTCTCAACACCTTCACGGTTAAGTACACCTTGAATATCTTGGTATTGTTTGAAGGACACCATGTGCATGTTTGGAAGATGGAGCTGCAGTTGCATCACTGGTGGATTCATCTTACTCAATGAAAAAACAATGAACCTCATCAGAGATAGACTTTTTAATATTGGTATGCATAGATAGAAGACAATTCATAGTACACACCTCTTCTGATTCTGTGTGAGTCGTTGTGTTTGTAGTTTCTTCCAGCAGCAACTCAACTTGGTCCATGCCTTCTGCTTTATTGTCAGCGTCGGCGTCTGGGTCCATGTCCTTCAAATTGTTTGTATCATCACCAATATTTATTTCTGTCTCATCCATGATCTAAAAAAAGAATAATAACATTGACATGTCAGAAAAATATGGTCATGTAGAATCTCTTATTCTCCATGATCTATAAAGCACTATAGTGTCTGATTGCACCTCGTCAACATGTGGAGAACTTGGTGCTCCTTTATTCCCTTCGACGATCATCCTGTCGGGGCCTATCTTTTCCATACTGCATGTGCATAAAACGGTCGATAATATTTTCTATAAGCTCAGGATAATGGAAGCAGGGAGTGAAACAGATGCATTAAGTAAGATCCAAATCACACAAAATCCACTAAGATACAAAATCGCAATCACCAAGTATGCGTATGTGCTACAATGAAGTATAAAATACAATCATGGAGTGCGTGGTGCTAATGGGGTTAGCTCGTCAGAAACAAGACAGAAACATGATAAAACTCTCTAGATCCATATTCTAATAAGTCTGCGGCTGCAACATACCTTGGAGACTACTCGGTGATGAGTTTCTTGAGACAACTTGGCCGTGAGGAAGATGGTGTCAGGAGGGCCCAACTCCGTAGTTGAGTCTTCTTGTCCGTGGGTGGGGTTCTGGGGAGGGGTTACGATGGGTGGCGAGGACGGTTAATATATAGGCACAAAAATCACTCAGATAGCAGGCATTTAAGTTAGGAAACTGTTATTCATGATCAGGTAATTAAATGTACCTTCTATTACGTGCTTGATTGACTGATTACGCAAGGGAATAAATCCCATCACATGGAAGGTTAATTAATACCGTTGGTTACGCAAGCAAATAAATCTCTTATACAATTGTTCTCGTCCGCGTTTGATTCTAAATGGTTAGCGAAGGTAATAAATCCGATAGCAATGAAGGTGTAATTAATATGGCTAAATTATGGACAAGAGTCCCAAGGTAGTAAATCAGGTCTTTTGGAAGGTTGAATTGATTGTAAAAATAATTGGTCAAATAATGGTGACTGATCTTATCAGGCACTCTGCGCCTTAGCCGATAATATTTTTGTTTGACTATAACAAATATGCATGCTCTTATTTACCCGATGTGTCACGGTTTATGTAATGTGTCTAATGCAGGAATATTTTTGATATACGAAATATTTTTGATATAAGAAAAGCATGATGAATTAAATTAGCATGATATGTGAATCCATTGTCATCAAGCTCAGACTGTTAATGTTGAAAAGCAGCGGTCTATATTGTTTCTCGAATGAACCAATTTTTTGGTTTCGAATGTATCAACTCTTTGTACGGATATTTCTGTCATTTTGTCATTTTAATGGTTGACTCGTGATCGAGTTGAGTATGATCTTAACTATCCCACTTTGCTGTAAATCAAACATATCTGAAGACCATTTTCACCATGCTACTGCAGGTAAATGATGAGCTGTCTATGCGTGACCACGTCAAGAAACAATATGGCTGACAATTTGACACTGTTTACTCACTGGGCAATCGTGTATCAACAAGATGGTTGAACTCACATTTGTTACCATGATGTAGTATGTACTCCTCTAACTTACAGTGTACCATGGTTAGTAGAGCTTTTGAGAAAATATATTGCACGTTTGGTGCTTGGTAATGTGAGACTAATTGCAGAACAGTCCATGCCAGATAGATCAGGTAATACAAACTTCGTTCCATTTTTTTACTTCTGCAGTCATGGTTCAGAATTGTTTGGTTGATATGAAAATTTGGCTCAATTTTGTACCTCTCCTGACATTTACCACGTATAACTTTACGTGTGGAATGTATCAGGAAGTGTGCAGTTCATATGATACCTGTTGGCTTGTTGTCAAGTTGTTGTACATCATTGTTCTATTTGGTTGAGGGGAAATGTCTCACAATTTATAATGTACTCAGGCTGCAGTCTTCCACTATGGATCAATAAGTTTGATTGCTACCACGTCTCTGTGACATGGAGATTGCCGAAGAGGTTGATGCGCTGCTCTCATATGATCCGAACCTGAGAGAGGTATGTGGTCATCTCGTGAGTAGGCTTGCACAAAGATCTTGAGTATCTCGGACCTCCCAGACATTGTCAAGGTCGTTGATGTTGATCTTGAGCCCTGCCCTCAAGCTCCTCCCGGTCACTCCTGGTGATCAAGGATGCAAGTTCTATGCAAGGGTATGCTTCAGAATCTTGTACAGTCTATTGTTTCTAAACAAATGGCTATCTAATTGCTGATTGGTTTTGCGTCCGCGACCATCGAAAAATGATTTATGCTTATGCGAGGACTCCTTGACTTTATTAGTATATTATTATGAAATCAATCTATGCCAGATTACATCAAAGGTAAAATAAAGATCTGTCAGTAGCGACCTTATTTTCTTAACTCTGGTTGTGTGACTGTGCATGCATCTATAGTACATTGCTTGAAAACATATCTTTGAATCTGTAGTACTTATCCTATGTTTCAAATATTTTTCAGTCTTTTTTTACAACAGAGCCACTTGCTTGCGACACTTGAAGCCTACGGAAATTTCAGCAAGCAAGAATATGCTGTTAAACACATTATCGGCAGGTAAGCCACGCCTATTTTTCAGTTCTGGAAGAACAAAACTACAGCCAATCTCGAGCAAACAAACCTTCTGACATGTTGTCGCCAAACAAACCATTAAAACCATTATGCAATTACAACATTTTATTACACAGGAACTGAAACATAAGACGCTAAAAAGATTATTCCAAATTCACATCTCTTCAATCTTGGCCGTCATATTCCACAAGCTCCTCGCACCGCCTCTTCCTTGTCCCGGCGCCGCCGACTACGGCCATGGAGGATAAATCAGTGAGGACAGCACGGTAGACCTTATTTCGACGTCTTGTCTCTTCAATCTTGGCCGTCATATTCCACAAGCTGTGAAAATGCATTTCTTCAACATCCCTGTTTACATATGTACATATAATAATTAGATTGATTCTGGTACAGGGTAAAGAACTGCGAATGTAAAACCTTCCAGACCTCCTGGGTGACGGGGGCAAAACGACGGGGGCTGGGTAAGGCGGAGGAGCTACAACCCTCTTCGATCCTGGACGACGGAGGATGCTTGGACTCTTCATGGGACGGAATGGAGCTAGCGCGGCGGAGGCTGGGTCGATTTTGGTGTGTTTTCAAGCTGATGCGGGTCTCTCATATTTATGCTTGGGCTCTGACCTCCAAACGCGAGCATCATTAATGTAATTTATTGAGTTGATTGTGCCATCACGTTGATTGGAGGATATACATATGCCCGTGTGGGAAGGTGCTGGAGGATCTACTAATTGATTTCAGCAATTAGTGCGTGCGTGCGGGAAAAAAACTGACGTGTGTGGGCGTACCAGGTAAGTAGGACGAAAGGTTTTGACTGATTGCTTTTGTGGCAGGCTAAGGAACGAAATTCGCTTTTTAGATAGGAGAGAAAAGAAAAGCTTCTGCCAGCATGCATTAGTACACTAGCCCGTACCAACACTCTCCGGCCAAATTGTGATGCTAGCTAGCTACTCTCTCCGTATCAAAATATAAGACTTATATTTTGATACGGAGGGAGTAGTTCGCTAAACGAAAGAGAGATGTGATATAGATTGGACACGGTTTTTGGTCATAGGTTCTTTATATGTGTAGTTGTAGCCGTTATAATAAATTTTTAAATGCTTTTTAAAATGTCAAAAAAATTCAAGCAAATGGATCCACATATTTTGTGGTTGCACAAAAGGTTTCGTTACAACATGACATTTTTTGTGGCCTGGGTAGATAAATAAATATTTAGTGAAAATTTAGTTTAGAACACCGGAAATTTCTTTTTTTCACGGGCCCCAAAAATTATTATTTTTCACAGAACCTTTTGTATGAACATAGAAGATGCGGGCGCATATCCAAATTTTTCTTCAAGAATATTTTGACATTTTGAAATAATTTTTTGTACAGTGGGTGTATCTATACGTATGAGCCGAAGATAATTTTCTTACATACATTGCAGAATTTAACTTTGCATAGGGACAACTCCAACTGGAAGACCACATGGATACTAAATGTTCGTCCGCATCTAACGGCTGGCAGTTGCGCCCAATGCATGCGATATATTTCGCCTTTTAGCTCCTCTAGGGTGGGCTGGAGGCCTACTCGTCGTCGTAACGACGAGGTCGACGAAGGCCCGAGGCAACCATGGCCACGCCGTCGCAGGTGGCCACGCCCGCGCTGGTGCTGATGACAAAGATGGAGCCTCCTCATGCGGGGGAACTCACTTGTAGGAGCGCGCCTCCTCGTGCACCTTCCTCCTCCTCGTCCATGGGGAAACATACAGTGGAAGTCGACGTGTATGTCTCCGGCTTGAACGGTGCCACTCCCGCGCGTGCGGTGGAGGTGGCAGCCAGTCTATTCTTGGTGTCGTTGGAACAGTCGCGGTTGGGCTGTTTTACTCCGCCGACACGTGCCACGTCGCTGGCAGGTCCGGCCTCGTCTTGAGCTCCTCCATCGCAGAGAGCCCGAGGGCCTGCTTTATGAAAGAGAGAAAGAGACGGCGTGTGTACACGCTTTACATATATTAGGGTTTTAAACCAAATTCAAATTTAAGTTCAATCTTTTGAAGTTTGGAATCGTTGTTTTATGTATTTACACGTGTCAACAATATTTATTGTAATGTAATAGAGAATTGAAAAAAAGTACATGGTGAAAATGGGCAAAATGACACTTGTCCAGCCGTTTGGTAGCACCCACACTTATACCACCCAAACAGACATAAATTTAAGTGTGACCGGACAAAATATAGGGGTTACGCTTGGAGAACGTCTAAGTAAAAAAAAAAGATGAACGGGCTTGCACCATATGCTGGTGGAAGGGACATAAGAATACTACATGCAAGGTTCAAGCGGGATCCCCATAAAATCTAACTTTAGTGCATTTGTGATTTCTATTTCAAATTTTGAGGCGCAAAATTTGAATGAAATTTGGCAAAAGAAAATAGAAGTAATATTTTGTCAAGACCCCTTGCATCTCTAGCTACATGGTCAAGATACGTAAGATATCGGTACATGAAAGCTCCCTCAGTTATGTACCATCGTACCAACCCACCGCTGTACGCATTGAATGATCTGATCAAATGGGCCCATGCACTATTCAGAAAATAAGACACATGTAGAAATACACTGACAAAACCTGAGACACGAGCAACGTGATTGGTCCAGAAAATAGGATCATCTGGACCTATGAGCCAAAACGAATTTCCGCCACAAAAAGATTAAATATCCCCTTTAATGAAAACAACATATTTAAATCACACCAAATGTTATTTACCTTTAGCAAAAAGAGCAAATTCTATGTGTATACTACATTACAACACGTACATGTGTGTGTATAGTGGATCGACAATTAAATTTCATCATATAGCTAGGTTAAAAATCAAGGAAAAAATGCAACGATGGATGTGACACATCTTTAAATAAAACACTTAAACATATCCTTGTGGATATACAATTAAGAAAATCAAATCGATTGATTAAGCAAGCATGTGTAGACGCTAGACGAGACGATTGGCGATGTCTACTCATCGCTGGCACTTGGTTCTGGCGCTGGTGCCGGTGCAGGTGCTGGCACAGGCGCGTCAGAGGACTCATCAGACGCCTTTTTCTCGTGGACGGACAACCTCATGTCGGCGTACACAACGCGGTCTTCGCTGGGGCGGCTGGAGGGAGAGGAGGATTTGTCGGCTCTTTCCTTGGCGGAGGTGGTGGCAGCGGCGGCGAGTAGGAGGAGCCCCACCATCAGCATGGCCATGGTCTTCTGATCAGCCATTGTATATGTATTGCTATTACTTCCTTGCTGCCCGATGATCGAGATGACGATGATTGTGTAGCGTTGTGTATAATGGAGAGCAGAAGGAATGCAGAGGTTTTATTTATTTATAGTGCTATCTACGCGCATTCATCGGATAAACAAATATGGGGCTAGCTAAATTTGGGGCAATTGATCTATATTTATATGCGGCTCTCCCTATTTGGAATGCACATATGGCACACAAATCCGGGGCTAGTTAAAATTGGGTTCATTGAGTACTCGGAGTACCTTTGAACAAGTCAGTCTTGCATGCACGCCATCGGGTCCTCTAATTTGATTTGAGGATCTAAAACACACACACACGTCGAGATTACTCCTCTTCCCACCGCTTTACTAATAAGAGGCAGTTGGTTGTCGTTCATCACGGACACCTCCTTCCTTCCTTCCACTCCCTGCCAACCAAACATGTGGATTTTTTCTCACGTCTAAGAGCATCTCCAACAGACGCCCTATATAAGCTGCGCGCACAAAAAACTGCTAGTTTAGCGCGCGCGGGGCTGAGAACGACGCTCCAGCAGAGACTGTATAATCAAGCGCGCTTAAAAAAGCGTCCAGCGCGCTGGACCACGCTGGACTATATGCTCCATATCTAGCGCGTTGCCTCCAGCGCGCTGGGCAAAAGGAAGAGGAACGCGCGAAGGAAACGACCACGGAAACTTCCGCTCGCCGGCAGTTCGCGCGTCCAGGGCGAGGCCCGCCGCCGCCCCCTGCTCTCTCCTCCGCCGCCGGTCGCCGGAATCGACCACCGCCCGTCGAAATCAGCCGCCGGCCGCCGGAATCGACCGCCGCCCCACCCCTGCAGGCCGCCGCCGCCCCACCCCTGCAGGCCGCCGCCGCCATCCGGAATCGTCCGCCAAAATCGACCGAGCCGCCCGCCCGGAATTGCCGCCGCCCACGCCCGCTGTCACGCGGTCGAGCTCCCCGGCGGTCGAGCTCACTCGAGTCACCATGCGCCGCCCCTCCGACGACTGGACGACCGGCCCTCCTTCTGGCCACGATTTCGGCGCCCTCCTGCAGCCGTGGAGGCGGACCGGCAAACGGCGCACACCGGCACAACGGCAGCCGGCGGCCGGGCGGACGTGTAGGCGCGTCCACAACGGCGGCCGGCGGCCGGCCTCGCGCACTGCACTCTCTGGCCTACTACGCAGATGGACATCGAGCTAGCTAGCTCGCTAGCTCGAATGATTGGGGATGTGATTGCTTTTTTCATTTTTGGTTAGGGGCCTGATTGCTTTTTTCAATTTTTCGTGAGGGACCTATTTGTAAGAGTTAGGGTCTCCTTTGTAAAAGTCCGATAAAACTGCTGTAGTATGCGCGCTGTGTTTTAGCGCCGCTGCTGGAGCAAAATTTTAAGCGCCGCGCCACGGTAAATATAGCGCTTCTGCTGAAGCAAAACAGGCGCTCCACGCGCTAAAACGCACTTTTGGCGCTGCAAAAAAAATTTAGCGCGCCGGCGCGTTGGGCGTCTGTTGGAGATGCTCTAAGTGAAGTCAAGGAATAGATCCTTCTACGCATACAAAAAAAGTTGCATGCATGCTAATTAATGTCAATTTTAGTTTCCTGTTAATATACTTTTTCCATGGGGTATCCGTCCCATAATATAATGCGCGCTATTTTTGTGCTGGTCTTTAGTGCTCGACTTTGACCATAAATATACACAAAATTATACTCACTCCGTTCCTTGATGTAAGGTGTATAGTTTTTTCAAAAAAATCCAAAATATATGGTATAATGCGATTTATGGACAATTTACCCATCCAAAAATGAATCCTAATTTATAGGGTGTATTGTTTTCAATATGTGTCTATTAGGAACTCATATCTCCCGATTGTTTCCAAAAGAAAATGAGTCCACCGCATGCCAAATACCCGTATCTTAATTTCCGTGCAGAAAACTATACACCTTACATTCAGGAATGGAGGGAGTATGAATTTAGAATGTATAAATGGTATTGTTGGATTTTTCTCGCAAAATTATTTCATTTCATATATCTTTATACCAATTATTATGGATCTCGGGGTGTTTTTCGGGCTGGTAGATGGTAGACAACTAGTGGGATCTCGCAAAAACTCATTATTTTGCGTTCTTGTCCTTTTTACGGGCTATATCAAGTTGATTTGGAGGATGTGTGCCGATTTCTAGGTTAAGTGGATCTCCATAAAAGATTACTAGGACATCAAGATGTTTTTGAATTATCTACCATTTTCGCGTGGTACAAGATACCCTTCGGGGTCTCCAACGACTTTCAAGGATGGCGGATTCTAGTTTCGGTTCGTGGGATGTCACAAAAACTCGGTGTTTTTTCGCTTTCTCGTCGTATTTGTGGGTTGTATCACTTTTTTTGTAGTGGAGAGTTCAAGATCCAACGGATCTCGTTAAGAGTTACTAGGACATCCCGAAAACTCCATGCTTTTGATTTTTTCAGCCATTTTCGCACGATATAATACACCACTTTAAATAGAAAACCATAGATTTGGAGGCTAGAACGGGAAAGGAGTGTGCATTGTATTATGCATCTATAAAATTGATGAAATTGAAACTTTTTGTTAAAGAGTAGAGGGTGCTTAGAGTTTACTTTAAATCGACAATTCGGGGTTCAGTTCATTGATTTGAGTGGTAGAAATTAACATGACCTTTGCTAATTGTAGGATTTTGAGCTCAGTTCAAAAATTTGAACAAACAAACATTATATAATTATTACTAATGAATAATTCAAATAAGTTAACATTACAAACTTTTATGGAACATTTTAAACCATTTACATGTTCCAAATGAACATTACATATATCCTAAGCTGATTTATCTTAATTTAATCATGTACTTCTTCTCCTTTTTCTTTACCTTGTAAATAAAAAATAAACAAAAAATGAGGAAAGATATATATATTATAGTAAAACATGTCTTCCATCACCGTCGCTGGGGCACATGCAAGTAAAGGAGGAAGAACAAGTCGGGAGACCATCCACAACTTGAAGTACTTAGCTGAGAGATTAAATGAACAAGATAGCATACGACGACGACAATGCTGACACGGCTAAGTGGTCGGGCCGAAGAAACCAAGCTGGCAGCTCTTTGCTCTGGGGTCAGCTCTTTGTACGGCGTCACCACGACGAGACGGGGGCGGCTGCGGCTGTGGTGGTCGCGGCGGGACCGAGATGGTTTTTCGTTTACGGGTGGTGTGGCAGGTATGGGTTTTTTGCTAGGGTAGAACGCGTGAGAGGAAATGGATGAAATGGGGATTGTGTGTCCCTGGTGGGCGGGCCAAGGGAGGACAAGCGGATGACATCGCGGATTGTCCGCTCGTGTCTGCCACGGATGCAAACTCAACTCAAATTTAGACCGAAAATGGGTCCACGCGAACAGAAAATGGACATCGGTCCGTTTGCGTCGATGCGTTGGCCGTAGTTTTCGCCCAAATAGACAGCTCCGAACCCAAATGGGTTGGCGTGTTGGAGTTGCATTTTTTTCTGAGTGCATTTCCCTATCAGATCACACTTGTCTTCCTCAAGGAGCTTCCCCTTTTTGTAGCATCTCAAGGAGCTTACCTGGGCCTCGAACACATGGGGAAAGCCAGCCTCGTGGTAAAATGAAATGCAGACGCGGCCCATTCAGTGAGCGAGCCCATGGATCTAATCGGGCCGAGGGTTTAGGTTAGGCAGGCACGAACGGCCGAGATACAGCGGAGCGCGCATCGGACGGCCAGGCCGCGCCCTCGGCCTGATAAAAGGCACGGCTCCAAACCCCCGTTCCCCATCCCACCACCACTCCTCCGCGGCTTAAACCCTAGCTCCTCCCTCCTCCACCGCCGCCCTCCTCCGTCGCCGCCGCCCTTCCGATGGAGTTCTGGGGTAAGCGCTCGCTCTCTCTCCTCTTCCTCCACCTTGCATGGCCCGTTTCGTTTCCGATTTACGACCCGTGTTTGGACTAGGGGAGCGTCGCCAAACCCTCCGTCGGCGCAGCTGCTGTTGTATATGATAATCGACTGCCATGAACTGTTGTCAATCGTAGCCGCACTTCCATTTCCGTGCTGATTGTTGATATGTTTCTCTGGGCAACCCTAGTCGATGTTAATCACCCATTTCCCGTGCTAGCTGCTGTAGCAAACACTGTTATTTGCCGATTACCTATGCCTGTTAGTATTGTTTTGAGTTGATTGATGTTAGTCGTCTAGCCTATGTGCTAAACTCTGTATCAAGCTTTATTATTTCAATAAGCAGCCCTATGGCCTCTTATTTTTCTTACTTCAGTAGATAGAAAAAGCTGAAATCTGCACATGTAACTGAGCCTCCTCCTGTGTAAACTTGTGTAGGCCTTGAGGTTAAGCCTGGACAGTCTGTCAAGGTCGCTCCTGAAGATGACTTCTTCCTGCATCTCTCCCAGGTTTGTCCATCCTTCACCAACATGTAATTTCATACGTTGTATGGTCTCTGAGATGTTCTCTTAATGCTGTTTGCTAGAGTACATCGTTCAGTTAACTGTTCCGTGCTATATGTGTTAATATGGTCACTGAGATAGATGCTCTTTTTTTCCCCTTGTTCGTTCCAGGGTGCCCTTGGTGAGGTCAAGAAGGACGACAAGGCGACCATGTTCGTCAAGGTCGACGACCAGAAGCTCGCCATCGGGACCCTCTCGCAGGACAAGTTCCCCCAGATACAGTTTGATCTAGTCTTTGAGAAGGACTTCGAGCTCTCGCACACCTCAAAGTCGGCCAGCGTCTTCTTCTCTGGCTACAAGGTTTTCCAGCCAGCAGAAGGAGATGAGATGGATTTTGACTCTGAAGGTGAATCTGAAGGTATACATTCCCGTTCCTCTCTGCTTGGTGTAGTGTGTTACAAGTACCCACCTGGCGTGTGAGGAATTAAACCTTGTAGTCTTTTTTGATTGCAGATGAAGAGGAAGAGAAGATCGTTGCTGCCGCTAAGGAAAATGGTATCCAGATTCCTCCTTCCTTTGGTTCTGTTCTTCAGTTCGCTCATTGGAAATTCTTTGCACATTTAGACCCTCTTTTGCCTAATTCATCTATATGCTGATTTTCTAAAGGCAAAGCCCAAGCCAAGGACAAGGAGCCAAAGCAAGTCAAGATTGCCGCAAAGGCTGATGCAAAGGCTGCTGCTGCGGGAAAAAGCAAAAAGGATGATGACAGCGATGATGATGAGAGTGATGATAGCGATGATGATTCTGAAGGACAGCTGATTCCTATTGCAGGCTCAGATGATTCTGTGAGTCTTCTTATAACATTGCTGATGCTATTGTCCTAGTCTAGATTTTGCAAGATTGATGCTTGACTCACTGAAACTGTTTGATAGGGCTCGAGCGAGGATGATGATAGCGAGGACTCTGATGATGATGACGAGAGTGAAGATGAGGAGGAAGAAGAAACACCCAAGGTCTGTGCTGCTTGATGTGCCTTTTCTTGTCTGTTCACAATATTTTCTCCTACTCTTACATGACCCAAACGCGATGCTACTTGCAGAAGGTAGAGACTGGGAAGAAGAGAGCAGCTTCAAGTGCGCTGCAGACGCCTTCTACTGACAAGAAGGCCAAGGTTGCAACACCCTCTGGCCAGAAGACAGGTGAGTTGAAATGTCAATGCAGGCATTGTGTGTACATTGTTTTAGTAACAAAAGCATACTTGGTGTCGATTGATATACTTATGCCCCCTGATTGCTGCAGGTGACAAGAAGGGAGCTGTCCACGTCGCTACCCCTCACCCGGCTAAGAAGACTGGCAAGACCCCTGCTACCAACGAGAAGTCGCCCAAGTCTGGCGGGTCTGTCGCCTGCAAGTCCTGCCCCAAGTAAGTTCTCCCATGCCCCAGTTTCCTTTGCTTACAGTAAGCACGCTGTGTCACTGCGATAACTCTATCCTGACTTTATGAATCTTCTCTGCTCAGGACCTTCAACAGCGAGAACGCTCTGGCGGCTCACTCAAACGCCAAGCACAAGGCCGCCGCCGCCAAGTGAGAGGATGGTCCAGCTGTTCGTATCATCTGCAACAGCTTGAAGCTTATCTTGTTTTGTCCCCTGCCCCCCTGAGAAAGAAAGCTGTGTTGAGCGTACGGGAAACCGTTTAGTAGTGATGTGGTGAAGAAATGAATCGGAACGAACAATGCTATTATGTTGTCGTTGGAATTGGATCTGGTTGGTGGTAATGGTTATTTTGAGTGGTTGAATGAATGAATCCTCGTGGTTTGTGTTTGTGTGGAATATGTTTTCTGTTGCTGTTGATTCTGTTTAGATTTACATGCTTGTGTGGGGTTGGTCCAAGTTTACATGAGCTTCAGATGGTTCGATATGATTGATGGCTGTGCATATGTTAATCTTTGTTCTCAGCTGGATTATTTGCAGTCCAAATGTGTGGCATAGCACCAACACATTATATTTTTCAATGTGCCTAATGAATTTGAAGTAGTTGGAAGTTGGTTTTTATTCTGTAAAACTTCTCAGAGCCGAAGTGGCTGAAGCCTCTGCTCTCCTCTTGGGAGTGAACACTTTCTGCTGCTTGACAGTGTGCCACCGGCAGCTGCTGCTCTCAGCAAAATGCCATTGCTACTGATGTACCTCATGTCTCACTGGTGGAATTTTGTTGCGCAAGCAGATGACATAGGAATGCAGATGGAAATAAAGTATCTTTGGGAAAACTAGATCCACATTCTAGGAACGGTCATGCAAATGAGAAAAAGGCATAGGTTTCTTACTCCACTGAGCACACTACATTAGGGAAAAGCAGTTGAGCATCAAGAAATAATTAGGATAGGATGGACCTTTTCACAAAGAAAGTAGAAGCAAAAACAGTATCAATTTCGACTCCGCATCCGCCTGAACCTTTGGTGGTATCCTTAAAATCTTCTTCCTAGCTCTGACCGGGTTGCGTAAAGACCCATGATTGCAAGCATGATTCATTTCCAGTTCAATTGTGGAATGTCAATGGCCAGCCCTCTGAACTAGCTTGGCTTGCTTCTTGGAATAACAGCAGCTAGCTCTAATTGATAGTTATTTTCATCAAGATTCCTAGGTCGAACAATGTGCTGCTCTCTAAGTGAACGGCCAGGGGTTGTTATTGGAATGAAATCCGCGCTTCATCTATCGTAAAATTCTATATGCCACAAATAGAAGTAGAAAGAAATCCTAGCAGTCATTGAATCCAGAGGAAATCGCAATCCAATTACCGTGAGAGCGAATTAACAGAGTCGGTTCAACTAAATGGTCAAAATAAGAATAATAAAGGAAGGTAACGAAATACTTCATTAGTTGTGATCGCCGACTTACGGCAGACAAGATGAACATCGAAAACGATTTGAGGATCAATCATGTAACTCCAAATATACAAAACCCTTACCAGGTTGGGGCACGACACAAGTTCCATTGGAAGGGAACCCACCCCAGGAGAAGCAAGATTTGGATGAAGATGCCCATCTGTGGCCACCCAGGATACCCTTATTTGTACAATGATTTCCTTTTTCTGTTGCTCCAGTTCAGCTTGTGTTGAACTTGTGTTCCTGGTTTCTGTATGATTGCCTCGTGTTCAGCTTGTGTTCAATTGCTAGACTGACTGAATCTTGTGAGCCCCGGATAGGTTGAAACAGTTGAGTTTTATATTATATCTACGTAGTTTTCCTACAACATTAGTCACAGTTTACATTGATTGCCTATAAGGAAAAAAGTATATGCCTTGTTTTGTTTTCAAGGAATGGAAGTAGTACATATTAACAGTCATCTCCTCATGATAACATAGATCAAAGAGGATGATAACATAGCCAGCTTATGCCGGAGTGTACATTAGCAGCTTAACATGGATCTAAGAAGTCACCAGCAAACTCGCACAAACACGAACGTAACATGGATCAAAGAGGTCATCAGCAATATATATCAGCCAGCTTATAACGAATTGCACATTAATTCGTCACCTTAGCTGCACAGCAAAACACACACACAGTTCTGCGAGGAAAAATCATCTTAAATGTGAAAAAAAACAAAAAGGAAAAATCACACGGCTCCTTAATGTTCTTAAAATTTATAAATTATATACCGTACATTTATAACATTATTTGCATTTTCTAATCTGGTTTTAGTAGTTAAAAACTATTTTTTAGTATTATTAGATATTTTGGTTGAGATTCCAATGCATAAAATCTATCAAATATCTTAAAATAATGGTGTAGTGTATGATCATAGAAGTAAATATATAGAAACTTCTGGAATATAAATTACACAGTTGACATAATCATTTTTTATTTGGTCAAATGTATCTTAAGTTACAGTAGATATAGTAATAACTTGATAATATGATGATGACCTATGATTGTTACTGAAATAAAAACCGCTTATAGTAATCACCGACGAACGAAGAATGGTACTTCTATTGCACAACCACAATTAAATTGTTATATATGCTTACTGCAATGTGCCTATGTATAGGATTATGTTTCTTAGTTTATAAAATAAAAAGTTATGCATGAAACTAAACATTTAAAATATATTAAGCAAAACATTTAATATAGCTTGTGTAAGGTATTCACAAAGGAGACAACACGAGTATAAATCAGCCGACAATACGTCTTTCCAGTACTCTCCTTTCCTCTCCCGAAGCTCCTCCTCCCCTCCTTGAGAGTCAGCCGTTCCCCGCCAGATCCGGCTGCTCTCGCCGCCGGCGCTCGCGCTGGTTGGTGCAGAGATGGTCTAGGGTGCCGGCCCGCCGTGTATAGAAGTAGTATTAGGCTTAGGTTGTTGCTGCTGCTGTGTACCTACGTGGTGAATGGCGTTATGCCGTTTCCCCTTTCTCGAAGGCCTGCAGCTCTGGCGTCCTGGCGCGGCGCCAAGCTCGTCGTGGTGATGCCCTCCTTCAAGCCTCCATGGTGGGGGATGGAAGGCGGCGATAGATTTACGGCAGCCTTCTTCAATAAGCGCTCGTGTCCCTGTTCGATCGACAGTTCGAGATCTGGTGGCAGTGGAGCTGAACCAACTACTTCAACTTGCCATGGTGGTGTTGGGGAGGAAGTTGAGGCAGCGCTGCGAGGCCAGAGGCTCGGATGTCCTGGAGTTGCGATGCCGCAGATCCTTGGAGAACACACTCGGCGCCCTTCTTTTTGGCAGCCGACTCAGGTGACCAGCAGGTGGTCTTCGTCGCCGGCGATGCAAGCCGACGCTTCTTCAACCTCCAGGTGGAGGCCCTGTTCCGAGCTCGCGACGGCGCCCTCCTTCTTCGCAAGGCCAAGTGGTTTCGTCCCCGGCGTTGGTGAAGATGGCCGTGGCTGGAGCTCGCCGTACTCCGGCGGTAGCAGAGGAGTTGATTGCTTTCTTCAATATGTGCCTAGGGACTTATCTGTAATATGTAGGGGCTTGTTTGTATTTGCCTTTTCTTCAGAGGTCCCCTATGTAAAATGTAACTGCACCGCTGAAATTTAAGAGGCATCTAGGCCCTTCGGGGCCTCTCCGGTGTTAAAAAAAAGAGAGTATAAATCAGCCAATTTAACCCCTCCTTCCCGAATTGCGCACGGATACGCCCTTCCATGTGGGTCCCCTATCGATTACCCTTAAAAATTGAAACGGTGTGCGAGGCTTCAAATAGCGTTCGACGGCCAAATATTTGCGTACGACTTTATTTTTTGAACCGTGTGATATGCGGTCAGAAAACAAAAAATCATGTGCATAGTGTTCCATCATCGCACGCAACTGTTGCTTGGTTAGGTGTGCACAACTGAAACTGAATAAAAAGATTGCAGCGAACTGAGCCTAGCTCAGCTGGTTCGGTTCCTTGTGGTGGAACCGGCCCACCCAGGTTCAAGTCCCAGACTTGGCATGGGTGCTCGCATTTTCCTGGATTTTCCAGGATTTAACCGGCGCTATGCTTTCAGTGGTAGGTGACGTGCCCGTCAACAACGAGACGCCCGTGGTGACTTCGTCAACCTCAAGATCTGCCGGACCAGTCTCTCGGAGGTGCTCATAGGGGTAGGGTTTGCGTGTGTGCGTTCATAGGGGTGTCTGTACGTGCGTGTTTGTGAGCGCCTGCGTCTGTACCATGTTTCTCAAAAAAAAAAAGATTGCAAGCTACCAAATAACATGCACAACATGGTTTTGGGTGGCTCACCATTTAGGCCCTGGCCGGCCCCAAGGGAGCTCAAAAGTTGATGCTGAGCACCAAACACCTTTCTTTTGGTCCTTGCATGGAGATTTATTTTATTATATGAAAGTAAAGATTGAGATTTTAGGGAAGTAAAGATGGTGATTTTAGGGAAGTAAAAGATTGAGATGTAAGAGTTTAGGAAAGTAAAAGATTGAGATCCCAGACGCCGGCGGCGGCCACGTCCCATCGCACCTTGGACGCACGAGCAATACGCCCTGACCTTCACGTCCCCCACCGAAACCTTGGATCGATCGCTATGTGTTTCCGCCGCCTCCTTTGCTTCCACAGCAATGGCCGGCCTAACCCGATGAACGAGGGCGGTGAGCAACGGATTTATGATCCAAAAAACCTAGGTATTGGGGACGACGAGTTCGCGGCGGACCAAGATGTGGATAGAGGGATCGAAAAGGAGCTCCTCGCCAAGATGCAGCGCTGCTACGACCGGGTAAAGCTCGTCGACATCGGCTTCTGCTTCGGCCTGCTGGATCCGGTCTCCAACATCCTCGTCGGTGAAGCAATCGCCCTCTCCGAGAAGTCCCTCCACAATGCCAGTGAGCTGCAGGAGGAGGAGGACGACGACGAGGAAGCGTGGCCGCCGATACTACGGGGCATGGACCAGCGGTCGCTGGACGGCCTCGTCGTCTTCCTGGTAGCCCTCTTTCCCCACCTCACCGTCCGCAGGGCCATGTGGTATCTCAACAAGGCCGAGTTGGATCCCCTCGTGGCCGCTCGCCTCGTCGTCGACCACCGCCGGATGCAGGGGACCTTTGGGTTTACGTCTGACACCACCGTGGCGGCCGTCGAGACGGCCCTCCGATGTGCCGCGGCTGCCGCCCAGCACCCCAACCCGCGCCAGTTCGCTCTAGGGTGGAAGCTGCTGTCCCCTTCTCTGTGCGAGATGGCCACCAAGCTGCAACCCTCCTACGCAACCCAAGTCTCCTCTCAGCTCAAGGACATCATGTCCCTTCTTCGTCGTCAGTCTCCGACGCCGCCGCCTGCTCTCGCCCTGGAGCAAGCCTGGGAGCTCGCCTCTCATCGCCAACGCAGCAACCTGGTGCAGCATCCGGAGATGCTGCAGCACGTGCCACTGCTGCCGACTCTGCGGCGTATGCTTCTCACCACAATCCATGGGTACTACCTGCAGGCTCTTGCCTGGCTGCCCAAGGACAAGCTGCGCTCGCATGAGTACCACCACAGTCTGCTCCACGCCGGCCACTGCTACGGACCGCTGGACCCCGTCTCCAACATCATCGTTAATACCCTCTGGTATGCCCAAGTGTACCCTCTAACGCTAGAGAAGAAAGTCGAGATCGAGGCAATCAGCACCAGACCCCTGCTGCGAATTGCAGTCCGATCCCTATATGGCCTCATCTCCTATCTTTGCACCTGCTACCCCGCCCTCACGCCGGGAGAAGCCATGCTCCGACTACACTTGGCTGGGGCCAATCTCCAAAAGGCAGCTCATGATCTGACAAACCATCGCCATGGCAATGGTGTCGAAGAAGAAGCCTACGCTGCTGCTGCCAAGGCAGCACACCACCTCAAACCTCTTCAACAGGCCCAGTTCCTCGGACCGTCTAATTCCATGCTGTGTGCCTTCTCGCAAGTCCTCGCGTGTCAAAAACCTGGCAAGGTCCGACCATTATTGTTGGACTACTTCCCAGCTGTTGTGGAAAGCAGCAAATTACCAGAAGAAGAAACCACAAAAAACATCAACGTGTTAGGCCCCTGGGATTACTCTTATGTAATGCGAACGATAAACGACTTCTGGTACGATCACAACAGAGCCGTGGGAATGGTCAAGTCCGCAATTGATATGTACAGCAAGCAACATGGGGTAATTGCTTGTTCTTTATTTTACATTGACTTGCTATCAAGAAAACAATCTGTAACAACATACTTGCTTTCCTTGTCTTGCTTGCTTGCTAGGTACCCAAATACGAGCTCCATGTTATCTGCGGTGTCAATGAGTTTGTGGGTGGCCCTTTGATGTCGCCCTTTGGACGCATGTACACTTGCTCCCACCTCAACTTCCTGGCCACCAAGACCACCGCAGGCGCGCTTCCTGAGCTCTTCTTTGCCGAGTGTCGCAACGACGGCTCTAAGGGAGTGGAGTTGTGCTGTCCTGTGGCCATGCCACTCGCAGGCACTGGTATACATGCTATCTATCGTTTGGCTATTTCATCAGTTTTTGTACAATCCAACAAAACTATGCATGTACAATAAGTCTGTTGCATTTGGCAGAGCAAGTCCGTTGCCCATACTGCGAGTTGGCAGGGAGCAGGATTGTGCACCCTGCAAAGGAGAGTTTCCGTGGGCGGGACAGAGAGTTTGAGAAGATGTTGCAGAAAGAAGGAGCAGCGCCTATCACCACTGACATCATCTCTCACAGCCGTAAGGAGACCTGGTAGGTGGATTTTCTGGAGGAGGACCGGATCTACGGCGATTACAGGTGCGACAATAACATAGTCGAAGAGAAGTTCCCAAGGGATGAGATCTATTAAGCACCATGCATGCATGGCCAATCCAAGAAGCAACGCTGAGGAAACCACCATCTATCATCTATCTACTCCAGAACTAGTAACCTTTTAATCTAGAACCTTTGTTTGTTATTGTATTTGTTGGCACTCTTTGAATTACTAGTCAACTTTCAGTTTGATGTTGAACATTTGATTGATGCTTAAGCTGCCTGCCCGCCTGCTGGAACGTTCGGTTCAGTCTAGGCAACATACAATTGAGGTGTTAATTTTTGTAGCAGTTTTAGTCTAGCCCTATCCTATTTTACTGAAAGTGCAACAAACATAATAAAAATACTCGCTCTGTTCCAATCTCGGTTTAAGCTACCAAAACGCCTTACATTTAGGAATATAGGTAGTATATTATTTGCTCAAATGTCAGTCGAGGCGAATGCTTGACTGTCTTTCTTGAAATAATAATGTCTTGATTCAAGCCTTTAGTGACATCATCAATTGTTGTAGATATTGTGCTACAAAATTACTTTGTTTTGTTGTGCTTGCTAGTATATACCCAATTAGAGCTACTAGACAAGCCTAAAGTGCTCCTAGACCTCTAGATCGATCGGAGGGGATACGGTCATGCGCCCATATGTGGCTTCGAGGGGTCGTGTTCCGAAGCCCCGACATGGCGACCTCGCCAGCAATGGGCACAACGCCGCGATCATGGTGCTGGCCGTCGACGAGTTCCGAACGGTATTCACGGGTTGGCAAAGTGCCCCTGGACACCTGGTTTGGAAGAGATCTGGTCCGGCCAGCGCTTCCACAAATATCAGGTCTTGTGGCTTAAAGGGGGCGTGTAGCGAAGCTCAGCTTTCAGCTGACACCATGGGACATGTCGAAATTATGATTTCCGTGGTGATGGTAGAGATGGGGAATGTCAAGTCGGATACGATTGGAACACCTGAAGGTAACGGCAAAGCGGGATCTTGGATGTGATAAAGACATTGCTTCATTAGCTGCTTTGCGAGCTTGGTCACGGAACTTTTCCTGTCCAAACTGCACACGTGGTGCCTCTGAGCCTGGTGACTGGTGGTTTGCAGCAACGAACACGGCAAGTGGGGGCGGCTGCACTAGGGACTTCAATTTTGGTGGTGCTCCTCGAGTATCGAGTCGTGTTTTGCAAGGTGAAAAGCCAAGTTCTGACCTTTATTGGTTGTACCTGGCAATGTCTTGTTGAAGGCATTGTTTTGTGACTTGGTCTTTCTCCAGGGTAAAAACCTATTTTTTTCGATTGGGTAGCGACATTGCTTGTGCATTGTTTTCTTCTTAGAGGCCGTTGCTTTTGGAGAACCTCTGATGTAGTCCGGTTGTTGTCTTTGGTGATGGTTCGAGTGTTGATGTTGCGAGCAATTGATCACCGTGGAGGTGCCTTTTTATCTCTTTTCATTTCCATTTTTTGCTCTGTGCATCCTAGATATCTTCGGACATCTTGCTGGTGCAGAGGCTGGGTGTAATCGATATCTCCGGGATATTAATATATTTACTTTATCAAAAAAATAGATATCATTGCTTTTGAATCGGCTGGCGAGTCTTAGGTGTGTATTGTTCTTGGTCGTCATGATTGTAATAAGGTAGGCCAGGCCATTGCTCAATTTGGCTATAGGGCGAGCTTGTTGTTCCCTGCGTGGCTGCGTGGACTAAGCATGCTTCGAGCTTTGTCTCTGATCTGGTTTCTAGCGACAGATGCACTACAAGTTTAATGGGAAGTAAATTCCAGTTTGTTTTTCTTGATTGTCTATTTATATTAGTTAATTTGAAGTTCTTGGTCCTAATTGCTAAATATATCATACAGCTGGCAGCTTGTGTTCATTTTGACCGTCTACATGAAACATTTTCTGAGAGGATTTAGGGAGTGAAAAGATGGGTGCGAGAGGTCTGATCTTGCCATTCATCTTCTTGACTCATTTGATTTGTTTTGTGCAAAGTTAAGAGGTCCAAATTTGTCTTACCGTATCAATGCACGGCCATATTTACTAATCCTTGATAAAGTCAGAACAGCCAGACGATATATGTGTTTACAATTGAGATGGTTAAACCATATATAAGCAAATGCAAACTGAGGCTAACATGGTGTTGTAGATACGGATGAATGGATTAATTTTTGTTAGTAGCGGGAGAAGATGGAGGAGGGAGGTTATGGTTGATGCAGTTATCCTTCTTGAACCTCAACGACTGACTCATGTGATCAATCTCCCAGATGTGCTCCTGCATCTGGACGTTGCCCAGGATGGAGGGCCCTAACTCCCTCCGCCGGAACGCCAGGCAAACCACCCGGGCACCACCTCTGGCACGACCACCCCCTTGGCGCCAGTGTCCAGCCTCCCCCCGCCGTCGAACTCGATCACGAATTTGGGTATGGTGACGTTGTTGGCCGGGTCGACGCCGTCGCCGGTGAAGGTCCACTTGTAGCAGTGCTCGAAGCCTTTTATTTTCAACTTGTTGAGGTGGTCCAGGTGTCTGGTGATGGCTCTAGTGACCTCGCCATACGCCGGCTCGACGAGCCCCGTGAGGGACGTGCCGGTGTCGAGGTTGAGGCCGCCACCCATGATGTCATGGTCCCAGACCTCGGGCGGGATGTCGAGGCGCTCTCCGTTGACGAATAAGCCGGTGACGTGCATCCCGAAGGCCGGGATGCCTGGGTTGTAGAGGAGCCCGGTCTCGCAGGCGCCGGTGGCCATGACTGGGTTGGGGCCGAAGGTGAGGTAGCTTGAGGCGTTGCCGGAGCTGCGCGTCGGGAGGAGGCAGAAGGAGAAGCGGCCCTCGAAGTGCTTGGCGGCGACGATGCCGAACGACACGTCCTGGTTGCCGAGGGTGAGCACGCCGTCGTGCATGGCAACGGCCCCGCCGGCCTCGTAAGTGGCGCAGCCCAGCACGAGTCCCGGTAGCCTCGCCATCCGCCCGCCGGTCACCGCCACGGTGGCCGTCTCGCTGCCGTAGATGCCTCGGGTGACCGTGCCGTCTTGTGTACTCGTGTCGTAGGTGCACGACTCGTTGCGGTGGTTCGTCCTGCACCTGTTGTGCGGGAACAAGCCGCAGCTGTCCGCCTGCGAGCACCGGTACCGCCGCCATGACGACGACCGCGCCGGACGGTACCAGTTCTTCACGAACTTGGGCTTCTCTGGCGCCGGCGCGACGTTGATGGGGTCCGAAGCGTCCAAGGACATGGTCTTGGTGGTACTAGTCACGGGCACGGGAGGCTTGGGTGGACGGCCCCTGTGGCGGTGGTGGCCGCGGAGGCGGCAGTTGAGCCAGGTCAAGTCGTTGGCGGTGTCGAGGGCCATGTTGTATGGCAGCGCTGGCGTGCCGAATTGCACCGTGACGAGGTACATGCCGACGTCCAGGACGGTGAGGGCGCTGCGCATGGGCAGCTCGAACATGGACGTGCTCGACATCAGCTCCGTCATGTCTGATGCCGACCCCGACATCAGCTTCGGAATCGGCGTGAGTTGTTCTTGCGGCACGTACGGTTCCAGCTGCCTCCTTCTGGTGCCCTCGGCCATCTGCCGATGCCGGGCCAGGTCCTTGGCATCCATGACGCGGTAGTGCTCGCGCCGCTCCTCCGGGGACTCCGGCACCACCGGCGGGGTCATCCGGAAGTGGCAGCTGCTGCCCTCCTCCAGCACCTCCACGCCGATGACCGCGTCAACATCGGGAAATGCGTCGTGGCCTGGGAGGATGGCTACGAGGAGGAGCAACACCGCGACGGCGACGTAATGGCAGTGCATCTCCGACGACGGTCCACGTCGTGCGTAACTCATTAACCTCATTTGTTTGTTCCTTCGGCGACATGCATGACCATGCCCCTTCCTTCCTTGTCCTTGTGATGGCTCCATTTTAGTGCTATGAGGATGCATGGTAGGACGTGAGGTCACCACGCCATTTTTGCCTGACGAGTGGCCACGAGCTCATTCAGGATGAAAGTAACTCTGCCCTTCACCTATATTAAGCTCCTCCGCCCCCAATTCTTTGTACAAAGAAATTCGATTGTTTCCCACCTAGATTTAGCGCGCAACACAATTTACTACTCCCTCCTATGCATGCAAACAATAACATCATCCAAATTTATATTTGTTTTTGAACTTGAGAAATTTTTACGCGGTGGTCCGTTTTCAACATTGTTTGAGTCGTAGAAACTAAATATCACATTTTAATATGTTTTGACAAAAAATATCGTTCGCAATTACTAGATCATTGACAATTACTTGCAAGATTATGTAATACTTATCTACCAGATTGTGATCACGTTGTTGCCAGGTTCCTAAATGTTATTCTAAGTAATTTTGTGGCATGATGTATCTCGTAGTCTCGTAAACACTTGAATATCCACTCTCTAACTCTGCATAGAATTGCAAGGAATAAAAACATGTAGAAGATTATCTGATAGTTACGCCGAAATTCACTTTGGCACCTGAGTTCATATGCCCCTGCTTGATTGAAAAATTTAAAAAGTAAAGTTAAACGTTTCAAAAACTTCTGAAAAAATGGAGACAAACGACATATCCAAGTTTTATACATACGTGCGAATTTCCGTTGAAATGACATTTTTTATGCTCTATGCGAAAACACAAATCAATGGCCAAAATGGAATTTTAAAATGTATTTTTTAGATCACTGATTTTTTTTTTGCTCAGAGCAACATAAATACCATTTCAGCATGAAACTTTGTATGTATGTAGAACACTTGTATATGTTTGTCTCCAATTTTTGTCAGAATTTTTTGAGTTGTTTAATTATTTTTAATGAAGCAGGAGCATATGAGCTCGGGAGTCAAAACGCCTCTCCGTTTGTTTTAGTCATGTAATCTGACAATTGAGAAAAAGTCTCCAAAAAGTAGTAAAATGGGATTTAATTTTGAAATCCTCATCAAGACGAACTCAGAGGTGCAAAGTGGGATTTAATTTTGAAACCCTCGTGAAGACGAACACAGAATTATGTTTTTGAGAATATGGTAGAGCGGCTCCTAAATCATGAGTCCAGAATACTTACTCTTAAACTATATTGTAGATCTAGCTAGAGCAAGCATTGTCAGATCATGCTCCCATACTCCTAACCACGGGAACACCTAACCCATTGGGCAAGCGCCAATTCAAATTTGAATTGGGTTGGCTGCATAGGGATGGGTTTTTCGATATGGTAAAGAGGGTGTGGGAAAGGCCGGTACCTGGTCTAACTCCAATCCAAAGGTGGAACAATAAAATTAGCGCATTGCGCAAACACCTGAAAGGTTGGGCGAGACATATGGTTGGGCAATTAAAAAACGAGAAGCTTTGGTTGTCGTCTATTATAGATGATCTAGAGGCTGCTGCGGAAGTTAGACCCCTATCAACGCAAGAGATCGAATTAAAAAATCGCTCTAATGCCGAGATGGCGGGTCTTCTTCGTGAAGAGGAGATCAAATGGTACCAACGATCAAAGGCCCAATTTATTCTGGAAGGAGATGCGAATACGAGATACTTTCATAGTCTTGCTAATGGAAGACATAGAAAGAAACTCATTCACTCCTTAACCCAGGAAGAGGGTACGATTGAAGGCCATGAGCAGTTGAAATCCTTCATCATGAGGTACTATAAAAATCTTTTTTGAGAGCCGGATGTAGACAATTTCTCGCTGGACAAAACCCAAACTGATGATATCCCGCAGGTTTCCGATCAGGAAATCGCTCATCTGACCGCTCCTTTCTTTATGGAGGAGGTGAATAAGGCGGTATTCCAAATGGAACACAACAAAGCACCAGGTCCGGATGGTTTCCCCGCAGAGTTTTATCAACTTTCTGGGACATAATCCAATCGGACTTGCTCGAGATGTTTCAGGATTTACATACTGGTCATCTTGAGCTGTTTCGCCTAAATTTTGGTGAGATAATTTTGTTACCAAAGGTTAATGGAGCAGAAAGGATTCAACAATATAGACCTATCTGTCTTCTTAACGTTTGCTTCAAGATTTTCACTAAAACCGCTACTATTAGGCTTAACTCGGTTGCTGATCATGTTGTGAGACCTACTCAGACGGCATTTATGCAAGGTCGCAATATTCTTGATGGAGTTGTGATTTTACATGAAACAGTTCATGAGATGTGATACGTCCAAAACGTATCCACTTTTCCGAACACTTTTGCTATTGTTTTTCCTCTAACTTGTGTGATTTGGATACAACTAACACGGACTAACGCTGTTTTCAGCAGAATTGCCTTGGTGTCTTGTTTTTGTGCAGAAAGTCAAAGTTTCAGGAAAATTCCAGAAATTCTATTTTTCCAGAAGACCCACGGAGCCAGAAGACGAAGCGAAGAGGGTGCACAAGGGCACCACACGCACCCAGGGCGTCGTTGGCCCTTGGACGCGCCCAGGGGTGGTGTGGCCACCCTGTGGCCCCCGACGCTCCCCTTTGGACTACTTAAAGCCTCTGACCTAAAAACTTCGGGGGGTTCGACACTTTTTCCAGAAAACTTCCAGAGCTCCGCCGCCATCGAAAACCCTATTTCGGGGATCAGAAACTCCGTTCTGGCACCCTGCCGGGACAGGGAATTGGAGGAGATCATCGCCATCATCATCACCGCCGCCTCTCCATCGACCATCCATGATTCCCCCATCCATGTGTGAGTAATTTCCCGCTGTAGGCTGAGGGGATGGTAGGGATTGGATGAGATCATTCATGTAATAATTGTGAGATTGTTAGGGCATGGTGCCTAGTATCCATCGGTAGTGCTTATTGTCATTGTTGCAACTTATTATGCTTAATGCTTGTCACTTAGGGCCCGAGTGCCATGATCTCAGATCTGAACATGTTATTGAATCATGATGATAATTATTGTTTTGGATCATATCTATAAGTTGTATACACACGTCACTGTCCGGAAACCGAGGCCCCAAAGTGACAGAAATTGGGATAACCGGAGGGGATAGTTGCGACGTGAGGATCACGTGTGTTCACGGAGTGTTAATGCTTTGCTCCGGTGCTTTATTAAAAGGAGCACCTTAATTACCAGTAGTTTCCCTTAAGGCCCCGCTGCAAACGGGCTGGTAGGACAAAAGATGTTGTGCAAGTTTCTCATTGCGAGCACGTACGACTAAATACGGAACACATGCCTATGATTGATTATTACTTGGATACCTCATTATTATTTATCTGCAATTGCCATATGTATGACTATTCCATGAATTATCTTATCCATGCAACGCCCGTTCATCCATCCCTATGCCTACAGTATTTTAATCCTGCTGTCTACTGCAATTATTACTGCTGTCATTATTTCACTGCTGCTATTATTTCACTACTGCTGTCATAAAACTGTTACTACTGATAAACTGTGTCGAGCAAGTCTACTTCCAGGTGCAGCTGAACTGACAATTCATCTGTCAAGCCTTATAAATATTCTTTGACTCCCCTTGTGTCGAATCAATAAATTTGGGTTTTACTTCCTTCGAAGACTGTTGCGATCCCCTATACTTGTGGGTTATCAAGATGCATCGGAAAAAACTTAACGGAGTCATACTAAAAATTGACTTCGAAAAGGCTTATGATAAAGTCAAGTGGTCTTTCTTGCAACAAACACTCAGAATGAAAGGTTTTTCAGCTGAGTGGCGCGCAATGATTCATAATTTCGTTTCCGGAGAAAGTGTCTCCATCAAAGTCAATGACGATGTTGGTAGAAACTTCCAGACGAAAAAGGGATTACGACAAGGCGATCCATTATCTCCTATATTGTTTAATATAGTTGCTGATATGTTAGCCATAATCATTGAGCGGGCAAAATCCGATGGGCAAATTGTCGGCGTGGTACCGCATCTAGTGGATGGCGGATTATCCATCCTACAATACGCCGACGATACAATTCTTTTTATGGAACATGATATGGAGAAGGCAAGAAACTTGAAATTAATATTATCAGCGTTCGAGCAACTTTCCGGTCTAAAAATCAATTTCCATAAAAGCGAAGTGTTTTGTTTTGGCGACGCCCAAGAGGAGGCGGCCCAATATGCCGAATTATTCGGTTGTGGGCTTGGCCAGTTTCCAATTAACTATCTCGGCATCCCGATTCACTTTAGGAGGCTAACGATAGCTCAATGGAAACATGTTGAAGAAAGACTACAAAAGAGGCTAAGTAGCTGGAAAGGAAAATTATTATCCCTAGGGGGAAGATTGGTACTCATAAATTCAGTCCTAACCAATATGATACTGTATATGATATCTTTCTTTCAATTACCAAAGGGAGTCTTGCATCGATTGGATTACTTTCGATCCAGATTCTTTTGGCAAGGGGATAGTGAAAAAAGAAGTACCGGCTGGCTAAATGGGATGTAGTGTGCCGCCCTAAGGACCATGGTGGTCTTTGGGATTCATGATCTTCAGGTCAAGAATAGAGCTCTTCTTGGTAAGTGGCTGTTTAAGCTACTGACGGAAGAGGGGGTGTGGCAAACCCTACTTAGGAAGAAATACATAGGCTCAAGTGCGTTATCACAGGTTTATTGGAAATCAGGTGATTCCCATTTTTGGGCGGGCCTAATGGTGACGAAGAAATTCTACTTCCCGTATGGCTCTTTCTCCATTAAGGATGGGTCTGAGATAAGGTTCTGGGAGGATACTTGGTTGGGTACTACCCCACTCCGAGAACAATATCCAGCGCTATATGGTATAATCCAAGGACGTCACAAGAGCGATACGCTTGCTCACGTATTGGTTTATAATCATCCCACTGTGACGTTCCGGAGAGATCTTGTTGGACCCAGACTAGCATCTTGGCATGAGTTGCTCGAGCGACTCGCTTCTGTCAATTTGACTCAAGGGTCTGATGAGTTCCGGTGGAATTTACGCACTTGCGGTAAATTCTCCGTGGACTCCATGTATACAACACTAATCCAGCTGGAGGTGCCAGTAGATAATAATAAGAAAAATCTGGAAGATGAAAATTCCACTTAAAAACAAAGTTTTTGCGTGGTATCTTCGTCGAGGAGTCATTCTTACAAAAGACAACCTTGCAAAACGCAATTGGCATGGGAGTAAACAGTGTATTTTCTGTAATAAAGATGAGACAATCAAACATCTGTTCTTCGAGTGCAAGTTTGCTAGTTCTATATGGTCCATCATCCAGATAGGTTCTACTATTTACCCTCCTACAAACATTGCTAATATTTTTGGCAATTGGCTGAATGGAGTGGATAATAGGTTCAAACAACTTATTAGGGTGGCAGCGCTTGCCGTAATATGGTCGCTTTGGCTATGTAGAAATGACAAGGTTTTTAATGATAAAAATTGTTCTCTTATGCAGGTTATCTACAGGACTACTGCTACACTCCGTTCGTGGTCTCAGTTACAACGTGTAGGGCATCGAGACCTGTGTGTTCAAGACTGGAGGATACGGCGAGAGATTTTTATCCCTACATGGATGGCAGCATAATTTGCGGATCGGCCCTCCACCACCATAGGCGTTTCTACAATTTCTCATATTGATATGTAATTCGCCTATTTTATTTTATTTTTCATACTTCAGACTTGGTTCGGCTGTGTGCATCTTGGTTATGCAGAGGCTAGATGTAATGCTTAAACTTTTTAACTAATAAAGACTCCCTTTATCTCCACTAATATTAAACAACCCAGTCTGGCTGATCCAAATTCCCTCAGCCATCAGATCGCCCACTTCCAATGACCCAGATTAATCTAATGATGATGTATCAATTAGTCGTACCCCCTGCTGACAGCCCTCCATCTGCTAGATCTAACGGACAACAATCTCCAAATGATGAGCCCACCCGCACTTTGTAAATCGTATGGAATGAAAAAGAAAACCGCCCGCGACGACGTGCTGCCTCCTCGAGACCTCGACGCGAACACTGCCGCCGCTGAATCCCCCCTCGACCACCGTCGCGAGAAGAACGCCGACCACCAAGATCCGCCACCTCACCCGCCCACCGCCGCAAAACTCCCCGGCACCTCACCCGACCACCGCCGGGAACACCTCTGCCGCAACCCCGAAAAAGTAAACCGCCCTGTTCCCGTTTAACCGCAACCCCTCTTCGTCGCCGCCGTCCTTCCCCTCGCCCAGCGCCTACCGGCCGCACGCCTCGCCGCCTCCCGGCACCCCCGCCACCCGTCCGCACGGCCCGCCACCTCCCGGCCGTACGGCTCGCCGCAGCCCTCTCCGCCGCCGCCTTGTACGCCGGTGTCGCCGCAGCCTTCTCCGCCGCCGCCCTCTACGCCAGCGTCGCCGCCGCCCTTTACTCCGCCGTCCAATCGCCTTCGCCACGTCCCAGTCCTCCGCGCGGTGGCCTTCAAAGTTCAAACAGCGCCCCCACGGTACGTATTTTCCAAATACAGGACTTGCCTAATTGATTCTGGTAGCCCAGATTTGAGTTTGCGGATGAGATCATGAGAAGAGGGTGGTGGTGATATTTTTTGTACAATATACTGGGAGAATAGGAGGAAGCTGACTGTGAGTCTACGATTCTGGGTGGGGTGCGGTGGCTCAGAGTAGACATGGTGCTCATCGTTCGCTTTGCCTGCTACGATTGAGATCTCCTGTGCCACCGCCACTAAATTTTTGTACTTCTGTGCACGAATAGGCAAGGCTAATTTTTCATTCTGTTCAGGTTTCCGAGCTCGCTAAGGTTACTTTGATCTTTCTCATATAATATAATTATAAAATGAAGAAAGACTCCTTATGTAAGAATGTAATCGTACTTGCACACTGTAGTATGGGTTTAATTGTTTGGTATAAATTTTATCTGTGCAGCTGGAACTGAAAGTTTGATGCATAACAGGCCCTAACACGCAGTATGGAGATGTAGTTAAATGCAGCAACGATTTTTCCCTTTCCGGATTCATGTGGATGTATATTAGCTTATATAGGACATGCTCTTTTCGCAATTCAGTAAGAATTTAGAGTAAGGTTGATAGATCTTCTAATTTGAAACAAATTTATATATGAAGGCGTACTCGAATGCAAAGTTCATATGCACTATTTTGATGGTAATGCTGTCGTAAGAATCTGTAAGTTCCTGATTGTAGGGTTTACCTCATGTACAGATTATTTATAGAGCAAACAAAACAATGAATTGTATGGTTTATCTCCTATACATGTGTTATTTCTAAATAATATTTGTGCAAATTTGAGTTTGGCCAAACCAGTTACCATGATTATCCACATGATTTTTCTTCCTTCTACACTTACTGAATGGCTATAATCTTTCCCATGATTTTACATTTCACTTTTTTCATCACAGTTGTTGCACATGAAGAAACTTCATCCAGCTGTGTCTCCGTCTGCATCACGGGAGCCCGTTTAAAGATGGCCGAGCCAAATAAAGACATAGATCCCACAGGAAAAAGCACAAAGAACATTGTGTACAGGGATGTATTGGAAGGATGAAAAAACTGTATTCCTCCTTCAGACTGGTATATCGTACTATTTAATCTTCTTACTGCATGTATTGTTCATCACCTTTTGATACTCCTTATTTCTCCACTTCTGATTTACGTATGTACGTGTTATGCAGCAGGTTCAGAAGTAATGTGACCAAGTTATGAACTACACGCTCTCCACATGTAGATTGATGATCTGTACAGTTTCTTACAACCTATAGGAATTTTCTATTTCTTATTTTTGGGAGTCATTTTGTTTTTGTTTGCTGTATTGTTCCATCAATGAAATTTAAAGAGAATACGAGTGTGAAACAGAAGTTTGTATATTTATCGCATTGGTAGTTCATTAACAGGATGATGACCTTTGTTGAATCACAGTGTCCACTCTCTCCCAGCATGTATGCTTTATCTTGCACACTTAGGTCCTGCAACAATAAGTTCTTCCCGAGTCCTTCAAATAATTTTTTGTGACATTGCTGAATTACAATCTTCTCCAGAAAATGTGTTCAGGTATTCCCACTGTTATATATATAATTATTTTTCCTGTGAGTTTGTACAAATCTACATGACTTCTATACTAGGTCATACTTGATGGAACACATGCCAAGGTTTCCCGATATTACATTTTTGGCGCTCAGTGTAATAGCTTATGGAAATTCCTTTGGAACCAGCTCATTTCACGTTCAATCCACTAACAGCTTGTTCTTTTTTTTATGGTGCAGCTGTATGCAAGAATTCTTTATATTGAAATAGTTTCTGCAAGCAACTATTTGTAGTTTATTATGCCTTCATATTTGCAGAGGGAAGGGGATGCATTATTGCAAGATTAAGCCCAGGTAAATATCAATCCTAATGTATCCATCATCTTAACTTTGGTTTTTCAGACAATTATTGTTAGCAAGCAATTATTGTCAGAGAGGATTTTGGGCGCTCAGTGTAGTTTATGCCCAGCAAGCAACTATTGTCAGCAAGGTCCGCAGCTACAATTTTTAACCATAGAACATGTTTAGGCATGTCAAATTATTTCTATTACATCGCATGTTTCTGCAAGCTAGGATTCCAACGATATCAAATTACATTTTATATTTAATCTTATTTTTATATTGCAACAACTGTAGATATCGCTGGTGTGGTCATGTATGTTGGCCCGGTTATCGTGACACATATTTCCCTTTAGGAATGAGGGAAGTAGCAGTCATGAATGTTGGCACAGAGGTCGTTTTTCTCCACATTTTTCAAGAATTAGCCGAATGACATAGAGATGATGTGTTTTCCGGTGAAGCCAATGTTGGCTTCCTCATGGCATCCTCTGTGGAGGTTGATCAAACATCCAGTAAGTCATTTCTTGAAAAATTGTCATCGCCATTTTAATGTCACTATTACTAATTTGAGGATTGACAACAGGAGCTCTTCTTAGCACGGGGACAACAACTCTATGCTTTCATCAATGCTCAGTGTGTCACAATTTCGACTTCCTTAAAGGCTACTATTGGTTGAACTTATCAATTTGACAAATTTCTCCACATTTAGACTAACTGTATGCTTATATTTTGTTATAGGTGTGCATAATCAAGTTCTAAATGACTTGTCTTTCCGTGACGACGTAAAAAATGTTGTCCTAATTAGGAAGGATGAGTGCAAATCAACTGGGAAGACAACTCTTCTGATCTACCCGTGCCCAAGAAAATCAGGACAGAATCTTCGTCGCATGTGGATCACATTTTCAAATATTTATGGGCTGGCGATTGTTATCATGCACCTCCAACGTCCGTTTATTGCGAGTAAAGAAGCCACTGCCAACAAGATGGATGAACTAGACTAGGCCATAGGTCCTAATAAATAAGAAGCCAAGTGCTTTGAAACTTTAAGATTTCGCCTCATTGTATTTAAGTCTTCGCTTGTGGAACTTTGTGACATTTTTAATATCAGTTTGATTATGGAATGCTATGCAAACTTCTATTCTGGCGTGAAATTAAACATATTGTTCAATTTATACAAACCTCTATATTTTTGTTTCACTTTGATAAATGTAATTAGAGTTTTTTATGATTGGATAATAAATGTGTAAGTTATAAAATTTCTTATGTATGGAATATGTTTATGCGGTATTTGCATTAAAAAAAATTCAGAAGACTGAGGTGACAAAGGGCGGCAAATAAATTCATAAGATTACACGTGTGTGGCACGTGCAAGATTACTAGTCTAAAAAAAAGCTAGAGCAAGCAAGTCGGTAGTAAGTCAAATGGCAATGTCAATTTTGAAGTAAGAAAGTAGTGAGAGGCATGTCATGCTTCGATGGATGGGACCCACCATCTAACCTATAGCAAGGAAGCAAGTCGCATGGCAATGTCAATGATGATGTAAGTAAACATATGCTGAAGACAACAGGGCAGGCAGGAACAAGACAAGAGACGAAACCAAACCCCACTCGCGATCGGCTAGTCTGTTTACTTCTAAGTTTTAGCATTGTCTTCTCTGCTGCTCAGGTTCATTCATGACGCTGTCACCACATCCTTCCTTTCTCTTCTTCCACATCACTGCTTCCAGACCACGCTGATCAATTCTTTGCTCCCCGATCAGTCCATGGCGAAAATCATCCTGCTCATGCTGCTTCTGTTCTGGTGCGCCACCACGGCGCAGGCACAGCCGGCCGCAGCGGGCGGTCCGGCCGACGAGGCGCCGGCGGGGGTTGGCATCAAGGTCTCGTTCCGTCCGAGCGTGGCCATCGTGGTGGGCATATTCACCATGATCTTCTCCCTCACCTTTCTCCTCCTCATGTACGCGAAGTTCTGCCACAACGCCTCCTTGCCGCCTCTGCTGCCCACCACCAACAGCCCCGGCCGCATGGCTACCGGCACCCCCGCCGATGTCCCGGAAGCCACCGGCGTGGGCAAGGCGGTGATCGAGTCGCTGCCCTTCTTCCGGTTCGCGGCGCTCCGGGGCGCCCGGCAGGGGCTGGAGTGCGCGGTGTGCCTGGCCCGGTTCGACGACACCGACCTGCTCCGCCTCCTCCCGCGCTGCCGCCACGCCTTCCACCTCGACTGCGTCGACCGCTGGCTCGCCTCCAGCGCCAGCTGCCCGCTCTGCCGCGCCCGCGTCCACGCCGACGACGCCGACCTCGGCCTCAAGTACGCAGCCGCCAGCGCGCGCTTCGTCTTCGGGGCCACCGGCGACGACGTCCCTGCTGCTGCTGCTGGCACGGATGCTGCTGGGGTGCCATCGTTAGGAGGGTCAGGCCGTGACCTCATGGCGGGCATCTTCGTCGAGCGCATGCCGTCTTCGCGCTTCGGCGTCGGTGTTGGCGCTGACGGCGATCCGTTGGACAAACACCGGCACCGCATCGTCGTGTCGGACGCGGTGTTCAAGAGCCGGTGGAGCGACCTCAACTCCGCGGACCTCCTCGCGCTCGACACCGAGATGCTGCGCTCCTTCTCCAGCGGCCGATTCGACGACGACCCTGACGGCATTGTTTTCGTTCCGACGAAGCAAGAGGAGGAGGAGGAGCACCCTCCGACGAAGCAAGATGACCGAACGGTGGAGAAGACGCGGCTGCTGGTGAGCACCACCAAAGAGGGGGACGTGCAGGCTTCTTCTTCGTCGGCGTCTATAAGAGGGTCGACGTCGTCCGGGGCGCGCTGCATGTCAGAGATCGTCAGGCTGCCGAGGGTGGCGAGACCGGCGGCGAGGACGGAGGAGGAAAGACGGTGGGCGCCCATCGCCCGGCGGACGGCGCGGTGGTTTGCCAGGAGGGAGGAGGAGGAGACCGCCGGGCACGTCCATGTCCACGTCCAACCCTCCACCGACTCCTCTTCGCGTGTGTAGTGTAAACTAGAAAAATACTCGAGTCATTGTATGTATCTACGGGAATCATTAGCTACAAAAATTAATCTGAAACGATACACGAAATTTAAACAGATATTCCATCTCTGCATTTTCGTTGCTGGTACCAAAATGTACTAAATTGCTATGTGTTACACTGTTACTCCCTATTTAGATGGCATGTGCGTCTTTCAATTCGGGGTCTAAGTTTGACCACCAATTTAACCAACCGAATATTACGAAAACTATAATATTGAATTTGTACTTGAATACAGTTTTAATGGTATACATTTGTCACACGAATTACCCATTCTAGTGAAAATCATCTAGATATCCCATTTTAGAAACCCCTGGACCCATTTTAATGCATGTTTTTCTTATTGAAGATAAAAAATCATATTGCGCAAGTGAGGTGATGAAAGAGGCCTGTAAAGTATAATGAAAAGGAATCGAGCATATGGTGAAAAAAAGTCTGGACATGATCGTAGATGACACCTTTCAATATTTACAGATTTTCTCTCACCACATCGACATAACATGCCGGTCTATTCTAATTGTAGAATGCCGGTACCGTGGTCAAGATTTTTTATATGGTGTATTTTCTGATTTTATTTCACTAAATGTGGTAAGAATTATCACAAATGCACAACAATGGGATAAAAAGTGAAATTCACTCTTAATATAACAAATTTTCATATAACACAAACCGGAGTAGGTAGCAAGTCTTTGGTAATCGACCAGGATCGTGTACCGAGTAGTTGGAAGCAAAACTATTTGATCCAAGAACTGTCTATGTGGGACGACTTCAACTTGTATGGGTATATTTATGTTAGTACTAATAAATAAGTAAATCGATTGCAAGCAGCATGTTACATAGCACCTTGCAACTATGATATGTATGGTCGACCGAACTTGGAAGTTCGAATGCATGCATGTTCTAGGCTGCTAGAGTAGTATATACAAATAGTTGATACAACACAATAGTTGATAGTACACATATTTAAGTGCGCACACAGGTAGAACACAAATGGTACAGAGTAGACTATCATACTAGCTAGAAATAATTGAGTGTATGTAGGATGATCAAGCAAAGCCAACTTGCTTGACAATAATTGGAATACTCTAGTATCCATAACAGCGAAGTCGAAGTTTGATTAGTGGCAGGTTACTTATATGAATAAACAATACATGTATCACTCAATTTCATATTATATGTCTTGATCTGGTCGAACGGATCGAATATATCCTGGCTTGCCCTGCCGGCCGCCCACATATATCTATCCAGGATCAGGTCAACCAAACCACTGTGAAATCTGAAGTTGAACACCGGCTAATTAATTAAGACGTGAGCAGATGAAAATAAAATTGGATACTACTTGAGATAAAGAAAAAGCAAAGAAAAAGGCTACTCTACTACTACTAACTATATAGCCTGATCCATCAAACGAAAGATGGCCTAGTTATTATTTTGCTTTGAATTAACCGACCTAGTGCGTCATCCATCGTCTGTTTCTTTCATATGAGGTCAGCGATAACCTAGCTAGTAGCTAGGTTGAAATGGAGTAATAGAGCTAGATTAATTGGCTTGACATACCTGTCATCTGCTAACAAGAGCTAGCACACCCAACTGCTCTCTCTATATCTACATACGAGAACGTTGACGCGCGCCTAATATAAACAAATTAACAACAGCCTACACCACCAGTTCGTCATAGTATGACGAATTGCAGACAGACAAGTCAGGGTGGGGAAAATAATAGCGTGAATCACCTTGTCTAACTCCTCCTACACAATCTTATGCAATCTAATCCTGACCCATTTTCTAAGAAAATTGAAATTACAACTACTAGCCAGTACAAGGCTACAAGCCAGTCGTCCATTTTACATGATCAAACAGATAGTTGTTATATCTTAACTAGAGCATGATGACAGTGCGTTGCCGAGCTCTTCCATTTTTACGATAGAACAACAAGAATTTCCGTAATTATACGAGGTCACGAAACATTGAAGTCTATCCTGAAATACATTTTCACATTTTATTTACATAATATTATAGATGTTGGTAGTTTTTTGCGCAATTATACAGGAAATATGGGAATCCAGCAACAAATATCTTGGTCAAAGATAGAAAAGTTTGACTTATAAAACAACAATACACAATATAAAAAAAAGGATATTGTTTTAGTCATTGAGGTAAGTCTAATAGGCTAGAAGTTAAACGCGATACTTTGCTGCACATGCACATCTTCATGAAAGAATATATATAAAATGCTCATTCATTATTCTTGTTTATACTGTCGATGTTGGTAGTTTGGTAAAATGAAATAAATCTTATATTATATAGGACTGCATATATGGGTGCGCATATTGAAGAAGTTTATACTTTAGTTTGACTGCAGAGCCCCCCTTAACCCCTTGATCTTTTCTATGCTAAAACCTTTTTAAAATTCTGTATATCCAGGTCCTCCCAAACAATTTGGTGCACCCCTTAAATAAATTTCCTGCATGTGCCGCCGTTTGGCTGACTGGTCAGAAAGATTGCAGGGGCAAAACTCAATGTGGTTGCATTCAGGATTTATCTTATCGAAGAGAGGGTAATAGGTGGAGCCTGGAGATGGTTTATAGAAAGTGTGGACAATTGATCTTGTCCATGTGGCTGCTGTGGTCACGTAAGTGAGACTTGGGCCAGGTTATGTTGTTGGTGGTGTCGAGTGCCAAAATGATTAAATGAATCGGTGGGTCTCTGTATGTTGTTGTGACAAAATATATTTTTTGTTCATAGAAACTTCACATACATGCAGGTGGTGATCGTACAGCTTCTGATGGCGGCGAGGCCAGTGGCGAGGAAGGATGAGGAGAGGTGGTGGAGGAGGAGGACACGAGCCTCCTACTCCGTTTCTTCGCGTGTGTGCTAGGAAAATATATCCCTGTTGGCATAATGTATATCTATCTATCTACCAGAATTATTATTAGACATGAATAATTCGAAAAGCCAAAAGAAATATTGCAGATTGGTTTTTCATCCCCTTATTCTCTCCGTATTTCCTTTCTCTGGTACTAAATGTACTTGCTGCATCGTTCTGTGTTCTGAGAGTTTTATCTCCGAAAGATACTAGGATTGTAGGAAGGACACAAGTGGAACAAATAAAGGTCACTGCAAGGTGCAAGTTACACAGCACGCTCTAACCATGACATACATGGCAAATTGTAACTTGGAAATTCGAAGTAGTCAACATATGCAAGTTTTTGGCAGCTAGAGTAGCATATGTACATATTCGTACGCACACAAGTACTCCCTCCGTTCCAAATTAGATGACTTCCATTTGTCAAAATGTGGATGTACGATACATCCACATTTTGACAAATGGAAGTCATCTAATTTGGAACGGAGGGAGTAGCTAGGATGCCCAGACTATTATAGTACTACTACTCCCTCCGTTCCAATTTAATTGACTTGCTATGCACCACATGTGGAAAGAAATTTCCACATGTGGTGCATAGCAAGTCAATTAAATTGGAACGGATGGAGTAGTAATTTGTTGTACGCATGATGATCATGCAAACCCACTTGCTCAATAATCATTGGAATACAAACAACTAAGTTGAAGTTTGATTTGTGGCAGGTTTACTTATATGAAATTGTAATGCATGTATCGCCTCGGATACGTTTCATATTAGAAATCGTGATCGACGTACTGGTCGAATATTCCCAGGTCTGCCGGCTGACACATACTATGTTTATCATTGTGCTGGATTGCTTCGTCAGGTCAACCAAATCACTGTGAAAACAATGCATCTGTGATTCTCTAAACTGTGTGCTGAGGTTGAACACTAGCTAGCCAATTACTCTCTCCGTTCCAATTTAATTGACTTGTTATGTACCAAATGTGGATGTATCTAGACATGTTACATGCCTAGATACATCCACATGTGGTGCATAGCAAGTCAATTAAATTGGAACGGAGGGAGTAGACATCTGTGACTATCGAAACTGTGTGCTGAGGCAGATAACAAATCAGATACTACTTGACACAAACCGAAACTAAAGCAAAATGCTGCTCTACTAATTAAGTATAGCCTGATCCATCGAACCATAGATGCGAACTAGTTATTATTCTTTGATTTGAATTAACCGACCTTGTGCGTCATCAACTATATGCCTTTTGATGAGTCAGCAATAACCTAGTTAGCTAGCTACTCCCTCCGTCCCAGCTCCCTCAACACAATTTTCAAATATTTGGGCCTAAGGTGAGAACGAACTGACTGGGACTGAAATATTGCACACATTGAAGGGAGAGCCAACCAGCCACGAATACTTGTATTGTGCACGGATAACCGGGCACTAGTACTGAACAGGGCATTAGTACCGGTTGTATTGGGCCTTTAGTACCGGTTGTGCAACCGGTACTAAAAGGTCGGGACTAAAGGGGTAACCCTTTAGTACCGGTACCAAAATACAACCGGTACTAAAGGGTCTCCACGTGGGCGCACAGACGCGCGCGACCCTGAGGACCTTTAGTACCGGTTTTTAAAAAACCGGTACTAAAGGTTCCTGCTATTTTTGCCCTCCCCCTATTTTTTCAGGGGGGTTTAGGGTTTCGTTTTTTTCTTTTCGCTTATTTTTCGGTGGTTTAGGGTTTCTGTTTTTTTCCTTGTCGCTCATTTTTTCAGGGTTTCGGAGGAGATCACGTATAAAGTACTCACTACACATATGAAGTACTCATTACACATATAAGGTACTCTCGTTACATATAAAGTACTCATAATTACAATGGAGATCACCGCTAATAACTAGTACATGCATGGAGGGAGTCTATTGTTCGACATAGTGGAATTCACCGAATTCATCTAGGACATGCGTCAGAATGAATCCCGCCAATTCCTCCGCAATAGCTTTCACGCGGTTTTTGGTAGGAGCTGGCTCCGCTTCCTTGACATCTTTAAAAGAAGGAGATCAAATCAGTTATGATCGAAACTAAACACAATTGATGGTAGCAAAATAAAAGTTGTGTATGATGTTTACGTACCTCTCGATTTCTTCGACTATTGACTCTCTCATTGACCAAAGTGTGAATATACTCGCAAACGTAGTATCCACATAGTTCCGTCCCCTGTGGTTGTCGCAGACACCACTATACAAGAATATAATTTAATCAAATAATAATCAAGAGAACGATAATGGTATTAGAAAGATACGCAGACCTAGATACGTAGTAGTACTTACAGTGTTAGCCTTGAACTCCAGCTTCTGTGGCCATTCACCGCGTTCTTCCGCGATGAACCTTTTCCAAACCCTGCCCGGAAAAGAAAATGAATTGAGGAGTTATTACTTATACTTTTGATATCCGAAAATGAACGAAAGAGGACGATATAGTGCGATTGAAATTACCTCTAAGCATTAGACGCACGCTTTTGTAATCATCTTGATCTTTCCTCAATGAGTCCCAGACTTCAACTAGTCCTTCCTCGAGTCTAATGATTAGCAGAATGAAGTGGTACCTGCGCACATTTATATACGCAGGTATTCAGAACTCATCAATTACACTTAATATCGGGAAAGCAAAATAGAATGTGTACAAGACAGTAACACTCACCCGAAGTTGTAAGGAAGAAGTATTTCCTTTCTGGTACTTTGTCGCTTAAAACAAGTTAGCACAAGTTCCTCTGTGTCCTTGACATACCAAGGTTTTTCTACGCTCTCCACATTAACTTTATCCGGGTCAATGAACCCAATGTCCCAGATTCCTCCCATTCGGCATTCACGAATCTTCATTCTGCATAATAGCGTACAAAAGAATGTTGTGAGGATAATTACAAGCAATGAACGAGCTGAACTATAAATAATTAAATTACACGAATAAATAACTTACAGACAATAGAGGCTGAGGATAGATTTGTCGAGGGCAAGTTGATTGTACATCTGAAAAAGTTCGGAGAACGCAACCTGCACACATATTCTCGGAACAAGTGTTGTTCCTTAACTCCCGCCATGAGATATGTCTTCCCTTCTTTTGCGGCGGTCATGTACCAGGTATGCAATTTATATAACTGTGTTGTTAGAGCACTCGGATTTTCGACCAGAGGCATCCCGAGTTCAAATTTATATTTAATTACCATCTCCGCTATGGGGAGACCTGTGTCGCCAATGACAACTTCTCCATGCTCGATTTCCCGAGCTTCAGAAGGCACAATGAGCGGGGCGATCGATTGTGCTTCTTGTTCTCCGAGCTGGGCAACTCCTTTCCCGCACGCTTTTTCTTCCTCCTCCTTCTGTGAGGAAAGTACCTTGTCAATACCTCGCTCATAGTCTGAACGGGACGACGGTGGAGGGCAATATAGGTTGTCAACGGTGCGATCTTTTACCTCAGTTGGTATAGTCTTCAGGAGTTCCTTTATGGGGTCAAGTCTTGCCTCCAGTCTTTCCTTTTTTTCTGTTCAAAAAAGGCTGCAGCCTGGCCTTGTGTCTCACTTGTAATTCCTCCAAAGTCATCTCGCCTGCTAACTTCTCAGGAGCCTTGACTTCCTTGGTTTTTTTTGCACGTTTCTTGACAGGGGACGACGCCGTGAACAGCTTCCGCTTTGTCAAACTACTAGTGGCCGCAGCAGTCGGCTGACGGGAGGGCGCGGGCGATGGACTCGCGGTGGGGTCCCAATCGTCGGGGGAGGAGGGTGGACTTTGCTGTGGTGAATTTCTAACCGGAGGAGTCGGTGGCCTTGGCGCCGAGTCTGGAAACTTGATTAAATTCTTCTTCCATAGAACGATACCAAGTTCGACATCTCCTAGTGTCTTCTCTCCTTCAGGTCCGGGAATTTCAAGCTCTATTGAGTTCATTCCCGGCATAATTTTCGTGACCGACACGAGCAAATCCAGCTGGAATCACACCAAAATGGAAGGTTGCTCCAGGTTGATGTGGTAAAGCATAGCCAATCGCCACCGGACAAGTAATGTTCAACATTGGCGCATGTAACTCACAATTTGTCTTCTCCGTGATATCATCCACGGGGTAGTGAGCCGCCGACGGTTCAGCAACTGGAGGAGTCGGTGGCCTTGGCGCAGGATCATCCTGTAGCTGCGTGGAACCCACGCTGCTTTTCCGCTGAGATGGGCAGGCATCGCCGGCAGGATCTTCTACTCGCAGTGAGATTCCCTTGACTTGGTAATTGAGGCCAGTTGCTCCTGCACAACCTTCAACGAGCGTTCTAACGCAGTAACCCTGTCCGCCTCCTTCTTCTTACTTCTGCAATGTTTTCTGTAAGTTGCAGTGTCCTCCGGAAACCCTTCAAGAAAACCAACCCCGCCTCCTCTACCTCGACATCGTCCCCAGTGTTCTTTATTCCCGAGGGCGAGTGTCAGCTCGTCGTCCTCTCTATCGGGAACATATTGTCCCAACTTGACTAGTTTATTGCGCTTTTATCTTTTTTACGACTCTTGTAATTCTTTTCCTCCATTTTCCCTTTGCAACAATCTTCCCTGTTTCCATGTCCAACACTGCCCCATGCGCGAACAACCATAACTTGGACCTGTCGGGCCAGTCATCTGTCTCTGGAGTGATCCCTTTTGACGCAGCTCGTTTTCATAGGATTCCCACTTAGGCACGGCAGTCTTGTAGCCACCTGAGCCCAAACGATGGAAATATTTCTTCTTCTTAGCATTCAACTTATTTTGGGTCGATCGGGCCACAGCGACGCCCGATTTCCTATACGCCACAAATTCAGGCCAGTCATCTTTTATCTTCTCTAGACGTCCAGTGAATCTGGAGTTTCGTTCGCATATTTTCTCCACAAAGTGTTCTTCCAGTTGTTGAATTGCTCGGCCATCTTGCTAAGAGTCCACTGCTTGACTTTATTCTGCCTACTCGGTGGGAGATCTGCCGGTAGGCTGAAAGAACCCAATATCGACTCCCAAAGGGTATCTTTAATTCTTTGTCGAGAAATTTTGCGCCAATGTTCTTTTTCTTCGGCTCATTCCATTCTGCAACGGTGATCGGGACCATGTCCCTTACAAGAACTCCGCATTGAGCTACATATTTAGTGCAGATTCCATCGGGTTTCTCCGGTTTGCCTTTATGCTAACTTCGTCGATCGACAACTTTGCACCATCCGGCAGCTTTAACCCTTTGGCCGGGCCTCGTTTAGGGATTGAGCTAGATGATCCAGAGGGCTGAAAGAAAAATGTTTCGTTAATAAGTGCGCATATAAATCAATTAATGCATCTAGCTAGTGATCAACAAGACTTAATATATACCTTGCCGGAGTCGTTTTTAGCTAGTGATCCGGGGTTTCTTCGTCGTGTCGTCGTCTCTGAAGTTTTGTAACTCAAGTCCCTCACCGGAGTCGTTCAAACATTTCGCGCTGAAATCTTCGGCGTCTTCTTCGTCGGAATCTTCTCCATCAGAATCTTCTCCGTCGGAATTGGGTCCGGCAGCGCGTTAAATATTATTCTTGTATCGCTCTTCTTCTCCAAATCTCGGATGAAGGGGGGGACATCGGCGATGATGGGGGCGTCGTCCTCCATAGCTCAATGTCACTGCAAAATTTTCAAACTTAGCTAAAATTTCTTATACACTAATAAAATAACTTTGCAATATTTCTAACTTAGCAATATTTCTAACTTAGCAATATTTCTAAGTTTCATAATTGCTAACTTTCAAAAATGCTAACTACAAATTTAGTACTTAGTATATTTAGCAAATTTAGTAACAAATTTAGTAGTTAGTAAATTTAGTACTTAGTAAATTTAGCAAATTTGCTATGAATTATATCACTAACTATTAACACTAACAATTTGAATAACACTAACAAATATTTACTACAAATTTTTACTCCTAAAATATTTGCTACATGTAAAATATTTGCAATATTTCTAACTTAAAATTTTTGTAATATTTCTAACTTAGCAACCGGGACAACAATTTGTAATTCATTGACAATTTGTAATTTCTAAAATGACTATACTAAAAGTTAGTACACTAATAATAAAATGACTCCATTAAATTTCCTAATTTGCTCCACTAAAATTGAAACACAAATTCAAACATAAAAATGCTCCACTAATATTACATAAATTCAAACATAAATGCTACACTAATATAAAATGCTACACTAATAAAATGCTATACACTAATAGAACAGTACTAAAATAAAAAGAATGAAAAAAATGCATCGTGTTTTAAATTTGCTAACTTAAATTTGCATCGTGTTTTAAATTTGCTAACTTAAATTTGCATCGTGTTTTAAATTTGCTAACTACAAATTTTTGCTAAGTACAAAGTACTAAATTACAAAAAAATTCAAATTTTTGCTAACTACAATTTTTTGCTAAATTTCAAATTTGCTAAGTACAAAGTAGTAAATTACAAAAAATGCTCCACTAATAAAATTCACACTAATAAAATGACTTTACTAAAATTTGCTCCACTAAATTCAAACTAAATTTAACCTAAATTGAACCTAATAAAATGACTCACTAAAATTCAACCTAAATTCATCAAAAGAACAGTACTAAAATAAAAAAAAATGAAAAAAATTACCTTGTTGTGGGCGGCGAAGCAGGGCAAAGCGGAGCAGGGCGGCGTGGAGAGGAGGGCGGCGTCGGGGGCGCGCGGTGGAGGCGGCGTCGGGGGCGTGGAGGAGGGCGGCGTCGGAGGCGCCGACCGGAGCAGGGGCGGCGTCGGGGGAGCCGGGCGGCGTGGAGGAGGGCGGCGTCGGGGGCGCCGGCCGGAGCAGGGGCGCACACGGGCGGAGGCGGCCGGCCGGAGCAGGGGCACACGGGCGGAGGCACGGGTGGAGCAGGGGCGCACGGCCGGAGCAGGGGCTTCGCCGCAGCACGTCGTTCGCCGGAGGAGCACGTCGTTCGTCGTTCGCCGGGGAGAGCACAGGCCGGAGCAGAGAGGCGCGGGAGTTGGGGATTTTGGGGAAGAAGAGAGAAGGCCGCGTTTATATACAAAACACCTTTAACACCGGTTTTAGATAGCAACCGGTACTAAAGACCCCCCTTTAGTACCGGTTGCAATCTAAAACCGGTACTAAAGGCCTTTTTTGGGGGCCGCTTAATTTCCCGCGGGAGAGAACCCTTTAGCACCGGTTGCAGATAGCAACCGGTACTAAAGGTATTTTTTTTGGAATTTTTGTTTTCCTTATTCATTTTTCTGTTTTCTTTATTCTATTGATTTAATTGTCCAAATTTGACAAACTTTATATCAAATTTAAGCCCTGGACATGTAGAATCTTTTCCTACTGGTTATTTTCAAATTTGACTATGTTGAATGTATTCAGATTTCAAATGGATGATTTGAGTAAATTTGACATAGATTTAAATCCATATCATCAAAAAATTGAAACAAAATTGAAAGAAAATGCATGTTTGAAATAATTTGAATTTCTAAAAATGCTTTAAATATGAATTCTTCTCACTGAGGTTGGTAAGAACCCCGCCCTTTCTTCCCGCCCTTTTTTCAAACAGATTTTTTTCCCACCACCGTCTTATGCCAAATTTCTTCCCGCCACCGTCTTTCAAACGCTTGTGAGCCGTTGGATCAGGGGTGTGTTTCTTTTGAGGGCTTGTGAGCCGTTGGATTTTTAGAACTAGTCCCGGTTGGTAACACCAACCGGGACTAATGTAGTATGCCCAATCAGGAAGAAGCACACGGATCGTGTGCTTCCTTCCAGCGCTTGTGAGCCGTTGGATCAGCGGTGTGTTTCTTTCGAACGCTTCTGAGCCGTCGGATTTTTAGAACTAGTCCCGGTTGGTAACACCAACCGGGACTAATGTAGTATGCCCAATCAGGAAGAAGCACACGGATCGTGTGCTTCCTTCCAGCGCTTGTGAGCCGTTGGATCAGCGGTGTGTTTCTTTCGAACGCTTCTGAGCCGTCGGATCAGCACTATCACGACCACTTCATAAGCCACGCGCCCCTATATATAGCCCACCTCAGACAGGTTACTCACTCACGCAAAACATTCCAGCGTCACTCGGAGAGGCATCTTTGGGCAATCAGCGGCAAGACGTCTCTGATGACCTGCGACCGTTCCAAACGGTTGCAGATCATCAGGGACGTCTTGCCGGACGGTTGTAGAACATCAGAGACGTCTTGCCGAACGGCACACAACTAGCGTCTACCCTTGCCACCGAATCCAATGGTTGGATTTAGCCTACCTGATGGCATGTTCCCTGGCATTATTGTGTTCGTCTTTGTTCACCGGCCAGCCATTGGAGCCACCTCCTATAGGTCGGTGAACAATGACAACACAACGACGCTGTTGGAAACATAAGCCCTCAGGTAGGTTGAATCCAACCACTGGATTAGGGTGACACAATGATGAATTGCCGAGGAGGTGGGAGTGGTGGTGGTGGAAGTGGTAGCCATGCTCACGACCACGCGATTCATTATTCCTTGGAAGACTCTTCTTAAAAATTTGTAGCAACTCCTGAAATGCCTTGTCAGATATTCCATTCTTTGCCTTCCACTGCAGCAATTCCAGGGTGGTACCCAGCTTTTTCTGGCCATCTTCACAATTTGGGTACAACAATTTTTTGTGATCCTCTAACATGCGCTCCAACTTTGACCACTCGTTTTCACTTCCGCACTTCATCTGTTCATCAAGAATGACCCGACGAAGATCATCATCATCGGACTCATCAACAATGACCTCGAGCTCAACTTCGTCTTCCCCCATTGTAGTATCGCCGTGTTCCGAGAACACAGGATAGTTGTCATCATCCTCTTCTTCAGGGTATTCCATTATAACCCCTCTTTCTCCATGCTTGGTCCAACAAAAATAATTGGGCATGAAGCCTTGTCGCAACAAGTGGGAGTGTATGGTTCTTACACTCGGGTAATTCCTCGTATTCCGACATTCATCACATGGACAAATCATAAAACCATTCTTCAGCTTGTTTAACTTAACCACATCGAGAAAACGATGCATGCCATCAATGAACTCGGGACAGCGTCGATCACCGTACATCCATTCTCGGCTCATCTGCATTACATAAATACATCAAAAACCATTATACCAGCTAAATAATGAATAGAGATACGTGACCAAATTAATTAATACAAGTTCATCACATTAAAACCAAAGTAGAGAAGTGCCCAAATGTGATACATTGTTTTCACGAAACATACATAGTTCTCACGAAACATACATCAAACGAAACTAACATACAACTATCTAAAGAATTTAAATCCAACAACAAATGCGATCAGAATCGCAACCAAGGTAACTATTGAACCAACAGCATAATGATACCAAGCCTCTTGACTAATGACATATTTTCTAATCTTTTTAAGCTTGACGCGCATTGCATCCATCTTCATCTCGTTAGCAGCGATGACGTCGGCAAGCTTGACCCCGTGAGCATCGACGATGTCGGCAATCTTCAATTCCAATACCATCTTCTCTTCCAGGCATTGGAGACGAAGATCTTCACTTATCTTCAATTTTTCTTGTAAATCGTTGTTTTCTTTTTCTAAAAACTCGACAATAGGGTCGGCTGGAATTTCCGGTTCAACTACCTCCTAAATAGAAATATATCTATGTCAAGTTGGTCGGCATGATTGTTATAACCATGAAACAAAATAAATAGTTATAAAAATATACCACATCGGAATCATATACCGGACGAGGGCCGACGGGGACGGATATCAAAACCATGACACTATACATATAAAAAAACATAAGAAAATTATACAAGAAATAATTATGCATTTAAATCATATAACTAACATTTTTAAAAATAAAAGATAAAAAAGAGGCTCACCGAGGTGGTGTCGGTGACGGAGCGGCGCGGGCGATCGACGGCGGTCAGGAAGGGGACGGGACGACACTATATAAAACCACAAATTATACTTTAATTTGAGCTCAAAATGCATATAAAACAAATGAAATCCCTAACTTAGGAATTTCATCAAACACCTTGCAAGCACCACCAAAATCAAACTTGCTAAACTTGCACGAAAATGAGCTAAACTTGAAATGCCGGAAGAGAAGATGAAGTTGCTAACCCTTATATATGTAGGTGCCACCAATCTTGAAAGTTGTTGGAGAAAATGGTGGTGAATTTGGAGCTTGGGAGAGCAAAAGAGAGAGGAAAAATGGAGTGAGTTCGAGCTCAAAATGGTGCTGGCTCGGGGTGGCAGAAGGTTTATAGTGGCCAGGACCTTTAGTACCGGTTTTTAATAGAAACCGGTACTAGGTCTAGGCGTGGGGCCACAGACCGCGGTACCGGTTTCTATTAAAAACCGGTACTAAAGGTCCGTCTTTAGTACCGGTTTCTATGAAAAACTAGTACTAAAGGTCCTCGCCGCGGTGCCACAAACGCAATCGGTGCTAATGCACTCCTTTAGTACCGGTTTTAGTACAACCGGTACTAAAGGTGGCGCACCAAAGCCTCCTTTTCTACTAGTGGGGATGGAAGGCGTAGGTTAAAAATGGAATAATTGAGTTGAATAAAAATTTCTCCAAAAAAGAGTTAAACAAATTGTCTTGTCCTACCTGTCATTGGCTAGCTAGGGCTAAAACAGCCAACTGCTTTCTCTCTCTCCGTGTAGGTGAAGCTGTCGTTGACGTCCGCCTAATAAAAAATTAGCATGGCCTGCACAAGTCAGAGTAAGAACAAAAATAGTGTGCGTCACTTTTTTTTTTTGCACAAGGAGCAGCCCCGAAGGGGCTGGAAGCATTACATTAATCCAAACGGTGGACGTACAACACATTACAAAGGACCCCATAAGCTAAACAAATTACACATGGGTCCCTGGCATTTGCAGAAAAGACCTCAGAAGCAGATGAAGAAACACAATCAGGTCCTTCTCTTTCTCCACCGCCGAGCCGGAGATCAGCAACACCGCCGCCATGGCCGGAAGCGGGGACGAGACCACTTGCCTCCGTACAGGCGTCAAGCGCGGCAGCAAATCTCGATAGGGGCCTCACAAAGGAGGTTAAACTTATGCCGGAGCCCTTCACCGGCTTCTGGAAAGGCCATATTGTGGCCTTGGATGTCGGACGGCAACAACCCGCCGCCGAGGTGATGCTCAATAAGACTGCTTCCCAGCTCCAAAGCTGCTTGACGCTGCTGCTCACCCCATCCTCGCCTCCAGTCTTCGCCACCACAGCGCCTAAAGGAAGAAGAGGCATAAAGGAGCAGTAGTACCTCACAGCCGAGGACTCATCACCGACGCCATCAGAGACAAGCGACCCGCCATCAGACTCGCCATTCCTACCACGGATGGGAGGAGGCAAGCGTAGAAGATTGGGTCGGCGAAGAATCCAAAGGGCAGACGCCATAAACAGGCAGCAGCCAAAACTCGACGAAGAAGAACTCCACCATGGAGCTCCAAGCCTCAGCGAGTCCTTGCACTCCAGCAGCTCGCCTGCAGCGCCGCTGGGATAACTGCCCTGCATCAACCACAAACTTCTTTCCTTCTCCCCCTCGCCACCGAGGCCGGCCAGGAGAAGCATCGAAGCCCACAGAAGGAAACACAAGGACTGACCCACTGCAACTCGGGTGACGCCAAGCTTCCTCCACCCCTCGCCTCCACGGTCGGCCGGAAAAGAAAGCACGCCACCACCCAGCGCACCGAGCCCAACACCACTCGCTACAGCAGTCGACACGCCCATCCATCCCCTCCCCTCGCCGCCAACGCCGGCCAGAGAAGATTTCCGAGCAGAACGAATTGACTGCATCAAGCAGTGATAGCAAGCCCCTACCTTATTTAGAAGAGCGTCGGCCCTCTCCATCCCTTCTAGCTCCGGCCAAAGGAGCAACAAAGCAAGAAAGAGGATCCCTAAGATCCAGATCAGGCTGCGTTGATCTGGAACTCCACTCAAAACTATGGGCAGAACGCCCCAATCCGGCAAACAGCCGGAGCCTCTACACCTACTATGAACAGAAGGACGGCCGGAGCTTTCCCTCAGCCATCTCCGGCCAGCGGCGCCGGCAGGAGAGGCCTTGGTCCGGCCCTGCAGACACGGAGACGCTCTCAGCTACAGTAACAGAGGAGAGAGAGGGAGAGGATAAGAATGAGCTCTTCATGCACTAACTTTGTGTGCGTCACTTGGCCTGGCGTCTTCCCAAGCCTATGCCATCTAACGCTAGTATTTTACGACAAGGATTGAAATTTGAACTAGCCTGTACTACAAGTTGTGCATTTGATCCGGTCAAAAGGATAATTATTATGTCTTCAAAATTACATAATTCAGTCTCATGTATCTAACAAAATTACATCATTCACATCCCTTAGCCATCACTAGTAAAAAATTGCCTACTATTACTGTGTCATCTTTGCTACTCGTCGGCGTGTATTGGGCACGTCACTAGTATGACGCCACTGGTAAATGTTACTAGCGACATGCCCGCAACACGCCACTTGTAACTACCAGTGGTGAGACAAAATGAAATTGTAAGGATCCTAGTGGCGCATATTCCAACATGTGTGCCACTAGTAACCAATTATGATAAACATATATACCCTATTTTATACATACGGTTTTGTCTATATACATCCTTATACATACATATGATTCATGTCTACATCCAGTTCTTCTATACATTTAATATACATTCATTATGTGGATGTCATGCCGTCACACCTAGTGGTAGTCATCATCCTTACGCGAGTAGTGGAAGTCATAGGTATCCCTAGATAATTGAAGATGCAAACAATGTTTAAAGTGTTTATATAAAGCCTAAAAGATTCAATGAACAAAACAATCTCATGAACTAAGCTAGTGTACCATGGTTAGACCGTAACTTTAAATAGGAGCAGTAGTTGTATGCATAATTTGTTATGTACAAATTATCATTCCCCTGGTATACATAAGGGCCAAACTATCATGTGAGCGTATAAATAGTTACAATATTCGAAAATCTAGACAAAGGCTGCCTCCCTAATCGCCAGAGAACGTGGACCGTCACAAACGGGGCAGGCGAAATCGCCTCAAGGCTTTATATATACTTTCATTGATTCGTAGGTGAGTGTCGTGGTGACGTCAATTTTTGGATCTCCGAGATTCGGCAGCTCATGCGATGTGTGAATATGTGCACGTGTTTTTTCTTGTTCTTTTTTTGCAGTGTCATGTTGAGCAGCTTTGTCCGAAAAAACAAATGAAGAGAGCATTTTTTTTTTTTTTTTGGAACCGAGGGTTTTTTGTAAGGAAAGGGAGAAACTGAAATATTGATTGAGGGAGGGTGGTTGCTGGCGGGCCAGGCCAACCCATAGCGTCGTGAGCCCAATACAATACGTGCACGGGTCCGGTTCCGAAGACGAACCGAACCAGCGTGGCATCGCTGGACCTGTGTCCGACTCCGACCTGGCATCGTCTTCTTCTTCCTCTCCCCCACCAGCAAGCCAACCCACCTTTCTCCGCACCGTCCTTGCTTCTTCCGCCCGCCGGGTTTCACCGTCGACTTGAATCGAATCGAATCGCCGCAGCCCGAGGACGCACGCGCCCCGCTACCCATCACCAGCCCGGCCAGGTTCGTTCCATCCCTACTTTCCTTGGTCGATTTCTCTACTTCCCTATCGAATCGATCGAGTGAGGTCGCAGATCGGTTCGCCATGGCTATCCACTGTTAGGATTCCTGATTGATGATTCACTTCATCTACTACTAGAAACACCGACCAGCTTTCCTCTGCCTTCTTCATGTACCTACCTACTGCTCCCATAAACACAACAACAACCGCGTGCGTTTTAATTAGGTACTTGTTAATTTGCCCCAGCGATTAAAGGAGCACCGAATCATTACTCTCTACCACAGCGACTGATTACAACCATGGAATTCTCTGCTCAATGACTCGATTCAGCATCATCTTGCATCTTTTACACATTATTATGTAGTATATCAAACGAAACGGCTCTTAATTTACACATTCTGTTCTAGTATATTCAATATATGCGTTTCTGCTTGCACTTGCTATCTCACCACAACTCCACAAGTCATGCTATTATCATTCATCATCAACTACGAGTAGCTCTTCTGTATATGCACACCCACACCAATATTACCTTTGCATAAAATAAAACACTGAATAATTAGTTACTGCTCTCCAGAATATACTGTAGGCATGCCCTGCCACAGCACTGATACTAATAAAACAGGGTGATGCCTACAGTTAAGCAATCTGAGGCTGCTACTTTGGGTGAATTGACATGCGTTAATATCGACTCATTTTGCATTGTAGTACTATAAAATAGATCATGCATTTCTTCAATCACTTGTATAGTTTGCTGCTCTAGCCTACCTGTAATGCACTTCTTTTTACGGCTATTAACTTATATACATTCTGTGTATTAAACAGACGGTATGCGTTTCTTCTAGCACTCACTCACGTCGGTGGATGGACGATGTTTACGGAAGGATAGAGGTCTTCCCGCACCACTTCTCACCTCCCAAACAACCCATGGACGCTGCTGCCGCCGCCGATGGTCTGTCCACGAGTACGAGCAACCTGAACCCTTCACCAAGGTGATGCTGCTGATGGTGGAACCAAAACTTTGGCCGGATGTCGAGCTATTTTTGTCAAACACTCTTCTCTAGGCATACTGACATGTTTAATTGCCGTGTGAGCAGTTCTTCGCACAGGCGTTCTTGGACCCCGAAACGAGTCATGGGAGCCGCATCGCTTCTCCATCTGCTGTCGATCCCTCGCCTTAGATGGTCTTCCAGCAACGAGGATGACGACAAGGTTAACAAGTTACCAGTACAGAATTCATTATATGACCTCTGTTTCTGTTCTGCCTTCTGAATTCTGTCTTTTAACTCTATTCTGATAATTATCAGGTCGAGTTGACCAGAGCTGAGGTAGAATCATTACGAAGTGAAATCGCCGACGCCGATGAGAGGGAGTCCCAGTTGAAAGCTAGGTATGGTTCAATACCCCTACAATATTCAGTTTCAACGTTCGTGTGGTGTGGACAAGTGAACATGTGCCTGAATTTCCAGCTGTTGAACCATATCCTATATGTCTGGTTTATTTTACTTCTTCTTTGGTCAGAGGCAATTATTATAGTGTGTTATTCCAGGTTGGAAAACATTGACGAGGTCTTGAGATACGCACGCCTCTGCGGGTACCTCCACATCAGAAGTGTACGTAAGAAACCACCACTACTGCACTTGCGTTTCTCCAAAATAGCTTTGTTCCCGTGGAAGCTGTTCAATGAACTGATGGCTATAAGTAAAATCTTATTTGATGTGTGTAGAGATGGACCCAGCTTCCCGGGGAGCCACCCATCATAGACGATGCCGACGTCGACGACTGGCTCCCTCGCTTTGTTGTCCTACAGGGGCAGTGCATATACTATTATCTGAAGTCCACAGGTAAGTCATTGGCTTACGGCGTATTTCTCTTATTACAGATGAAAACACATAACTTAATCGCTTATTTTCCTTTAGTTTTGTCCTAAAAAAATTGGTCGCTACGTTAAAAATCACACCCCTCTAGGCGTCGTATTGCTGCCATACTGAACCTAACCTAAATTGGAGGCTGATGGTGAATCCGCGGTTCATTTTCAGACCTGAGCCCGCTAGAGTCCACCATGCTATGTGACGTCGTGGAGGTAGGGCAGCTCCCAAACTTTGTGCCGGAGGATGGGAAGACGAGGCATGCCTTCTATATACTGACCCGACAGGGCCTCAAGTTCGAGTGCTCGAGCAGCTGCGAGATACAGGTAAGCAGGCAAGCGGCGTGGTTTTACTGTGAACGATGATACTTGCGCGAGCTGTCCCAAGTCCCATGCATGAACTGACAGATTGTTTCTTCGTGTGCGCACGTGTCAGGTGGATTCGTGGGTACGAGCGGTAAGAAGCGATTGCAGACTGACGAGCGATGCTGAGATTCAGAGCAAGAGCAGTGGATCATGGTGATGTACAGCAGCATGTAGTTTTTTTTTAAAGTTGAACAGGCGGGCTTGTCAAGTCTGTTGTACAGCAGCGTGAACGGGTGCCTGTACTAGTTTGTTGGCATTGCAGAGTAGACACATCATTTCAAATGTATATGCATGCAAGTGAATATTAGGTGATGGATTTGTGCAGAATACTGAGAGGAGGATGGTTCATGGAATGGATATATAGTTGCATTTGTGCATAATATATTAATGAATCCGTTATTATTTTTGGTGGTGTTGCCATAAATTAGATGAGTTTGTTGCAAGTGCTGGCTGAATTTGCTGTTGCGGAGCACTTTATTTTGTTGTGTGGGAAGTGTTGGAGATGCAACCACAATAAGTGAGATGGCAGTAAACACCACGGTCATCCTGTATTCTTCAGTCATGGGTGCCGCGTTGCTTCTGCGTCTGCTGTCCAGCCAGAAAATCATCATATGACCTCTGTTTCTGTTATCTATTATGAAATTCAGGCTTATAAAACTACTCCCTCCGTTCTAGTTTGTAGGGCATAATCTCAAAAACAATTTGTCCCAAAACCCCCACTTCCTAGGCACAATTTCTTCACAATAATTGGCTAGTTGCCTCTCCCACCAATGCATTCAAGCTTTTAGCTCCAATTAGTTATCACATTGGTCAGAGAGATTTACAAATTATGCCCTACAAATTAGGACGGAGGGAGTAGAATTTTCCGTTGTCGATTATCAGGTCTAACTGACCAGAGCTGAGGTAGAGGAGCGAAATCGTCGATGCAGACGAGGAGTCACAGTTCCAGTGTTCAGTTGGACATGCGCCTGGATTTTTAGCTGAATCAAACCCTATATCTTCAGAGTGTTTTATATTTTTGTAGTTAGATGAGATTCCTTTATTTCGTCAGATGTGATCAATGTAGTTTTGTATTCCACATTGGAAAATGGCGTCCTCATATACGCACGTTTGTTTGGTAGATAGATTTCGGTTTTCTGTAATGAAGCGAGGTCATCCCTGTGTTTCTTGAGATCACCATCGTAACGGAACCGGCCACGACGAAGAGATCGAGGGTAGCAAAACGGTAAATACTTGGCAGGTGCACCGAGTCTAGAACTAAAAATAGAAAGAAGGCTAAAATGCATTGTCATATACTGACACCATTTTGTATGCTCATGTTCAACTATACAGTAGAAGCAAAAGCAACAGATCCAGTACAAGCAAAAACAGTGCATCTGGTCACGTTCAACTATGATCTAATAAAACATATACAATCTCAAACAAGATTTTATATCTGTCGGGCCTGGTTGGAAACGCGCCCATACCAACGTAGGGTAGGGGTTAATGAGCGAAACCGGTCTCAAGCATGCAAAAAAATAGCACGCTATTTCTTCGCTAATAGCACGATATAGCATATTTGGAGGGTCCACGCTATATTTTGCTACTTTTGCACGCTACGGGGCTATTCACAAAATAACACGCTATATCATGTTAAAATGTCATAACTTTAGCGCGCTATTTTCTTTTTCCAGCCTATCGGCGAAAAGCACCGAGTTTCACCTTAAAAAGAAGCAGAAACTCCTTTCTGTTTGTCTTGATAATGAACTGCAATCTACTGGTTCCTCTTCTGAATTGAAAGATGTCATCACTCTAAATAAATAATGTATGTTATATTGTTGCCTCGTGGGATGTTGATTTTAAGCTTATAGACAATTGGAGAATGTTTTTCGTACGTGGTTATGCATATATTATTTTGCCATTTCTAGACTATATTCTTTATTCGTTATAAAATTATTTATTTTTCAGTTATATCTGGGGTTTTTCAGAACGATATATCTAAATATAGCCCGCTATTATCACGCTATAGCGTGCAGGCTAGCAGCCGCCTCTATTTCTCATAAGACGCTATTTTTTACCTTGGTCTCAAAGTCTCAACATCGTCCCGTGAAAAAAAAAAGTCTCAACCTCGTAACTGAACCCAACGGAACGATCTGGGGGAGGGGGGGCAAAAGGGTAAATACATAGGCAGGTGCACCAGCAACCACTCGACTCGAGGCAGACGAATCAGATTCAGATCAGATCTGAAGCAAAAGCAAAAGGCACGGCACCAACCAATTCAATTCCTTACTTTGCTTGCCACATAGCCCTCTCGGCCTCATTAAACAAAGCCACTTCACCTCACCTCGCCGTCCCTCCACCACCTCTCACCCACTCGCCGGCGGACCAAGCCATGAGCTCCTCCAAGATGTACCAGTCGGCGTGCAAGGCCGCCAGGTCCCTCCTCGCCACGCGCTCCGCCTCCTCCTCAACCCTCCTCGCAGGTCTGTCACTCACTCCCTACCCATTTCGCTCCACCACGACCACATCACATCTCACCAGGGATTCAAATCTCATCTTCGGTTTCGATTGTATCGTCAGATGGGAGGAACGCCGCGCTCGCCACGCTCACCAACATCGGCAGGACCACCCTCCCCGCCGCCTACGCCCACCACGCCAAGGCCGGCGCCAACACGTCCCACCGATACGGATGGATCGCCGGCATACCCGCCGCCGGTCAGTTCCTCTCCTCTCGTCCCCATCTACCATCTCTCTTGCGGCTACTACACTAGTACTGATGATTATCCTTGATTCCACACGATGCAACAGCCTACATGCTCCAGGACCAGGAGGTGCATGCCGCCGAGGTAACCACCTTCCTCCTACACCATTTCTATTCACTTGTAGTTGTAGAGCTTTCCCCTTTCATCACCACAGTATACTGCAATGCAATGCAATCTGTAACTAGGCCTTACGCTCTCCCCGTCTCTCTGTATGCCTGCAGCTGGAGCGCACCTTCATCGCCATCAAGCCCGACGGCGTCCAGAGAGGACTCGTGAGTACCAACCCAATCAATACACATCCCTATCCTCTCATGTGCTTTGCTTACGAGTTATCAATCAGTCTGTTGTTCGTCCTACACTGTGTGTAGTCTACTGTCTGTGCCTCCATTTTAGCCTATATGTCTATACCATTGCCCATGTTGCCATTTGCTGCACAATTCGTGACTTACATTCAGGGGTTCCTCCTTCAACGGATCCTAGCAAAATGCATGAGTTTTGCGGCAGAATACAGGCCTTGCAACATTGTCTTTTGCCATGTACTCGCATAACATTTCCCGCACACATCGATTGAATCCTTGTAGCATTGCCAGACTACACATGCTCGTATCCATATATGTTCTATTCTGTGCACCGCCATTTGTCTTCGAGACCTGTTATGGGCTGCACGTTAACAACTAGTTAATCGTGACTCCCCTTGGACACATGCTTGTATATTATTTCTCGCGCACCACCCTTGAGATCTGTTCTCGGCTACGCATTTCCGGCCAGTCTCATACTCCAGGGCACCATGTTGTGAAGTTTGTGTAACTAGGGCGAACTTGGGGATTTGGAGGGGAAAACCTTTCTTTTCTCTTTTCATGTTTGTCCTGGTTTGGGAATTTTCCTTAATTGGTAGTATCAACAGTAACTGGTTTCATGCACTGGACCATTATGATGTCCGGTTTGTCACAAAAAAGATGGTCTGCTGGTAATGCTAGGCATTCGGTCTATTTACAGGCAGGCTGATATGCGATTCGCCATGCACGTATCACGATACCTCAAAAAGAAAAAAAAAGAAAAAGAACATATGCAGCCCATCACAGTACCTCAGAAGAAAATATGCAGCCATAACTATCCATCAAAAGAAATATGCAGCCCATAACAATCCCTCAAAAAGAAAATATGCAACCCATCACAAGTTTATAATGTTTTGTCTTCTCTCCGTAGATATGTTGTGAGAAGTGAAACCCTATAGGATCATGGTGGATGTCTTTTTTCTCTGAAAAGTATCTTTTTGTATTTTCCATTTGTCTTGCTGGCTTGCACATTTTCCTCAATTTGGTATTATCAACAGTAGGGGGCTTTGGCCCCTTTCAGTGTCAGGTTTAAGAGGTCTAGTGGTAATGCGAGGCATCTATCTAGTTACATGCAGTATGATATGCAAATCCATTTTTACCATGCTGCGCATCACACTCCTTGAAAAAATAAAATATGCAGCCCGTCACTAGTTTTTACTGTTCAATTTGTCTCCACATTTATGCTGTTTAATTTCCTACCGTATCATGATGGATGTCTCTGTTTTCATCTATGGGGACAGATTTCTGAGATAGTGTCCCGATTTGAGAGGAAAGGATTCAAGCTTGTTGCCATCAAGCTGGTGGTTCCATCCAAGCAATTCGCCGAGAAGCACTACCATGATCTCAAGGAAAGACCTTTCTTCAATGGGTTGTGCGACTTCCTTAGCTCTGGTCCTGTACTCGCCATGGTAAAATCGAATCCACCATTTCCGTAGACAAGTTACCCTGCGTTTGATGCAAGATATTAACATGTTCCATATTTCTGAAGGTTTGGGAAGGAGAGGGTGTTATCAAGTACGGGAGGAAACTGATTGGTGCCACAGACCCACAGAAGTCTGAACCAGGAACCATCAGGGGTGATCTCGCTGTTGTTGTTGGAAGGTACACTTCATTTTCTGATCAGTGTGCCTAGCAATGATGCAGTATTTTGGAATACCCGCCGCATCAACCTCGTATGCCCACCATGCATCTAATCATCTGTCATGTCCTTTCATCACTGCATAGTTTTAGTCTTGTTGATTAGAATGATGGAAACAAAACCTGATTGTAAATTCGTTTATTCATGTCTTAAACCCATGATGCAGCACTAGAAATCCTTTGCACTCACATTCCTCTCACTTTAACATCAGAAACATCATTCACGGGAGCGATGGCCCAGAGACAGCCAAGGACGAGATTGCCCTCTGGTTCGAGCCCAAGGAGCTGGTCTCCTACACCAGCAACGAGGAGAAGTGGATCTACGGCCAGAACTAACTCTTGAATCAACCATCTTCAAAAGAACAAAGAAACGCACACATCCCTTTCCATAATCGCCTTCTATACCATGGCAGAGTGTAATAACGCTGGCTGCGACCCGGTGACATCTGAGCTTGGTCGCTTGCTCTCGTCTGATTCCGGCTTCAATAAGGCCTGAAGAAAAGAATTTGTACCTTGTAACGTAGAGCGTGCACCGAGCAATCGTGATGTTTACATCAAACTATCGCCTTCAGCCAACTTGATTTGGATGGACGATGTTACTTATTTTGATCTATTCTCCATTTTTGACCTACATTCATCACCTGCACTTTTGCTGCAGTCACTGTAGCCGGATGTCTATTTTCTTTCTTTTTGTTCCTGGGTGTGATTGTGAGATGCTTTTTTTGGGGCCTTCAGGACGTGCTGGGCAAATAACGTTTACTTACCGTTTTTTGACTTTTCAAAGCCTTGGAAGATGCACCCCGTGAAAAAAAGTCTGAAGATTTATTTCTCACCATCGATTTTTACAAATAAAACTTCAGCACATTGACTTCTAAAGTCTTCATAGATGCTCCCTGGAAAGCAAAAAAGTCTCCGATCATAAAATTTCCACTAGCTGATTCTTACAAATTTGCAACAAGTTTGTACTTGTAACAGACCTAGTGATAGTGAATTATAGGACGCTATGTCTATGAAAGGACAGAATTTTGCAAGGCTAGTTCTGCTTTGCGGCTTACACCGTTGAAAGCTAGGGCCTTGAAACTGATATGCCAAATTGTTTTGCCTGAAGATGGAACAAAAGGCTCTCTTCTTGACAGCAAGCATAGTTTCTCTTTCTACTTTACGAGAGGGCAATATCAAAAGAAAAGATTGAGCTGTGCAGGTAATAATACTAGTAGTGAGATTAATAAGGTCTAGTTTTGAATCTTTCAAACTGGAGAAAGCTTGGCAAGGATGGTATTGCAAGGCTAGTTTTGCTTTGCGGCTTAGACCGTTGAAAGCTGGGGCTTGAAGCTGATAGGTCATCACAATTTGTTGTTTGGCTTGACATGGAAGAGAAAGCTCTCTTCTTGACAGCAAGCACAGTTTCTTTTTCTTTATGAGAGGGTCAGCTTCAGCAATCATCAATAGGTATGCTGGTAATAATACTAGTCATAAGATTAATAAAATTATAATTATTACATGGCTAAGCAAGCAAGAGAGGAGCCGAGTTTTATTATTAACCATCATCTTCAAAGCCTTTGTACACCAGAGGAACCAGCCTAGCTAGCTAGAGGAGCCGCTCTCCACTCTCTTGCAGCAACAGGATCATCATAATTATTACATGGGAAAATAGAAATGCATGCCACCGGGAAGGAGGGATCTGAGCGGTGGAGCGAACTAAAACTAATCCCGACGGGCAGCAGCGCAGCGCAGCAGCCGTCCTAGAGGAGGCGCCTCACCTAGAAGCTTCTAGAAGCAGTCAAGCTTACTGGCAGCTCAGCAGTAGCTTTTGTCTTCCTTCCTTGCAGGCTTTGCAGCAGCCTTCCATGATCTAATTTCTACTTCCTTGGCCTGAGCATGTCGCCGTCGTCCATCTTGGCGAACCGCCCTCGCACCCTCGGCTGGGTGTCTGCCAGAGCCTTCCTGCAGGCATACTGCAACAGAGAATTGGAAACGTTCATAACTCGCTCATCTTGCATTCATCAGCCTTGATTAGGCTCTTTGATAGTTGTACTGTAAGTAGAAACAAAAGAGATTTTGTTATACCTTGATCTTCCTGCCAAAGTTCCTCTTGATCTTCTTCTTCCTGTACCTGGAGAGCTTCTGCTTCCTCTCCTCAGATTTCAGGTCACTGATGGTCACAAGCCTCTCAACATTTCCTGAGTTCCCAGGCCGAGGGGTATTGGCACCAAGATTCTGTCAAAAAAAGGTAAATTTCCAATAAGTAATCTTAGTTGTGCAGTATAAAAGAAAGACTTTCATGATGATCCTACAAAGCACATATCAGGATGGCATGTCATTTTATCTACCAGTGTGAAAATAGATATTAATGTCTTGCGTGTCGAAAAACAAGTAACTTGAAAGGAAACAAGGTAGCTACTGGTGAGTGTGCATGGTAGGTATATGCCTCCCCTGTATCAGCTAAAGCAGTGGCCATGTCATTCATGGGAAAGATGGCTTTGTTCAGAATTAGTAACTTCTGAAATCACATCACTAGGTAGCTAGTGCCATGTTCATAGCTTTACTTGACGGCACTTTCTCTTGAGCAAAGCACTACATCTACAGTAAGTTATGTCCAGTGCAATGAAAAAGCAATAACTTTCTGGTACGGTTTATGTACTTGGCGTGTCTTTTGTCGACAGCTGTGCTCTTCACTTGAGACACAACAAGAGCTAGCCAGTGCTTGTCACAATAATTCCATATCTGTGCAGTGTGGTTTTGTGTAGTGCAGTGAAAGATGGTGAGAAGGAGAAAAGGATCATCAGATCATATTTCATACCTGGATGTCTCCCTCGCTGTACGCCCTCCGGAGCCCGAACGCCGCCTCGAAGTCGAGCCCTCCAAAGTCCAGGAAGTTGGGCCTCACCGACGACGCCCCGTTCATCCACTCCGTCGAGTTGAGGCACCCGGAGCTCACGCTCTTGTGCAGCGAGCACTCAGCAGCAGCTGCTCGAATACCGTCTATGGCACAGGCAGGGGCCTCTTCGACCTGCAGCATGGGGATCTTGACGTCGAGCAGCTCGGAGATGGTCTCCTCGATGGCCGACTTCTCCATGAGCTCCTTCTCACACTCGTACAGCACCTTGATGGCGTCGTCGTCCATGGCGTTGTCGGACATCATGGAGATGGCAGCCGCGACAGGGTCGAGGCCGCCGAGCAGCGGCGGCTCGTCGATGATGGGCTCGGGAGCCTTGAACAGGTCCCCTTCTCCTCCCAGGTCGTACTCCGAGATCAAGGATGGCTGCCCCATGTCACCCTGTTTTCATTTTTACATAAAAGATGGTATGTCAGAGCTTCATTAGCTAGTGCTAAAATGACAAACACTTGGATTTCTGGCATTCAGAATGAATCAAGCTACTTCATTTATAAAACACAAGTGTAACAATCTCCAGCTGAAATGGAACTGAGTGACAGATTCACTCATTGATTCAGTAAAACGATTAGAGTAAATCCAAGCGAGTAGTAGACAAGTGGTTTGATGAGTGGGGACTGGACTGTGGTGAGAGACGTGTTACAGCTACTAGCTAGCTATGTGTTGTATTGTAGTGTAGGTGTGTCGTGGTGATGCACATGTCAACTTACAGCGAGTCACTGTCATGCTACCACCAATCACCAGGGCAGAGCATATACCGCTGCTGCACTGATTGACAGTGGCATCTTCCTCAAATAGGCCAAATAAAAACTCAACTGGCAGCAAAAAGGGAGATTAATATCTCAGCCCCCCCTGTGTGTGTGTGACCTGGCTGGCCTTTGTGGTGACTTGAAAAGATGAAAGATGTGTGAACTGAGCAGATTCAAGGCACTAAAGGAATTAGGGGGTGTTTTGTTTTGTTTTGTTGGCTTGGAGGATTGGATGTTCATTTTGTGGTGTGAGTAGAAGTAGAATCTGGTTGTAGGGTTCAGGTACCATCTCAGTGAGGCATCTGAAATGAAATTGCTTTGTGTCCATCACTAGGATCTGAGTGGGCAGCGTACTGATTGATGTTGGTCGATAAAACAAGAGCGTTTAAGTGGTAGAGGATGCAGGTAAGTAAAACAAGAGTGTACTGGTTGACGGTGATCAATCATGAGTGTAAGAGGACGTACGTATCATTGGGTAGCTAGCTAAAAATGTGCCTGCAGCCTGTGTGCGTATTCGTGCGATTGATGTTGATGACAAGTACTTGATATTTTGTGGTTAGAGGTAGAAGAGGTAATGGGGTTAGCGGGTTTGGAGATATTTTGTGGAGGAAAAAGGGAGGTTCTAGTTGACACCTTACTTGTGTCGATATAATTAGTGTTGCATGACATGAGGTGAGGTGATGAGGTAGTTGCATTTAATTTAATTATGTTCTGCTGGACAAGGCGTCGACATCAGAGGTGGTGGGGGCGTGAGAACAAGAACCGGAAGGGACGTCTGAAATTTTGTCCAAATGACGGCGGCTGCGTCAGCGGCAGTGCCAATTTGGAGGGTGCAAGATTTAAGCAGTTGATTAGTTTCTACAAGTTGCAGGACGAACGCAGATTCAGACAGGGAGACAGCCAACAAGAGCGAGTGCCGCGTTGCTGCTGTTGTGTTTTGTTGATGGAACAGAAGAGCCTTAACACAAACTGTTCTTGTTGGAACACGGTACTAAGAAATTAACTGGGTGGTGTGTATGTCTTATGTGCGTAAGCAAGCATGGATCTAATCTATGAATGAATCTGTCTAGTATGGATGGAGAAAAGAGGAGGTGGGAAGAGGGAAGGGCGGTTGGTAGTACTCACGAGGTGTCCGTAGATGGCGTCGTCGGCTGTGGCGACGGCGGGCAGGAGAGGGAGAGGAGACGGCGGCGTCTGGTTGGCGGCGGCAGTGGCAGGAACCGAGCTGGAGAAGTTGGAGGAGAAGCTGGAGAAGTCGGGGTGGGTGAAGGCCGGCGAGTAGCCCGGCGGCGAGTAGGCCGAGAACCCAAACCCCGCGTCCGCGAACATCCTCGCCCCCTGCTTCTTGGGTTGATGATGTTCTTGTTGCGAAGATGGGGAAAGAAAGAAAGGGGATGTGTAGGGCGGCGTTGCGGTGGCGCTCACAGGAGGAGGAGGAGGCAGTACTGGACGGAGCTAGCTAGCTTCTCTCTGATTGAAGTAGGCTGTGGCGAAATGAATGAATGAAATGAATCGGGACGGGGGTGTGTGGAAGGAAGGGGAGTGAGGCCGGCGCGGCCGAGCTTTATAGCCGCAGAGCAGAGCAGGGGAGGAAGAGCGGCGGTAGGTAGCAGAGGGTGAATGGGACAAAGGAGGCGTGGTGTCGCCATCCATCCTTGACGTCGCATCTTCACGCCTACACTGGCAGTGCTAAGTAGTAAAAACAAGGAGGAGAAGCTGTTTGTTGCTGATGCCATCTACCATGGCTCCTCTCTCACGCTACTATCGTCTCTCCTTCCTTGCGGTTACTGCCAGCACGCTTTGCTAGCTGGAGCTGGAGACGTTTACTGCTGTGCTAATGGACACCAACACAAATGACTGAGAGTGAGCCAGGGCAGGCCACAACAAAAACAAAGAGCACCCACACACGCCTCGCCTCTCCTCTGCTGTCACCACCATGGCACTACGTATGTACATATGTATGTATGCACCATGCGGCGTTAACCAACACACACATTAATCATACCTAGCCTTTGGGGCTAGCTGGTTTAAATACCAAACAAATATGTCCGTTCTCACGATTTAAATACCAAACAAAAGTACCTCCGTTCGCGCGGCAAATTTTAACCTCGCCATATTTCCAACTTATTATTTACAACATCTCCAACGGTGTGAATATTGCAGACATAGATATTTCCCCTATATATTTAGTCAAAGTTTATATTTAACCAAAGTCAGCGGATGGTGATCATACCCCCCATCGTCATACTGCGTCCCACCGCACTGCTCAACCAACACCGCAAAAATGTCCTCTGGCGGCATAGGCGGGCGGTGGACTCCCACAATGGTCTCGAGTGCTCGCTTGTGCCACTTCTTCTTTAGCTTCACTACGGTGCGTGTGTGTGGCTCAGCACCCAACAACAGTGCTCTCCAACGTAGGTCACGCACGCACGCAAAAGAGTTCAACACTCTAAAGCTGGCTAGTCGATTGTTTCTATGCTGCGCCAACTCCATTTACTCACATGTTTCGCCTTTCTTTCTTTTTTTTCATCTTATTTGTGTGAATTTTTTAGATGGCTATCCATCGGTATGAGCCTACAGACCTTGCCTTTAGATACACAGACCATATTTTGCTTGTTCAAATACAAATTTCAGTCTTATTGTAAATTTTGTGCACAAAATGCTTTTACTATTTATAAAACTTCTTTTAATTTAGTTAGGCATGACATTCATATATCTAAGCAACATACTATAGAACTGATGTAGCCCGGGTCACGACCATCACCATGTCAAGACCCTCGATAAATCAAAAGTTACAACGTACCTCAAAGGTGAACTCCTTCCACTATGTGATTCACCATATGTCTCCTTTGGACGGTATACTACTTGACCATCACTCCCTTTGCATTGCTAGGTGTGTCATGACGGGTACGTGTACACGGGAGGATGACCAAGGAGCACGAGGAATGAGGGACGACAAGACGGTGGCTTGGAAGAGGAGAAGGAAGAGAAAAGCTTCAGGCGCCGGTACTACCGAGGCCACCCGACCGGTATTACCGCCGAAGCCCAGAAGCTACTGGACTCGAAGCCACCTTAAGCGGTACTACCGCAAATCGATCCGGTACTACCGGAGGTGCGCTGAGTTGAGCCAGTCCGGTACTACCGGACCCGTACGCACAGTACTACCGGCCCTGCGCGTGCCTGTGAGCAGATATGGGTTTTGACCCATGTATTCCTCTTCCCCTTTTGCCCTTTAGGCCTAGACTATATATAGGAGTACCCCTCCACCTCTAGAGAGGAGAGTCTATGATGAGAGAGAGTTGAGCATAGGCTCCTTACACACCCCTTTGTGGTGTTGCATCCCCTTGTGGATTCAAGGCCTCCGCTTGCGGAGAAACTCTTGTAGATTCAAGACATCTACTTGTAGTTGTGACTACTTGCCAATCTTTCATCTTCGGGTGACTCTATTGGATCTAAAGATGGGACTTGGTTCCCAACCTAACCTAAAAAAGAGCTCAATGGGCCGAATGGATAACCCCAAAACCAATTAGGTTCTTTAGGTTCTATCCAAATTAACCAAAGGTTATCCTCTTCCCAACTCCCCGTGACATACCGCACTGACCGGCGGCGGCGGTCGGCGACGAGAGCCTCCCGGCGAGCTGACCACCCTCACCGACGAGAGCCTCCCGGCGAGCTGACCACCCTCACCGACGAGCGCCTCTCAGCGAGCCGACCACCCCCCTCCCCCCGCGCCCTCGCCCTCGCGCACTTCCTCGTGGGCAACCTCCACATCGCCGTCGCCATTCGCGCACGCAGACACGACGCCGCCAGCACAGAGCTGGCCGACGCGCACCTCAGCTCCGCCCAAAGCGCGCTCTCCGCCGCCAAGCCGCTCGTACCGCACTGCCTCGACATCGCCACCGGCCTCCTGCCTCCCAGCACGGTCAGCGCCTCCCCGAGCTCGTCTGCCAGCTGATGTTGCAAGAAAAGCTGACCTTGAACCGCACCGGTGGTCACGGCGTTCTCTGGTGAAGCTACAAGCAGTTCTCCGGCGGTCCTTCCTGACTCTGACAACCGCCTGAGGTACTGCATGATGATTGCTCGACTAGGAACTAGTACTATGCTAGCTGTAGCACTTCGTGCTGAACTGCTGATTGCCTTGTCCGGTTAATCTGAATTTTTTAGTTTAGCTACCTTGTGATATTCAACCTGTATGAAACATTGATAGTATCTCGTGCGCTTCCTTTTTCTGTAGTCCAGTGGTAAACATGCCACTGCATTTGTATTGCAGGAATGTAGATGCACAGACTTCAGCGTCTTAGCAATGGTTCGAACCTAACTAACCATTGGTTAACCGTTCTTACCCAATTAACCAAATGGTTAACCTATTTATCCATTTAGACAAAACGGTTATTTAGGTTCGGAACCGAAACATAAATGGTTAACCAAATCCCACCAAGAATTGGATCGGTTGGGTTGACTGTTTGGAGAAACAATCCCTCAAGATCCCTCCTTGTAGCTATTACTTGCCAATTTCTCCATTTGGGATTCTATTGGACCGGCTTGGACCTACCGGTGAGGGAAACATGTCCTTGTATCGTGTTTGAGTTCTTGTGTTCTTAGCGTTCTTCGTGTGTTCTTGCATGAGTTCGCCCAAATCCGCCTTCAATCCGTGAAGATCGGTACCCTGCATCAAGAACTTAGGCAACGAAAAGCAGTTTATTGCTTTATAAGAAAGAGTTCATTAGAAAGAGTTGACTCTGTATCTAGCAACTTGACAATATTATATACTTTTGTCCTGGTAATAAAAGGAAGAATATGCTCTTATGTGATGACATTCATGAATCGGTGCCGACAAGTTTATATTACAGCTAGTTTCTTGTACTAGATGGGTCGCTGATAATAGCTTAAATAATTGACGCTAACGGATAATCTACTATTGGGTCATTGTTGCTTAATCTAGGGTATGATCTCCTTTTGCTATTCATATGGTTGGGCACACAGTTGACCCTAAATATTATATGAATATAAACTATTTCAGGCATAATATTCATTATTGTGCAATACTAGAGGAAACGTCAGCACATAAGGTACAAAAAGAATGCAATTCACCTGGCTGAAATGGGTTTAATCATTTCCAGCAGAAGATAGCAACACATGAGAATTAATTGCGCCGTCATCACACTGACAGGGACATCAATGATATTTTTGTTATACCCTCTCTATTTTAGTTATCAACTACTTACCATTAAACGACTCTTCCGACTGTAGTAACTCTAGCTCATCGTGAGTGTTTAATTGTTTTTTACTACAACATCGTTGTCATGCATATATATCATCTCCTATATATGAGTACTTAAGGTGCATGATGTAGATGCATGCATGGCTCCTTTATTCCTTCCCCTCTGTAAAGTATAAACGAGCCAGACAAACAAACAGAAAGTAAACCATGAGCTAGAAGCTAAATTCCATCCTAATCTCAGAATAGGAAAGTAAACAAAACGTCATTAGACAGACATCGGCACATCAAGCCATGCATCAGGCCATGGATCCATCAAGTTGCGCTGTTTAAGTGTGTATATGTTACTCCACGTAAGGCAGTTGATCATCATCTTGTTGCCCAAAATAACAGGCATGTCACAATTGTTGAAGTGACCAGGGATATATTTTATATTTTCTTCTAAGAACAGAGTATAATTAAATGGGAATGAGCCAAATTAGTGTCTGAGCGAATTTGGAAGCTAGTTCGTTTTCCATATAGGGTGATCAAGGACGATCTTTGGGCCTTTGGCAGTATGCATGGATGTAAATTAAGAAGATCTTGTGGGTTGGTGCATGTTTTTATGTGAAATAAATCATAACATACCCAGATTAATTTGAAGAATAAAAACAGTTTATAAAGAAATGTTGTACACACACACACATACACCTCTGGGGCTCACATTTCTTAATTAGAACAAATTCTTCATGTCACGGTTCTGAATCAGAACTGCCTCTTCATTCACGCAGCGGCGGCGGCGGTCTGCGGTGCACGAGTGGACAGATGGAACCAGATTCTTGAAAAGGGCACACATCAATCGGTTGGTTTTTCAACACCATTTGTCTTGCAAAAAAAGGAGTTGGATGATGGTGAGTTCAAAGTACACGCTAGGAAGCTTTTGCAAATTGGAAAGAAAAAGGTCATGCATGTACAGCTGCAATTTATTCATTTGGAATATCCTGTTCTCCAATATTTCAATTCATCACGCGGTTTGCAACAATTTGTTCGGATTCCATATGTACATCACTGCCTAGCTACTAGCTAGCTAGAGACCACTGGCACACCCATGACGAAAACGACCCAATAAACACCCATTGCTATCCTTAACTTGTATCTATTTATATGGCTTAAAAAAGGAGCCAACGAGTATATATATGCTAAATGAAAGAGGCGTGCAACATGAAATAAACAAGGGAACTTGTTTAATCTTCTAGAACTTTTCTCTGAAAATTAAGGCGTATATGTTGATCAGTTGATTTTAGTATATATATATTTTTTAAAAATTGTTTGTGGATGGTTCCATGACTCTTTTTTTTCTCTCGAAACAATTGGTCGATGACTTGTTGATGTATGATTTATGTACATGCATGTCGCATGCAAGGAGTACAACTATACAAGTTTGTTGCAAAATAAGACAGAGATGAAATTGCATCATGAGTTAGTTGGATTCTATTCCTTGTCAAGGGATCGCAAGTGTGCGAGTGAGTGGGAATCTTGAGTGGTGGGCACTCACCAGCTCCCAACTTCTAGTGCCACATACATTCACTCCAATTTCTCTCCCACTCTAGCTACGACACAAGCTAACAAATGTAGCTAGCAGCAACAGCAACAACAGCATCTCGCTCTCAACTTGTCAATTTGTGAGTGTGATGTGTACCACTGTGCATGGTCTTTTCGCACATGCCAATGCTGACGCTATAAGCTAGGGCCAACTGGTACCATCACCAGGGGCCCGCATGTCATTCTGACTAAAGCTTCCCTTTTGCTGACTTTTTCCTTGCCGGTAAGAAAAGTTCCCTTTACTTACTGGCAGCTTGCATCAAGGCAGCAGCTGCTGCTTTGATCGACAGCTTAGTTAGGTTAGTTCATTGTCTCATCTCATGGGGGTGATATCATAGCTAGCTTGCTAGAGCTTGGATATAATTAGCTATTTATTTTTAGTGTCTAGATGCCTGCATGGATGCAACTTGTATCTGATGCATCATGCCTGCATCGATTCATGAGAAAGAGTGAAAGACTACGCATATATAATAAGTCGTCGCTAGCTACTGAATATCTATTAGTAGTCTCCAATCAATATCCGTATGTACATATTGTGGCGCCAAATAAAGAAATGAAAAGTATACATTGAGGAAAGAAAAGATGCACCGGCCGGTTTTCCTATTAGTGGAGAGCACCCATTTTGTCTTGTGCTACCACACCTTTTAGAGGCAAAAACAACTAAAGGACATCTAGCTTGTTTCTTAGCCGGCAAGGCTTTTCCTTCTTTCTATTACTTGTTACACCATCAATCGGCACTGGCCTTATATATAATTAACCACCATAACCAATTGCTATATGTGGTAACCTGTTGCTTTTTAATTTGTTCTTTTGGGGGCTTGTTGTTGATCAGTGAAATCATATACTCCCTCCGTTCAAATTAGATGACTTCTATTTGTCCACATGCGAATGTATCTATACTTGTAACATGTCTAGATACATCCGTATGTGGACAAATTGAAGTCATCTAATTTGGAACGGAGGGAGTATATAGTAGGTCACTGATTCCATGCACCACTACAGCTTCGACATCAAGGTTTCGCCCCTGAGTAGTTAATTGACAAACTAGTTGGGGATATTTGCATGCATGCTCCCTCTAATCTTGCTACTCCCTTTGTCCACTTGTGAGAGCATGCACTAGTACATCACCATCCATTATCCCACACATGCAAATTCGTTTGCGGTTGACTTCAGGGTGCACACGGTTGGAACCAATAAAATTGTATGGATTGCCGTGTGAGACTGAAAGCACGACGCACACGGTTAAACCAAAAACGCTTGGGCGGTCAAAATAAGATAAAAGCAAAACATACCGCGGGCGGCGGTGCACGGTGAGGGCCTCGCTAGTCGTCGAAGCTCTAGCTAGTTCCAATTCTTCTCTCGTTGGTACCACTCGAGGTCACCAGAGTAGCCCACCTCTGGTGATGAAGGTGGAGTACGTCGCGTGGCAGGAGACGTGACAGCCTCTGGCGATCGAGAGGGTAGCGGAGTTATTGGTCTTTGGCAGATTGTTGGCTGGTCTGCACTGATCGAGGGCCACATATTAAGGAACCAAAGGAAGTAAAATCATGTTGCTATCATAGATTTAAATGAGCAAGAGTTTCCATAAAGAGAGAAAATTAAAAAAAAAAGGTGCATTGGACATTCAGTGAGTTGTGCCCTTTTACATCATATTCTTTGACTTTGCTTCACAAACAAACAGTTTGTGGTAAATGATATTTTTAACAAGAAAGTTGAAAACTCTCTCTGGCACTATTTTCCATGACAAGATGCAGCTATGTGCTAAATATGTTGACATTATCATGAACTATGCCATGTACACATGCATGCATGCTTAATTAATAGAAGAAATTACACTGCATGTCTATGTTTGTTGTGCTATCTAGCTTTAGAGGTGTAGCTTATGGTATAAGTCAACCCTTATCTTTGTATTCTTCCTATTAATGACGTTGTCTAGCTAGCTATATGTAGTAGGTAGTGTGCAAGAAATGCTCGCTACCAACAAGAAGCTAATATTGTAGCAGTCTAATGTTGAAAACTAAAAGAGATTAATAGATGTAGCTCATCTTGGATTGTCTTTCTTTTCAGCTTACGGAGTTACGGTGTATGCTATTTCTTGGATTTTGATGATTGTTTCAAACGTTGTGCGCACCGTGACGTACGCTAAGGGATGTACTGACTTGATACGACTTTTGAGTAAATAAAAACTTGAGTGACTTGCGCTCTCGGTCTCTAGTTATGCATTGGAGCGATTACCTCGTCGATCTAGTGATAATGTGTGTAGATTACCGTCCTTAGGGCCTCTTTGGTTCAAAGGATTTTCAAAGGAATTTCATATGAATCTAATCCATAGTAATTTTTCCTATGGAGTCCATTTGGTTCAAAGGAATGAATACTCCAAATATTTTATGCAATGCTTTCCTACACTACAATCTTATAGGAACAATTCGTATGAGCATATGACAATTATGACTTGTACCTAACTTCATAGAAAATTACTGTGTTTCCAGTTCCTGTAGGCTTCCCTATGTCACGACATTTTATTCCTATGTTTTTCCTATTCGTTTGATTTTCAATTCATTTGAAACAAAGATGCGCTTAACAAGCTTTTGTAAAGCGTGTCCGTGGACAAGGTGTAAACTATGATCGATCCTGATATCAGAAGGACAAGGAGGAATGGAGAACACTACGGGGAAGAAAAAGTTGAATATGAAGCTCGACGTACGAAGCGAAGGCCTCCCAAATTTTTACACATTGTTTATGCGCCATAACGATCTACGGAGTAACATGCATGCATGTTGTTCCTATCATCGGTCCAGGTTCAAAGTTTCTTACAACTTGAAGACCACGACAGTTGCTTGTGGGACTAATTGGTTGGATTTTGAGTTTGGCCTTGGCTTACTTGCTTGATTACGCGCGCGGGGCGTCGTTGACCTGCAAACGAGCAGCCGCGTCGAATTTTTTACCCAGTCAGTGAGGGTAAAGAATAATCCCAGCCGGGGTCGAATTTTTCCCAATAGTCAAAACTGGTCTAGGGTTCATATTGATCGGGATTGACAAATCTTTCACCTATAAGTTCAAGGTTTGTTTTGGACTTTTTCCATCTAACATTATCATCAGTCCAGGTTCAGGGTTACTTACACCTTGAATATCACGGCAGTTGCTTGTGGGACTAATTGGTTGGATGTTGAGTTTGGCTTTGGGTTACTTGCTTGATTACGCGCGCGGGGCGTTGACCTGCAAACGAGCAGCCGCGTCGATCCTGTGTTGTGACCGATGCATTGCATGGCAATTTGCATGGGTGGTGGTGAAGGCAAACTTTGGTACTGCCAGCCAGCCTGCCGGCGCGTATACGTTAACACTTTCTACGTCTCGAATTTATATATGTCGTATTCTTCCAGCTGCTGCTTATATAATTCACTTTTTGTTTCTAGCTAGCAAGCAGCAGGCTTCTGACCCCGTCGCTTTCTTTCTTTTTTCTTCTTTATTTACAGACTGGGATGATCGATATACGGCCGGACCGGTGGAGCTGAGCTAGCATACATACACGCATGCGATCGGCAACAGCTAGCTAGCTCTGCATGAACCCCGTTTCAAAATACTTGTCGCCGTTTGAATAATCTCCACTTTAACTTCTCGCTTTTTGAAAAAAAGTATGCTTGTAAAGTAATCTTTTCTCCGAAACTAATTCGAATAATATTGTTTACCTATCTAACCTTACTGCGTTTGTAGATATTTATCTTGAACCTTAGTTGATAAACAACAATTTTTCCAAGGGCGATGCTAACCGGCGGTCACTCGTTCCCGCGGCAAACATTTCAGAAACAAAATGAAGAAGTTCTCTTGATCTCCTTCGTCTTCTGTGTCTTCGACAAATTCACCTTTGCTCGATTTGGCTCGCCTGCGGGATGGCCCTTGCACTTGCACCGGGCTAACCGCCTGTTGAGATATATTGACGAAGTTGGCTAGTGCATGCAATTCAATATGGTATAAGCCAAGTGGTTTCAAGTCTAGACCCGACCAACATACTATTAAATCTAAAATAGTTGCAGCCTTTCACTAATCCCACAAGGTTTGGCGGAGCCACTACACTGCCCAGCCTAATCAATCCGCTAGCAATTTTCCGCCCCCCGGCCATTGCTCTAGCCCTGAGGGTTCATTTTTTCACGAGTTTCGGCATGGCTTCACACCTCAACACCCCCAAGTCTCTTGTTTGTACGTGATGCGGTCAACCTCTTTGTATCGGTTATGGCTCACTTTCTTCGTCGATGCCAACGTCACTTTTGATGTCAACCACATCGTCGTGACTTAATTTTTTTGCCCCCCCCCCCCCCCCCCACCCACCATCCAGTAGATCGTTTTCAAAATAGCAATTTTACATATCTAATCCATATAAAATGTTGATCGCACATGGGGCTTGCACCCCCTTCTTCAGTCCTCACTCTTCCTCCACTCCACCTCGTTGAGTGTCGGCTGCTCTTACCTAGCTCTCCTCCCCTTCTCCTCCGGCGACAGTGACGCCGCTGGGAGAGGAGAGTGGATCACGTATGTCTGCACTAGTAGGGATAGGTATATGTTTGGTTAATGTTGTGCCTTGGTGGCGTTTGGCTTCATGTCGTATCAAGTATCTTCCGACTTTGAGACCCTAACATTGCAAAGATAACGTTGATCACACACGTGCATAATAACATTTTTTTTTTAAATAGTTCAGAAATGAAGGAGTGTGTACATATTTGATCTCTATCGTTGCAAAACATAAGACGTACGTATCTCGAGTACTTACACGTGTGCATGCAACGACAGGTCAAGTGTATTTCGCCAGCAACCCCTGCCGGCAGGGCATCGATGAATCAATTGAATAACGCCATAATGATATCACTTTGTTTTGTAGCTAGCGGTAGCTTAGTTTGGGCAGCAGTGCGTCTCGCGGTCAATCATGCATATGCATACGGAGTGATGCATGATTGATTGACGGAGGGTCCATGGGCAGATAGTGAGAGTGGCCCGGCCCTGGCCGGCCTCTCGTCTCATCTTGTCCGCTTTCGATACAGCGATGGCGCCCGGAATTTGTAGCCCGGAGATAGAAGAAACAAATTACTATAGTCATCAGACTGGTCTGCCTCATCATGCAAGCAAAGGAAGCATGCACCAAATTAAGCTGTGCTGATTAGTGATTACTGAAACTGACGTGTTGGCCGGGACAATCATATCATACCACTGCCTCCCTTAAGCAATGCCTTCCTTAAGCTGGTCGAGTTACTAGCTAGCTAGGTAGCTTAGCTAGTCGATATGGAGGCGCGCCTACGTGTGGGTGCATGCATTGGTGACAAGTCATTTTTACTACCAAAACATGAAGGTACACGTGGACGTAGGACTTTTATTTCTTGGCAAGGACGTGGACGTAACATGGATACACATGAGTAGGAACCAATCAGGAATCTCGTGGGACATACGCATGCATATGCAGTACCTAGCTAGCCAGTACATACTCTCGATCGAACTGGCTCAGGTCGAGGACATGCATGATAGGACGGCAGCCCAACCAACCGAACCGTCTGCTCTCAACACGTAGCACTACCCGTTTTGGCAATGCTGTGCTTTCTACGTACGTACCATGCGTGCATGTAGCCACGTGTCGACTCTGGTGTGTGTTGTGCAACATGCACAGTACGTATCGCTTGCCAGAAATGGCCTGATTGCCTCTCCATGGATTGACAAGTCCGTACGTCCGTCCTCGACTGACATATCTACATTAATTATCTTGTCCACAACGTCTACGAGTAAGTACGTACGTGTTCTCGCAACGACCAATCATTTGTTTTCTCCTCCGCATCTTCCGACACGTAGCTAGTCCTTATGGCCAGAATGGACACTGCACGTATCAACGATGCCAGATTTTTTGTTAACAAGGGGAAGGACTCCGAAGTTATATTAACTAAAGGCGGTGGGGTTACATCTATATAAGGACAAGAGTGACCAAGGTTTTGGTTACCGTTTCAAAAAAAAATCCCTGAGGGGGCACCGGCCTATATTCCCGGACAGAATTTATAATTCAAACTTAAAACGTTGAAATAAAATCAAATAATTTTTTTGAGAAAATGAATTCGGTCCAAATTCAAACGTTCCGGGATTTTTCTCCCGGTATGCACATTTACCGGGGGTGGCCGGAAAATCCGGTTACCGCGGTATATCGGCCGGTAACCGAAACCTTGCAAGTGACACCCTTTGTCAGTGAGAGTAGCCAGTTTTTGCGACAAGGATTGTTGCTTTTCCGATGCGTCAAACAAGTCTAGAGTTGAGATTGACCGGGAACCGTTAGTTCGGTGTGCCAATTTTGGTCATTTAAAGTTCAGATTTCGACCTTGCTACATTCTATGAGATCAAGGTTTGCAACAGACTTTACTTTTTTTTTACGGGAATGAACCTGTAAAACAAAGATAGACTACAGTTGGATCCAATACGCCCTTTTCTCCACTGGCAATCTCGTCCTCGAAGATATGCTTCTACCTACGACTAACAGCGCCGCCTAGGATGGAACCATTCTGGGTGAGATTTACTAGCGATTTTGCTGGTCGTAGACTCTGTTTTCTCCCCTCAGCAGTGGATGCCTTGGCCGCGTTGCGGCTAGCTATTTAGTAGGAGCCTTAAAAACCGAAACGGGGGGAGTAGAAAACTTGAACAACCATTTACTTAGAAGGGTCGTGTTATTTTTTTGTGTAGTAATAATGCTCAGTCTTATGTATAGTCAGCCTCATCTAGCATGCAGGGCAAGCTTGGGCGCCTGCTAGGTTACTAGCACCAATCTGTACTGAAACTGACGTGTTTCCCAGGAGCCGGCGTGGACAACTAATCATATCATACACCACTGCCTTAAGCAATGCTTTAATTCGGTCGACTTACTCGGCGGCTAGCTTAGCTAGTCGAACTGAACTTGATGCTTACTCCGTCGCTTTCTTTCTTTTTTCTTCTTTACAGACTGGGATGATAGATATACGGCCGGACCGGGGTGGAGCTGAGCTAGCATACATATACACACATACATCCACGTATGCGGTATGCGACCCGTGCGTCGTGCGTGCCTCACTCTACTCGATCGGCAACAGCTAGCTGCATGAACCCCGTTTCAAAATACTTGTCGTCGTTTGGATAATCTCAACTTTAACTTCCACGCTTGGGTTAGGGCTAGCTGCATATTGCACCGGCACGCTGCTTCACTTCCGATGTCTGTGCGGCCCATTCACTCCCGCAAAAGTATGGCTCCTCTCTCTCCTTTGTCGCGGTGGCGGTTGCGTGTTGTGTGTGGCCGTGGTGCATTGTTTGTGGTTTTCGGCGCCTCATCGACCGGTGGGGGTCCTCGTGCCATTTGTATCTAGTTTTAACCCGGTTTTCCCTAATAAACTGGACAATTCTTTTTTTCTATATGAATAGACAGAGCTCCTGTCCGGTTTCACGAAAAAAATTAAGTAGGCTAGTGCACGCAATTCAATATGGTATAAAAACGACAATTCAATATGGTATAAAAACGACAGTCTAGACCCGACCAACATACTATTAAATCTAAAATAGTTGCAGCCTTTCACTAGTCTCACAAGGTTTGGCGGAGTCACTATGATGCCCAGCCTAATCAATCCGCTAGCAATTTACCACTCCCGGCCATTGCTCTAGCCCCGAGGGTTCGCTTCTGCACGAGTGTCGGCATGGCTTCACACCTCAACACCCCCAATTCTCTTGTTTGTACGTGACGCGGTCAACCGCTTTGTACCAGTTATGGCTCACTTTCTTCGTCGATGCCAAAGTCACTTTTGATGTCAACCACATCGTCGTGACCTAAATTTTTCGCGCCCCCCCCCCCCCCCCCACCATCCACTAGATCGTTTTCAAAATAACAATTTTACATATCTAATCCATATAAAATGTTGATTGAACATGGGGCTCGCACCCCCCTCTTCAGTCTTCACTCTCCCTCCACTCCACCTCGTTGAGAGTCGGCTGCTCTTCCCTAGCTCTCCTCCCCTTCTCCTCCGACGACGATGACGCCGGCCGGAGTGGGGCTGGGAGAGGAGACTGGGTCACCCATGTCTACACTAGTAGGGATAGGTATACAGGGATGGAGGAAGGGGGGACGAGTAGGGGCTAAGCCACCCCCAAGAATCAGATTTTCTTCACAAAGTTCCTAATACTCATGCTTGCTCTTAGTAATTCTAAGCTATTTCGCCCCCTCCAAGCTTATTTGCTAGCTCCGTCCTTGTAGGTATATGTTTGGTTGTGCCTTGGTGGCATTTGGCTTCATGTGGTATCCAAGTATCTTCCTGACGACCTTCGAGACCCTAACATTGCTAAGAAAACGTCGATCACACATCGTGCATAATAATATTTTTTAAATAGTTCAGAAAGGAAGGAGTGTGTACATATTTGATCTCTATCGTTGCAAAACATAAGACGTACGTAGCTTGAGTACTTACACGTGTACATGCAACAGGTCAAGTGTATTTCGCCAGCAACCCCTGCCGGCAGGGCATCGATGAATCAATTGAATAATGCCATAGTGATATCAATTTGTTTTGTAGCTAGCGCAAGCTTAGTTTGGGCAGCAGTGCGTCTCGCTGTCAATCATGCATATGCTTACGGAGTGATGCATGATTGATTGACGGATGGGTCCATGGGCAGATAGTGAGAGTGGCCCGGCCCTGGCCGGCCTCTCATCTCATCTTGTCCGCTTTCGATACAGCGATGGCGCCCAGAATTTGTAGCCCGGAGATAGAAGAAACAAATTACTATAGTCATCATACTGGTCTGCCTCATCATGCAAGCAAAGGAAGACTGATTACTGAAACGACGTGTTAGCCGGGACAATCATATCATACCACTGCCTTAAGCAATGCCTTAAGCTGGTCGAGTTATTAACTACTCCCTCCGTCAATTAAATTGGAACGGAGGGAGTAGCTAGCAAGCTAGATAGCTTAGCTAGTGGATGTTGAGGCGCACCTACGAGGACATGAAGGTACACGTCGACGCAACACTTTTGTTTGTTTGGCAATGACGTGGACATAACATGTATACACATGCGAACCAATCAAGGAATCTCGTGGGCCGTACGCATGCATATGCAGTAGGCCGGCATGCAGTACCTACCCAGTACATACTCTCGATCGAACTGGCTCAGCTGGAGGACATGCATGATAGGACGGCAGCCCAACCAACCGAACCGTCTGCTCTCAACACGTAGCACTACCCGTTTTGGCAATGCTGTGCTTTCTACGTACGTACTCAGCTTCACATGCGTGCATGTAGCCACGTGTCGACTCTGGTGTGTGTTGTGCATGGTGGTGCAACATGCACACTACATATCGATTGCCAGAAATGGCTTGCCTCTCGATTGGCATATCTACATTATTATCTTGTCCACAACTGTTACGAGTAAGTACGTGACCACCCATCATTTGTTTTCTTCTGCGCATCTTCATCGGTCGACACGTAATCGACATGGCCAGAATGTACACTCCATGTACGAATGATGCCACGTTTTCTAACAACGGGAAGGACCCTGAAGTTATTGTTAACTAAAGGCGGTGAAGTGGGTTACACTTATATATAAGGACCCTTGGTCCTTGGACCGATATGACTGGTGACATCCTTTGTCAATGAGAGTATCTAATTTTTCAGACGAGGATTGTGTCCTCAAATAGGTCTAGGGTTGAGATTGACCGGGAACCATTAGTTCAGTGGGCAACTTTGGCCATATAAGTTCAGAGTTCGATTGTGCTACATCCTACGAGATCAAGGTTTATAATGGACTTCACTTTTTTGCGGAACGAACATGTACAATAAAGATGGACTTCCAACGCGCCATTCTCCATTAGGCAATGCTTCTATCCACGACTAACAGCGTCGCCACCAATGACGGAGCTAGCCATACGGGGTGGTGTCGTTGCGATAACACAATCATGGGTCGAGAGATTAACTAATAGCGATTTTGATCGCGATGAACTCTGTTTTTTCCCTCACCAGCGCATGCCTTGGTGTCGCTGCGGCTATTTAGGAGTAGAAAACTTGAACAACCATTTACTTAGAAGGGCCGTGATATTCTTCTCGTGTAGTCAGATATTGGTCAGCCTCAACTAGCATGCTAGCACCAATTTGTACTGAAACTGACGTGTTTCCCGGGAGCCGGCGCGGACAATTAATCATAGTATCATAATACACCACTGCCTTAAGCAATGCTTTAATTCGATGGAGTTACTCGGCAGCTAGCTTAGCTAGTCGAATTGAACTTGAGGCTTACCTAGCTACGTGGATGCATGTCTTGGTGAAAAGTCATTTCTACTACCAAAACATGTAGGTAGACGTGGTTGTTTTTTTTGGCAGTGACGTGGACGTAACATGGATACACATATGAACCAACATATGTAGGAATCTCGTCGTGGTACGTACGCTTATATATATATGCAGCAGTGGGCCGGCATGCACTAGCAGCTAGCCACTTGGCCGGTACGTACTCGATCCAACTGGCAAGCTAGGACATGACAGTAGATCAAGCATCCCAACCAACCGAACCGTCTGCTCTCAACACGTAGCACAGCCGGTTCTAGAAACTCTGTGCTTTCAACATGCGTATACGTAGTACACCACTTCACATGCGTGCATGCATCTGGCGGCCACGTTTGATGTGCGTTGTGCATTCTAGTGCAACATGCACAGTACTAGTACGTATCACTTGCCACAAATGGCGATCGATTGCCAAGTCCGTCCGTCTATTCTCGTCTCACATATCTAATTATCTTGTCCAGAGCGTTTACGATTGCCGGCCCATTTCACGTCTGACACTATGTGACCATCTGCCCAATGACAGCCACGTGTGTACCCAAGTCTTTCTTTATTTTTTCTTCGCATCTTCATCGATCACCCACACGCAAGCTAGACAGCCAGGATCGACGCTCCACGTATGAACGATGCCGAAGTCATCCCTAGCCATATACTCCCTCCGTTTCTTGGTGTATAGTTTTTTGAATAAAAATTCATAATATCAGGTCTATTTGTTATAAATGGACAATTTGACCCATCAAAAAATGACACCTAGTCTCAAAAGAGGGAATTAACGGATTGTATTTATTTTGTGCCTGTAAAGAACTCATCTCTCGTGATTTTTTGCAGGAAAAAAATTAGTCCACTCTATGCAAAATAAATTGTCTTAATATTCAAACTATACACCCTATATTCAGAAACGGAGGGAGAGTACTATCTAACGTAGGGTAATATCGTTTCAACAACATGCATGCATGTCATTAATCCCTAGCCATATATCTACCAGGCACGATAGAAGAAATCTGAATGCCAGATCGATCCATGCATCTGTAATTTCTTGGGCGCAGCCAAAAGAAGATACAAGAGACTCCCCTAACTAGGACAAACAACATGCAAGATCAGCTAACGCCATCGATCAAGTAGACATGCATGCACGTGGGCAAATTATCGCCACCCCTGCCCAAGGCACACAATCTAGATCTAGGGTCCAGGAGCTGGTGTACCTGAGTTCCACAGAGCAAAACCATTATTGCGGAGTAACCCGGAAAACTAAAACAGCCAAATTTAAATGATTGTTACAAAATTATTTAAAGAAAATATTGTTAAAAAAAATACTGTCCCATGATATTGACAAAAAAATTATCTTATAAATACATGTTTGCTCGAATCCCTTAACGAAAACCAGAAGTTCTCGAAAAATAAACACGAACTACAATGAAATAGAAGAAAAACCTACGGTACCAGAGGGTCGATCCATAAACTATACCGCCATTCATGTTGGGTAAATAACTCTTTTGTCATCCACTCCACTTGTGTGCAATGTTGTCGAGAAAGACTCACTGGGGTACGACCATTGTAGTAAGGATCATGTATTGAGTCAATGTGTACATGAGTAAATAACCTGCAGTGAAGAAGAAATCTTTTTAAAAAAAAATACCACATCACTCTACTGCGTACATAATTAAAGTACTAAAAAGATCCGCTACGCCCACTAGGACATATTTGATTTAAACTACAAATGGATACCTTGCAACCAATTATCAAACATATTCACGACACTTCAGTGTAGGAAAGTTTTAAACTGGAATAAAAAAACTTCACGTTGATCAGTTAGACCCAAAAACGTGAGTCCCAAGGTTTTTATTGAACCAACGAGATAGCCTTAAAGAACGCATATGAATTACATAGGAGATCTGGACGCACCCCATCCTCGGTAAGAAACATGGGCAACCATTTGCTTAGAAGTGTCTTGTTTTTTCACGAAGTAATGATCCATCCAAGTTACTCAATTCCTTCAAGGTGTTATATTCAAAAGGCTCATGAGTAGCCTTATGTTTTCGTCAAACTGAATATAAGTAATACATGGACTCTTCGGTTTTGCATATTCAGTTCTTTCCTTAGGTGCATGAGAGTTCATGTTTTTCTTTGTTCTAGAGTAGTTTTCCAATGGACTCTTCATAGTCCATGTTCCCGTTGCTTCCTTGCCTGTAAGTGCTCATTATCGAGTATTCTCAAAAGCTCCATTAAGATATTTTACCCTACCAGGTCTTCTGTTTCCCTTTTAAACAAATTTTGCTGGTTGTAAAATCCCATGAGTATGAAATTCTTGGAAAGTTCCAATATATAGGAGAGGATTCTCTAGCGGCCGGCAATTTCAAAATTCATGGATTTCGTGCGCTGTTTACCCACTCGACGTAAATGGCTTTGATTTCTTTTTTTTTCATCTTTTTCACAAGGATGCGGTCTTAACGCTAAGGTCACCCCGAATGGATGTCCAGCAAACAGAATAAATTTCACTAATTAAGCGAGGTCCTGCGTTCTCGGGGGCCAGAAGCAATTTGCGGCGCGCGGTGAGCTCCGGAGCCTTGGACTAGCGGGCAGGGGAGGAAGAGCGGCAGAGAACAGGGGATGAAATTGACAAAATCGTGGTGTCACCATCCATCACATCGCACCACTCATCGATCCATGTCTGCATCTCATTCAGTCACTCTCTCCACCTTCTTCTTACTGCCAGCACAGCTAGCCTTGGATGAGCGGGCCAGGACAGGGCAGTCACATGGATGGATGGCTCCACTCCCCTGCTATTACCACTACCTGCGTTCCATGCTGCAGTAACCAAGCACACACGCCACACCGATTACTTCCTTCTAGTCCGACCTACTCCTATTTTGTTTTACCTTTGACCCGTACCGTTTCATGCTGTTACTTGTACCACAAAACAGTGTAGGGATTAATTTTTTTTAGAAAAGGGGGTGCGGATCCCCGGCCTGATTAATAGCGCCCGCTTTATTTAAAAATAGAAAATCATATTTGCAAATTTTAAAAACTATGAAAAACAATTCTAGATGTAGTCAATGGTTTACCCTAACCAACATGTGAAACCTAAATTTAAAATACTTTATATTCTGATCTACACAAAAATAAACTCCAACTAATCGCCATTTTAAGCTACTCCAAAATTGATAATATTTTCACCTTGGATAACACTGTGTGTACATATCGCCATTTTAAGCGCTAATTTATGTTATTGCCTGTTTGGAATATGACATTTCACGTCGACAAAAGCTATGTGTTTGTAATACACTAATACATAGAATCTTCATTTTCGCATATTCAGTCCTTTCCTTAGGTGCATGAGAGTTCTTTTTTTTCAATGTTCTAGAGTAGTTTTCCGATGGACTCTTCATATAGTCCATGTTCCCGTTGCTTCCTTGCCTGTTAGTCCTCATTATCGAGTATTCTCGAAAGCTCCATTAAGATATTTTACCCTACAAGTTCTTTTGTTTCCCTTTTTAAACAAATTTTACTGGTTATAAAATCCCATGAGTATGAAATTCATGGAAAGTTCCAATATATAGGAGAGGATTCTCTAGCAGTCGGCGATTTGAATATTCATGGATTTTGTGCATGTTAACCCATTCGACGTAAATGCCTTTGATTTCTGTTGTTTCACCTTTTCACAAGGATGCGGTCAAAGTAATGATTCTAGAGAGGTCACCCCGAATGGATGTCCAGCAAAAAGAACAAATTTCAGCAATTAATTGGATTATTGCTCACGTAATATGTGTTCTCGAAAAGTTCACGCAAAGTAACAAGCGCCGGCTAACACAGTTGTAGTGTATTCGGGCATGTTCTTTTTTTCTCAAATGTGTATTACATTTCATAGAATACCAAAAAAAAAAGACAATCTACTCGACAAAAATACCAAAAAAAAAAGACAACGGTTTGACCAATGACCGGGCAACACAAAGCGAGGTCCTGTTCTCGGGGCCAGAAGCAATTTGCGGCGCGCAGTGATGGGCTCCGGAACCTTGCACTAGCGGTGGTAGCAAGCAGAGCAGGGGAGCAAGAGCGGCAGAGAACACAGGATGAAATTCACAGAATCGTGGTGTCGATCAGTACCATCCATCACATCGCACCACTCATGCATCGATCCACTGCATCTCATTCAGTCACTCTCTCTCCACCTTTCTTTCTTACTGCCAGCACAACCTTTGATGTTTACTGTTGACTGGTGAGTGCATCAGTGAGTGAATAAGCTGGGACAGGGATGGATGGCTCCCACTATGCCTACGTGCCATGCTGCAGTGCCCAAACACACACGCTACCCAGATTACCTCCTTTTAGTCAAACCTATTTTGTTTTACGTTTGACCCGTAACTTGTTCATGCTATTACTTTTTCTTTTTTTTTGCGGGAAAGAGCAAGTACATCAATCCAGCATCCTTAGAGCATCTCCACTCGCGGCGCCCAAATGGGCGCCCAAAGGCCGTCCGGACAGGCCCTTTGGACGCCGTCCGGACTAACTTGCCCATTTGGGCACCCTCACTCCCCACTCGCGGCGCCCAAACTAAAAAAAATTAAATTTAAACTTCGACGAATTTCATTCAAATTTTAGGAAATTTTACAGATTTGAATGAAATTAAAAAACTAAACCTATAAATCTACTGGCGGCCCCGGTAGCGGCACCTGAAGGCGAAGTAGGGGTCGTCGTCGTCGTCCTCCTCCTCCTCCTCCTCCTTCACGCCGCTTGCTCCTGCGCCGTCGTTGCCGTCGTCGCCGGTGAGGTCCACGAACGGCACGCCAGTTTCAATGGCCTGCAAGCGCGCCGACCAGGCGCAGGCAGATGGCCCGTCCATGGGCGGCACGTCATCCATGGACGCGGCCTCCGCGGCACGCAGGAGCTCGTCCTCGTCCTTGGCCGCCTGCGCCGCCAGGAGCTCGGCGTAGAGCGTCGTCGGCTCCGCCTTCACCTTCATCGGCTCCGGCTTCGGCGAGAGCAGAACGCGGGAGAGGAGGAGGAGGAGCGCGATGAAGACGCTTGCGAGGACGACGCCCGCGACGATGACGCCCGCGACGACGCCGAGCGCGAGGACGACGTGCGCGGTGCCCACACGTTGGCTCACAGCGCCGACGCCGGAGGTGGAGCGTGGGGCCACTCCAGCAGGGAGCCGCCGTTGGCGATGTGGTCCATGACGGCCTGGAGCCTGCGGCCGGGCACGCTCCAGAACGCCTCGCGCCCGGCGACGTTCTTGTCCCTGGGCGCCGGGCCGGGGCCTTCCCACCGGTTCATCTCCTCCTCGAAGAGGCGCTGGAACGCCTCCTCGTACCGGGCGGCGTTGCCCGGGTCCTCCGGGTTCCAGCGCGGGTCGTCGCGCATCTCCGGCGTCAGTCTGTTCCAGTAGTGCGCTGGAAGTCGCGGTTCGACCGCGACAGCGGCCGCGGCACCGGGATGCCGCGGACGGAGATGGCGTAGCCGTGGCCAACGCGCATGTCCGGCGGCACTGGGTAGCCGTTGTCGCGCAGCGCCTCGCTCTGCTCCTTCAGCAGGGTGCGCGGCGCGAAGCCGTTCGCCGCGGCGCCACCGGTACGCCTCCAGTTGCCGGCCATCTCTAGGGTTTGCGGTGGCGGCGAGTGTGGCGTGTGGGGAGAGAGGGGAGCGATGGCGGCGAGTGTGGCGAGTGAACGCGGGGGTGACGGCTTTTTATTGCCGCCGGAGAGCGGTGAGCGGTGGCATTAACGCCGCTCGCCTCGAAAAGGCGCGCCGGCATTTACTCCGGCGAGCAGAGGACGCGACGGTTCACTGGCGCCCGCCGGCCGTGAAAACGAGGCGTCGCCACGCGGCACGCGCCTTTGACCACGGCCGTGTGTCACTGCCAGGCATGGCCCGCGCGTCAGAGGCGCGCGTTTCCTTCCGTCCGGAGCCGCCCCAAGCCTCCCCAAGTTGAGGGCGTGGCCTGGGCGTGCCGGACAGAAAATGGGCCGCGCCGGACCGAACTCGCGTTTGGGCGCCGCGAGTGGGCGTGATTTTCTGTCCGGCACGCCCCAAACGGCTTTGGGCGGCCGTTTGGGCGCCGCGAGTGGAGATGCTCTTACAGAGCAGTCCACAAAAGATAAAGAAATTACAACCAAGCCAAGACGACGCCGACGAAGAAGACGCTGCCGCTGGCGCGCCGCCGCCGCTCCTCCTCTGCAACCTTGGATCGGACGGAGTCCCATGGCGGACGGGAAGTCAACGAACCTCGAACCCGAAGGGCCTCCACCTTGCATCGTCGCCAACGTCTTCAACCTGGATCGCAGCACCTGCATCTTCCAAACCTTCAACAACCGGAGCCGCCGCACTCGGACACCGGCACGGGAACAAGGCGCACGGCACCTCCACGGAGATGCGAGCACCAGGAAGGAGGCAGAGAAGCAGTGGAGCTCCGCAGAACACCACCACCGGAGAAGATCTCCGCCGCCGCAAACCGCCAGATCGACCGCACCCCCTTCTCCATGGCGCCGCCGATCGACAGGCCACCCACTCACACCTAGCTATGTACAGACGAGATCCGAGGTTTCCCCACCCTCCCGCTGCCGGAGCGGCCGGCGGAGGGGGGGGGGGGGTGAACCGGCGAATCGCCGCCGGTGAACTGGAGCGAACGGGAAGGGGAGAAAAAATCGCCTCTTCTACTGTAGCGGGGAAGAGAGCCGAGCCAAGGTCTCGTATACACTGTGCACTATTCATGCTATTACTTGTATCAAAATACAGGTTAGCTTAAAAATCTGGAACATACTTGGACAACTAAAATCAGTTGACTGTTTCTCTCAAGCTAGCCAACCAGACCGTCAATATATAGTATCGTCCTTGTAAAAAACAAAGAATTTTATATGATTTGATGCCATGTATGAACCGACTAATTGTCTACTATTATCACCAAGTTTATTGTATTGGCCGAGGGTTGATAATAACTTTAATTAACACCATGAAATAACCTGCTATTGCGTCATTGTTGAGTATTATTTGGTTGAAGAGCACACGCACTTGACTTATAGAATTTATTATTATATAGTGTTTCATTCATACCACTTGGACTGTGCATTACGAGGGAAGTACCTCCGTCCCAAATTACACCGTGTTCTGTGTTTGGTAAAGGTCAAACTAAAAAGTTTAACTAAACATATAGAGAAAAATACCAACATCTGTAATATGAAATAGATATAATACAATTATATATTTTATGATGATTCAAATAATTTTCATTTTGTATTGTAATACAGAATTTTCTTATATGCTTAGTTAAAGTTAACAGTGTTTGACTTTAACTATACCTACAATGCATGGTAATTTGGGACAGAGAGAGTACTAGCACACGCATGACAAAATGTACACACTGCTCTTGGCTGAGATGTGTTTAATCGTGGTAGGATGGTTATGAGGGTGGTTATATCCCAGTCCACCAGAGTTTAAATCCCAGATTTGACATTGGTGTTTCTCATTTAGGCGGAATATTCTTCAATGGGAGGCGATGTTCCCGTCGACAACGAGGCGCCTGTGGTGGTTTCGTCAATCTCAAGACCCGACCGTCGGCTCAGTCTTTCGGAGGTGCTCTTAGGGGTAGGGTGTGCGTGCGTGCGTTCATAGGGGTGAGTGTGTCCACGTGTATGTATGTGAGCGTCTGCGTTGTACTGTGTTTCACAAAAAAAAATGTGTTTAATCTATTCCAGCAGAAGATAGAGGTGCACCAGAATCGATTGAAGCGTCATCACATTGAAACGGACGTTAATGATATTTTCCATATACCCTTCTCTATTTTATTTTGCCTGAATTTTTGTTTGACTCTTTCGACTGTAGCCATTAATATCAACGGAGTGTTATTCAGCGGTTTCTTACTGATCAACATCATGTCATACATAAATATCATCTCTTACATCATGTCATGGCTCTTCTATTCCTTCCCCGCAGCAGAGTATAAACGAACCAGACAAACAAACGAAAGTAAACCATGAGCTAGAAGCTAAACTTCAAGGTCATTAGACAGGCATGAACACATCAGGGCATGCATCCATCAAGTTGCACTGTTTAAGTCTGTACATATTATCCCACCTAAAGCAGCTAATCATCATCGTGTGGGCCAAAATAACATGCATGTCACAATCGTTGAAGTGACCACAGATATATTTTATACTTTCTTCCGAAGGTTGAGTATTTTTTTAGTATGATTAGTTGGGAATGAGCCAAATTAGTGTCTGATCGAATTTGGTAGCTAGCTAGTTATTTTTCCATATACGGAAATCAAGGACGATCTTTGGCATTGTATATATATGTAATTAAGAAGATCTTTTGGGTACGTAGTGCATGTTTGTGTGAAAGAATTCACAACGTGCGCTGGTTTAATTTGAAGAAGAAAAATCAGTTCAGAACTAAATGATGTGCAGAAACTCTTCCGTGGCCCACATTTCTAAACTAGAACAATTCTTCATCTCGCAATCATGAATCAGAATTGCCCTGTTCAAGCGGCGGCGGCGGTCTGCGGTGCACGAGGTGCCAGTTGGAACCAGATACTTGGGAAGGGCACACGTCAATGAGTTTTATTTTTCAACACAATTAGGCTTGCAAGAATTTCGAAAAGAATTTTGGATGCTGGGAAGTTCAAGGTACGGTACACACACTGCCACACTGGGTAGCTTTTTCAAATTAGAAAGCAAAAGAACATGGATGTACAGCTTCCAAAGTTATTCATTTGGAACATCCTATCCTCCAATATTTCTATTCGTCGCATGCTTTGCAACAATTTGTTCGAATTCCCTATATACATCACTACCGCAAGAGACCAACTGGCGGCAACCCATGACGAAAACGGCCCAAATAAAAACGCATAGGTACCATTGCATATAACATTACTTACAAAAGAATAAGCATATGCGTAATAAAGAAGGGAAATTGTTTGCTAAATGAATGAGGAAAGCAACAAACAATTTTTTCTTTATGACATGTCTGGATCATCTTCGACATGCTGTATGAGCAAATAAGGTACATATGTTGTTCAATTGTTTCAGTATGTTTTTGTGTGGATCGATCGATATGATTTGTACATGCATGTCGAGAGTGTGTGCCCGAGTGAGTGGGAATCTTGTGTGGTGGGCACTCACAAGTCACAACTCCAAACTCTAGTGGCACATACATTCAGTCCAACTTCTCTATCACTGACTCTGGCAAGCTAACAACAACAACAGCGTCTCGCTCTCAAACTTGTCAATTTGTGATTGTGATGTCTAGTGCGTGGCCTTTTCTCACATGCCAACTGCTGACGTTAGCTAGCCGCTATTGGCACCAGCAACCAGTAGGGCCCACCTGTTTATTCGGATTAAACCCTCCTGTTTGCTAACTTTTTTTCTTTGTTTGGTAAAAAAGAAGTCCGCTTTACTATCTACTGGAAGCTTGCATCAGGAGCATCAGCTGCTGGTTTGATTGAATTTGGTAGTTAGTTCAGGGTCTCATGGGTGTGCTTGGATAATTAGCTATTTAGTCTTAATGTCTAGATGCATTCATGGATGCAACTTGCATCTATATGCACCATGCATGAACCCGATCCATGAGAAACATTATACATACATAAAGTCGTCACTAGCTTCTTAATCTCACCGGTCTCCAACTAATCTCCATATGTATACATTGTGGTGCCATAAAGAAATGAAAAGTATACATTGAGAAAAGAAAAGATCCACCCGGCCAGTTTTCTGTTAGTGGAGAGCAACAATTTTGTCTTGTTCTACCATACCTTTTAGAGGCAACCAACTAAAGGATATCAAACTTGTTTCTTAACCGACAATGGTTTCTTTATAAATAAACGCCCGAACCAATTGCTATATATGTCAACCTGTTTCTTTATTTGTTCTTTTGGAGACATGACGACACGGTGGGGCTATGCCAAGTGCCACGCCATATACACTCGGCAAAGCTGAAGGCATGAACAACCAAGATTTATTTTTTTGATTTCGATTTTTATGCTATTTTTTAAAATATGCTTTATTTTTCTTTCCCTGTCCATTTTCTTTCCAACTCACTCTATTCCCAACTTTGATCACAAGAAAAAGTTTTTTCATTTGTGCCAAAATGGTCTTTTAAGGAAGTAAAAAATACGATGTAAAATAGCATGTACCACTCCAAATTCCACATAAAATAGATCATATTTTATATATAATTCCCAGGTTATAATTTTTCAATCTTTACAGTTACTCGATCATTTAAATTAGTTTCCGACGATTTAACGACAAAAATAATTCAAATTTAAATTACAGTTGTGCTCTAATTTGGTCATGAATGTTCAAAACATCATATCCAAGCTAGCCGAGTAGACCCAAAGAAAGTCGAAAGATTTAGATCCTACCTACGAATAGTTTCAATGATGTTTTGACCATATGTTGAGAAAATTAAAATGAAAAATTAATTGAAAATGGAATCCTTTGGCATGGTGTCCTTTCATATGTACTACTTTTTAGGAGAAATGATAACCATGGATTTCGACATATTTTGTAAGAAAAAACTTCACCATTCATGACTTTCAGCCCAAATGGCTAAGGTCATGGTCATATATGTGGCATAGTCTATCATAATGTGCCCAAACAGTGCATATAGGTGCATCTTGCCATGAAAAACAATATTGACAAATAAAGTCTCCTTTTTTTGTACAAAAACAATATATTTCTAGTTTTAGTGCCAAATTGGGTTTTTTGTGAAGCAAGTGCAATAATATGGTACAGAATGAACCAACTCAAATGTTTGCACGGAGTAGACCTTACTTGATGGACAATTCCTATGTTTATGAATTGTCAAACTTTCTGCTAATTTCGCCCATTTACCGAAAGTAATTCAAATTTAATCTAAAAGTGTGCTATGCTTTGGTCCTCAAATTTCACAAAATCGCTTTAAGCTACAATAGTAACCACAAAGAAATTTTAAAGATTCATAGCCTTCCTACGATTAATTTCACTGACATTTTTTAACCTATTTTGAATATAAATAAAAAGAAAGAATACTTTAAAAAATGCAATCATTTGGCTTGGACTCCTTGTTTGTGTACTACTGTAGCGCCCCGACCCGACTACTATATAGTGATGTTGTGTGTCACCGGTTAAGCGATACAACCGGAGGTTGCGGGTTAACCAATCCCCGGCCAAAACCTTTAGCAGGCGTTGCTCGGAATTGATCATCGGCAACACAACACCCCGATTGATGCCTTAACACAGGCACAACTATCAAAGCATAATAGGAAGATCAAGACTTGTGGAACAACTGGCACATCACAGACTCTACAACACAAATCATTATAGTTCAACTCTTATAATAGAGAAAGATAGCAAATGTTACATCCAGAGGTCACAGACCCAACAGTACATCATGCGGAAGCGAATTAGGTTGTTCTAAACAACAAGAACCAAATATGGCCTAAGAGGCCTACAAATAAAGCATCCCAGCGCCAGCTGTTCCGGGATGTCCCAAGCTGCCACCTGGGAACCCCAGACTACTCGTCGACGTCCACAAAGAACCCACATTCGAGGTGGGTGAAGTCCTCCTCTGAAACAAAACAAACGACGTTGAGTTCGACGAACTCGCAAGATTAAATATAGAGCCTTAGCTCGATGAGGCTTTCAAGGTTTTATGGCTGTTTTGCATAGAGCTGATTTTATTTGATAAAAATATAACTCCATGGCATCGACTAAACAGAATATTTTCAAAAGAGGGGTAAGAAGTAACTCTTTTCTCTTTTGATCACATCTCTCATCATGAACCATCATCAACCACTGTACCTGTTCAACCAAGGCACCTCCCCGAATCACCCTCGAGGAAGTCAACCTTACATTCTTAAGTAGTACCTTTAGTACTCAATTTTAGGCATTCCGTTCATGTTATTCTATGGTCTTATCGTCCTTTCCCAAGTCGTCCGTAACTGTGGACACGACTTTTCGAAAAGATTATAACCCTACAGGGGTGCACTGTGTTTACCTTCGGTACCGCCCGGCTCCTTGCCTACGCTTAGCTCTCTTCCGGGAAAGCCGGCTGAGTGGGAACGGTTACAACCTTTACCTTGCTTGAGACTAACCCAGGATCATCAGTGGCGGCAGGACATGTTCGGTGCCTCCAACACCCTGTCCCACGGCCACTCATTTTCCTAAACACCACCATCCTCATCTCAGCTTCGGCCACCATCTCAACGCACGCGCAAATGGAAGCCCGAACTAGAGGACCCTGGCTAGCCCCGGCACAAGTTAGTTAGTCGACGAGGGCTCCATATACCCCACCGAAAGGAAGCGCGCTCATTCTTGGTCCAAGAGGTAAAGAACTCGCACCTAGGCGGCGAGAACGAGACAAAACACCACCAAACCATCGTGGCCTCTCATCCCCACCTTTAAGCATTTTATTATGCATCACCACAATTCTCCACCATCATCCTCATTTCATCACCTGTTTCCAACATGAACTATCCATAGTACCGCTAGGCATTTAACTAAGCATGGCTAAGCATCAACATAGCATAGCTAATTATCTCAGGCCAACAATACAAACCTATGGATAATAGGAGGGGTAAACAGGTAATGGCATCAGAAACTTAATGCAACTATAGGATACACTAATCCAAGTAAATTGACATTTAGAACCGCATGCAATATTATAGTGGAGAAAATATTTGCGGAAAACATAGGATAAGACATGCTCAGAGGGGGATTACGCTTGCCTTGTTGATACGGCTGGTAATACGGATCGTCACGATACGGGGATGGCACTTCCACTCCTTGATCTACCGATGCACAAACAACACCGGAGAGGAACAAATAAATACCACAAACACCGAAGGTGCAATGCACAAATATGATGACAAGACAATTTAAGGTACGGAACTTATTTTGAGCTATCTAGCAATTTAAATGGGGTGCGAGAATAATTACTTCAACCAGAGGAGGAAAATCCCCACATCTAACTTAGTGATTCTAATATTACTAAAAGTACCGTATTTTAATGGTGATCAAATATGCATGATGATGATGATTTTAGGTAGTTCACCTTTTTCGAAGCATTTTGGTATAACGAACACAATTTTTTGATTAACCAAATAAAAGTTATTGCATTTTTAAAATTCCCCTTTTAAATATGTCCTTTTAATAAGTTATTTAAACAACAATAGAAATATTTATACAACATAGAAAGAAATAACTGAACCAGGAGAACTTTTGTTACTGGACAATTTTCGGAATTTCCGATTTATTTTGAACTCGGAATATCCGAGGCACTGAAGAACGGCATTTCTGCGTACTGCTGTTACTCGGAATTTCCGAGTCTATCGATGTCGGATTATCCGATCGCTGGAGTTGGACGTGATATTTCACTAAGGACCTAGCGCGAAGTTGCACTGGAGTGGCTCGGAATATCCGATCGTGTAGAACTCGGATTTTCCGATTGCAAGCTCGATGGCGAGCTACGGCGGGGCCACGGCTACGCACGGCGACAGAGAGGGCGAGGGGAGGAACAGAGGGGCCTCAGAGGGCGGCGTGCTCACCATGGTCGCGTGCGAAGAAACGGCGAGGCCGGAGGTGGACCACAGTGGCGGCGCGGAGCTCGACGGTGCTCGGCCGTACTCGGGGAAGACGAGGACGGCGCGGTCGCTTGCAGCCCTCCCACGTCGATTCCTTCGGCGGAGAGGAAGCAGGCGACGCGGCGGAGCTTTTGCCCCAGACGGCGATGCTCGACGTGGGCCACAACGGCGGGGAGCGGCGGTCCAGTGCGGCGGCTAGGTTTCCGCCATGGCAGGGAACGAGAGCGAGGGGAACAGGGAAGAAAATGTCGGGGAGGGAGTGGGCAGGTGGTGCTCTTCCTCTCCTCGTGGGTGAGGGCAGAGAGGGGGCCCGGCGCGGCGTCGGAGAGGCGCTGGACGGCGACCTGGTGCGACGCGAGCGGGAGCTTGGTCGCTACAGAGGAAGAATAAGCAGAGTTTGCAAAACCCCCTGGAACTTTTGTTGCCATCACGGATAGGTCCTTCTCTCTTTTCTTTTTAGAACCAGCAGCATTTCCTTGATTTAATTTAGGCACCAAAACATTTTAGAAAAATATGAGAAAAATTTTGTAGCCTCCCAACATCATGCAGTAGCACCACAAAAATTGGAGTTGCAAAATAAAATAGTTTGGAAAACATTTGTTCATAGGGTTAAGAATAGGGTATTTGGGTAATTTGAAAATTTGAAGATTACTCTAGTGATTTTAGAGCAAGTTCAAAATATTATCTTTGAACTCCTGGAACTTCCTTGACAAATATAAGATGCCAAAGTAATTTTGTTTTGTAAGTTTGAGTGCCTCCATTGTTTTGAGATTGGTTAAAGCAAGTTTGTCATTTTGTTTTTAGGTGGTGCCAAACCAAATAGTGTGTTGTTTAGCAACTTAAAATGGATGCCATGATGCAATGCAACACAAAAGCGAAAATTTTACTCAGGTTTTTAGTTTCTCAAACTTTGGGCTGTTACAACTACTTTCTACAGGAAATGATAAATATGTATTTTGACAAATTTATAAAAACTCAATTTTCCATTTTTCTAGTGTGAAAATGGTTTTTTAGTGAAGCGAGTGCGAAGAACATCCTGCAAAATGACACCACTAAAAATTTCACACAAATTATTTGATGGACAATTTCTATTTTTTTTATAAATTTTGAAGATTTATAGCTATATTCTCCCACTTAAATGGCTTTAGGCTGATTTATTAAATGTACTTAAAATTTGAACTAAAAACTCAGAAAATCTTTTTAAGATACCCAAATTGGTTTCTATGCAGTGTGCGGAAATAAAGTTGAAATATTTGGCCGGTAGCTACAAATAGTTTTGCCGATGATTTTGATAGCATTTTGATAAAAATGAAGGAAATCAAAAAATATAATACTTTGGCATGTGAACCTTTTATCTGCAGTAGTTGCTAGAAGAAATGACAAACTTAGATTGTAACATATCTTTAAAAAACTTCATAAAATGTACTATCACGTATGAACTTTGTACCTTTTTTTTTGACAACTCACACCTCTTATTTATTCATCAAACTTCAGTTCCCCTGTCCAAACAAAAAAAACTTCAGTTTGCCCACATGAAAACGTGAACATGGTTAGCAATATACGTGTCGATCGGTGTGGAGGGGCCTGGCTGGTGTGCGTGCTACACAGACCTACTCTGACTGAGACAGCAGGAATTCTAGGGAAGTGGTACAAATTAAACATAGGTGCGTACTCTCCTTCGATCGCTAATCACAGAAACAAGTTTCCAAGTAATAATATATAGACATTTTGCAAGGCAAATATAAAGGTATTTTTAATATTTTTTATTTATTAATCCATATACTTTAGACAATGTGACCAATGCTTGCGTCGGAACGTGTGTGCATGACGCAGGTTAAGTGTATTTTGAAGGTAACCTCAGGCTGGAGGGCATCAAAGATCGACCGAATAATGCCATGATGATATCACTTGGACAGCTAGTTCGTCCTGATTTGCTTCGTAGCTTTTCGTCGGCAGAGTACATATGCATACGGAGAGAGTGAGGCGGTCGACGGAGAATGCATGACGATGGATCCGTCGGCATGCAGATTGTGAGTGTGGCCCGGCCTGTCTCATCTCGTCGATCCATCTTTTTCGCTTTAGACTTTTCCTCGGCTTAATTAGACAAGTGAAATAAAGAAGAAACAAATTAATTCCTGCTAGTCAGCCTGGTCTCTTTCATCATCAGGCATTTACAAGTTACCTCGCATATACTAGTATGCAGCAAAGCTAGCTTGGACGCAGGGTTTCTGTCTCTTGTGTGCACTGAACTGACGACGTACGTGTTGGCTTGGCCGGGACAATCAGATATCACTTCACTGCTTATGCAAATGTCTTAATTATTTTTATCGAGTTACTAGTAGCTACTCGAATCTTGCTAGTCCAATCTGAAGCCTTAATTCATGCATACATGACATTGCATGATTTGTAATAATTTGATATCTAGAGTTTGAGGTATGTGGTTGTATTTTTTTAGGGGTTGCCCGGTCACTGTCCGTGAACAATTTGAAGGCCGATTTTGACGCTTGTGGTTGGAGATACTCTAAGCAATGCGTTAGTTTGATGGAGTTACTAGTAGCTACTCGTATCTTGCTAGTCCAATCTGGACAGTACTGGAACCGGCAAGCTCGTGGCCAGGACAGGACACGTATGAAACAGAGGACGCAAAGACAGGACAGGACACGTAGCTAGCTAGCGCTTCCCGTTTTAGCAATGTTGTGATTTCCACTTCACATGCGTGCATGGCATCATTTTTTTTTTTTGAAAAGGCCTACCAATCTATTGATTATCAACAACGCTACAAAGAATACCGAAAGTAATGAAAATTGCAAATAGGTCTTTAGACCACTTAGCGATGACTACAAGCAGTGAAGCGAGCCGAAGGCGCGCCGCCGTCCTCACCCCTCCCTCACTGGAGCCGGGCAAAGTTTGTAGTAGAAAATCTTGTTGTAGTAGACAGACGGAAAGCCGTCGTGCTAAGCTCCTGAAGGACCAATGCAGCAGAGCAGCAATCATCGCCAATGATGACAACCGTAGATCAGAAAGACCAGACCTTATTCTGCCTTCAGGATGTCGCTGCCGCCACACCATTCCCAAAAAGACACTCGAAAACCTAAACAAGGGAACGGAAACCTTCCGGTCGGCGAGGACTGCGGTCCGCCGCACCTCCGGGCCCAAGAGCCGTCAGAGGCGGGAGGGCCAGCAGCTTTGCCGGCGGGAGGGAGGAAGACCAGATTCGATCTTAGACCTCAGATGCGACTTGGCAGGCCACTATTGATGTACTAAAAATGCCACACTGTTACACACATTTGGAGTAAACACATGTCGTGAGACCGTCTTCTGATCGATTGACCGAGTCAACACAAAGCGAGATCCCGTTTGGTCCAAAATGAACCTTCTTCAAATGTTGTACCCCGTCCGCGCAGAGAAAACGATGATGTGGACTGCCCCATCGGGAGAAAAATCATATACTCCCTCCGTTCGGAAAAGGATGTCACAAAAATGGTCTACCTATAGTTCATTTTTGTGACTTCCTTTTCCGAACGGAGGGAGTATGACCCAGCGGTGATACGACCCAGGCGTGGACCATGTCGCTGATCGTACATGTGGCATTCCCGTTGATCAAATCCCGCCGGTGCACCCAGTTGTACCATGTTGGGTCACATAGGATTTTCTTCCACCCCATCGAGTCGCCTCTCAAAGTTGGTCCGCTAGCCGAGCCTTCCAACTTAAAGGAAGGAACACGAATCGATCACGGGATTCCTCCATAGTAAGAGTGAGAGTCGATGACGGGATGCCATTGGTGAGCATGATAGTGAACCTAAGCTTGAAATCGGTTGCGGGAGAAGGGGAGACATGGAAAGGCGGTGTAGTGTTGGTGGGGTTGTGGATGCGTTGGGCCGAGCTTCAGGATTAACGAGAAAGAGCAGGGCAATGAACCGACCTAAGTTTTTTTTTTTAAGGATGAACCAACCTAAGCTTGAAAGAACAAGTTGTGTCCTCGTGTGGGGAAGGTTTGGAATGCATTCTGATAGGGGATTTTGACTTTGTAGAATGGGCTGATCTGAATTCGGCCCATTTCAGTCTGGTTAACCCCTTTTTGCCACATGTTGTCCATGTTAGATGAGCTATGAATTCAGGGCCCGTTTAGTAGTTTTAAGACAAAACAATCAAATCAATTTCATATGAGTTCAGTGATGAAAGTGAACTTTTTCGACGAGGAAAAAGACACAAGAATGTGATACAATTGCATGTGCAAATCAAAGGGTTGCGAAGATACAAATTTTATTTGTGAAACTAGGTCTTTGGTTTGTAGGAACGGGAAAGCACCACGATGCTAAAAATCAAGGTTTAAACAGTGCAAAAGGTAATACTATTATGCAGCTTAGGACATTTGTCCTATGCATTTTTCTATTCCTACGAATCTTGGCTTTGTTTCCTTGCAACTTGAATTTTGACAAAGAAAAAGAAAACAAATAAGGAAAAGACAACACATTGACCATTGACCGGCCAAGAAAAGGCAAGGTCCTGTTTTCCCGGGCCCACGGCAATTTGCCGCACGTGGTGCTGTGCTGCGATGTGTGAGCCATCCAATTCTTGGAAAACCTGGGGCTAATTACGTACGAAAAGCATGCAAGCTTAAGAGACTACCTCAATCCATTCCGGGCGGCCGATCAAACAATCAGTTCATCTGGATCAATCATCGGCTGGGATCGAAATTAACGCAACCAAGTCACTTATGGCGCCCGCGCCGTGCTGCCGCTCCTCGTCCTGGTGGTGCTGGCTCTGGTGGACGTGCTCGCCGCCGTCCCCATCGGCACCTCGACGGCCATCGACCACTCGCACGACCACCTAGGCGGCAACGACAAGGACAACTATAGCTACAAGAAACAGCAGAAGAGCGTCGTCGCCGACCAAGCGCGACGCCGAGTACATCGCGGCGGCGCTGGCAAGGGCTGCGGTCCTTGGCCACGGGCGGCGGCCGGGCAAAGTACAAGTCGATGGCGAAGGAGTTCCTGGACGCGCACAACCGGGTGCGCAAGCAGTACGGCGTGCCGCCGCTGCGGTGGAGCGGGAAGCTGGCGCGGTACGCGCGGCGGTGGTCGGCGGCGCGGCGGTACGACTGCGTGATGATGCACTCCACGGGGTCGCCCTACGGCGAGAACGTCTTCATGGGAGCGGCACGGACTGGCGGCCGGCGGGAGTGGTGGGCGACTGGGCCAGCGAGGCCTCCTTCTACGACTGGCGAGCCCAGGAGTGCCACCCGGGCAGGAGTGCGGCCACTTCACGGCCATGGTGTGGCGGACCACCAAGTACGTCGGCTGCGGCCGGGCCGAGTGCTACAACGGCGACTCCTTCTTCACCTGCTCCTACGACCCGCCCGGGAACTACAAGGGCGAGGTGCCGCTCACCTGATAAATTTCTTATTTTCTACAAAACAGATTTTCATTTCATCTCTTATTATTAGCAAGCAAACCATTTTTTGTTCCTCACAGGATTTGGGCCTAATATACATATATTGGTATGCTGGGCTCTGTATCATATTACGGGCTGAACATCTTCAGCCAGCAACAACGGTTCTATTTCGGTGCATTTTAGTTTCATCGGACTTTCTTGAATTCAAACCATGCATATTCATAAACATCTCCAACGAACAAAATGAACATATTTACAATACACATCTCCAACGAGAAATATACAGATATTTCAACACAAAAAGATGGATTGCCTCATGGTTTCCCAGCACTGATAATAAACAAACGAACAAACCATATATTTATATATCAATAGTTATTCCACGACCGACAAGGTATTTCTACAAGGTTCATTATTTCTACTCCACACTGGAGACTGGCCGATTAGTTCTAGCACGACTGATATAATTAAGATAATGCCTGGTAGGACTCGCTGTACATATTAGTCTTCTTCTCTCTCGGTGGTAGATAAATAGATGGATCAGGATGGTAACTATATATATTGTTATTACTACTGCTTCTCTGGGTCTAGTAATTTCTCCGAGCAAAGGATCATGGATGCAGTCAATCAGTGGCCGTCGTCGCTGGACCCGTATCCGTAGGGTTCTTGCTCGCCCAGTTCCACTGGTCTCTGCACATCTCATCCACCCCAAACTTTGCCCTGTTTCATCATTATCATCATCTTGTGTTAGCATATAGTAGGAAGATGATGTAGGTAAAAACATTAAGGGGTTGACACACTTACTTCCACTTGAGCTCCTTCTCAGCCTTGGTAGTCGCAGCATACACAATCTCTGCATCCCCAGCCCTTCTCCCAGCATAAACCAGAGGGATTTCCTGTCAAAGTTGGGATAAATTATTAGTATTGACACCTGAGCAGAGTATCTATGCATGTGAGATGAGACGATGATCCTACTGATTGTCAGTTTAGTATTGCGTACCTTTCCACAAGCCTTTTCGAATGCAGCAACCATCTCCAGCACAGATGTGCCCTTTCCAGTGCCCAGGTTGTACACTTCACATCCTGCAATCCAGTTCATTCATTCAGTACAACAACATTCTTCAGTTAAGCCAGAATATTCGTCGGCTGTCCTGTCGTGGTCAGTCAGTACATACCAATTCTGTCTGAATCTTCGTAGAGCTTCCTCAGGGCTGCAATGTGACCATCAGCCAGATCGACAACATGGATGTAATCACGCACCTGCAGCCATCATGTGTATGCATACCAATAGCAGTTAGAAGATGCAGGAAACAAACGGCCAAAGATTCTAGCTACCTTAATTATGCAAGAAATGATTGATCAGTTGGTCGGTTAAGGGCTAGATGACAGAGGACACATACCCCTGTCCCATCCTTGGTGTTGTAGTCGGTTCCATAAACCGTCAGCGCAGGCCGCCTCCCGACAGCGACTTGTTGGACATAAGGCATCAGGTTGTTTGGGATCCCCAGTGGGTCTTCGCCGATGTACCCGCTCGGGTGCGCGCCGACCGGGTTGAAGTACCTGAGCAGGATGATCTTCCAGTCGGGGTCCGAGCGCTGCAGGTCGCGGCAGATGTCCTCGATGACCAGCTGCACACACAAAAAAAATCATCGACAGGTTCGTCAGGTCAGATTATTTAGTCTCATCGATGACCAGCTGCGCAAAATTCAGATTTCATATGCCCAGCTGTCCAAAATCATTGACATGGGACAGAAAACAAGTGCTGGGCTGGTGTACCTTTGTTCGGCCGTAAGGGTTCATGGCGGAGAGCGGGAACTCCTCTGTGCAGGGCACTTCCTTGGGCCACCCGTAGACGGTGGCTGATGATGAGAACACCAGCTGCAGAGATCGAAACAGAGTTCAGAATTCTGACTAATTGACTACTTAAAAGCATTGCCTACACCACACCAAGGTCCCTACGTACTTAATTATTAATTGACAGACATGAGCCTACACTGTACAGTCCTTAACCATAACTTGTTCAGAGCAAGCAAGAAACGTTATTTAGAGCGAACAAACAAATAAATACCCTACTTAATCAACTCATGGACAGACATGAGCCTACTGTCCTTAACCATATATTGTTCAGAGCAGACAAAAAAGACCATTATATTCAGAGCAAACAAAGAAACAAAGGCTAATTGTCAAACTGTTGAAATATTTTTACTACCATCACAACCACACACATACATAGGCTGCTGCAGCAACAGAAAATGCTAGCTGGTGGCTAACAAGAGAAGCAGCACAGAAGAGGCTGGACCAGCTAGGACATTGATTCAAGGCGAGTGGTGATACGTGAAAGAAATTATGAGCGCCACCTGGTCCAGCCAACGGCAACACTCACTCACTGGTATCCTGTGACCCAACGGTGCTACAGATAATGAGAGAAAAGGGCATGTACCTTCTTGCAACCATGTGCTGCCATGACTTGGAGGAGGGTTATGGTGCCAATGAGGTTGTTGTCGTAGTAGAGAAGCGGCTTGGCCACGCTCTCCCCGACGGCCTTCAGCCCGGCGAAGTGGATCACCGCCTCGAACCTGCATCGCGAAAAATTCAGAATCAGAATGCCTGATGAGCATAGGACAGACTAACTCCTGTCTCAATCAGTGCGTCCGGCCAAATAATACTACTTGATTTAGTAGAATTAATTAAATGCTAGAACTAGTGATATTATGATGATTGTTTGACAAGTGTGCAACGAAGGAACATGTAAGAGCATAACCGCCAGCAGCCTGGGAGAGTCGAGACAACTTTCCAGCTGCTCATGGAGAAACCAACTAATCAATGAATGAATCGATGACACCTACCGTAATCAAGGATGCAAAGCCAGGAAACTAAGAAGATACGGCTGGCACATGGACGGCCGGACGGACTAATCAATCAGGTTCCAAACATACATACATTTCTGAACTAAATACAGTAGTAAACTGAAGCAGGAAAAGACTTGCGGTTGGACGGGCCCCTAGAGAGAAACCGCCGCTCTGACAGCGACAATCATCCCAGCGCTAATATACTAGTACAAAGTGCCAGTACTGTAGAACAAAGTGCGAGTCGTATGAAATTGATCCACGTTATAATAAATTAGCAGGTACCTCTGCGCAGAGAAGATTCGTCGAGCGCTGCCTTGTCGCGGAGGTCCACCTGCACACACCGACCAATCATCCGTCAGCAATCGGCGACACCAAACCAAACAGATGTAGAGCAGATACATGGAGTACTATTTTGGAAACAGATTCTGCAAATCAATATGTACTCCTACTAAATTATACGTAGAAACTGGCGAATGTGTAGGCAACTAATTCGAGGCGTGCATGCCTGTCTGTGTGACAGTTGTGTAATGAGCCAAATCAATGAATGAGTTGATCGTGAATCACGCCTCGCCACTCCTGGAATTAGGCTGGCCGGTTAGGTTGCGACGGATGTGGACTAGCGGCACGCGTTGTTTCCGTTTCCACGGTCACACATGTGGCGCGGAGACGGAGACCACAAGGGAACGGCGACTACGCGTCCGTCGCTTGCTGGCAGGCCACGGCCATGGCGTGATTCGCCCGCCGGAATCCCGCCACCGAAAAAAGAAAGAGAAACCCCTCCTTGAATTACGCGTCGTCCAGAAGAAGACGAGAATGGAATCGTGCTCTGGAGTGGGCGACGAATTCGTATCCAGTGCTTTTGAGAAATTCATTCAGAATAAAAAGGAAGGAATTGTTTGTTTCCTTTAACTCGTAGTATAATAAATCAACACGCGCGCGAAAACAGGGCAAACAGAAGAGAGCAGACGATAGATTGGTGGGAATCAACCGCTGCAGTTCCAATCTGGGACGAGGAGAAATCTACGATAGGAAAGGGCTCGAATCAAAAAGGAGGGAACAGAGGAGAAGGGGTATGCACGCGCGCACGCACCTTGCGGAAGTCGAGGTTCTTGGCGTTGTGGGTGCCGGCGAGTTCGCGGACGCGGTGGAGCGCGACCTCGGAGGCGTTGTCGAGGTTGTCGACGACGACGACGCGGAAGCCCTGCTGGAGCAGCTGCAGCACGGTGTGGCTGCCGATGTAGCCCGCGCCGCCCGTGACCAGGATCGTCCGCACCAAAGCAGACACCATCTTCGATGACGAATTCCTTCTTGTTGTCGAGAGAGGGGTGTGGGGGATTGGAATGGGATGGAGAGGGAGGAAGGATGGATTGGGTTTTATGGGGAGGACGGAGGGGAAGTTGTTCGTGCAGGTTCTTGTTCGTTGGATCGGTTCAGAGGAGTTGTGTGCAGGTGTTCTTCTCCTTGTTGAGAGAGAGAGATAAGCAGAGCGGTCGGATATATATGGATCGACCCAACCATCCAGCAGAGAGAGAGAGAGACAAGACAGGCCGGCGCCGCCGTCTCGGATATGCTCGGGTCGGGTCGGGCCTGGGCCAGGGTGTAGCCGAGCCGTGGGTGGGCCCCATACCACGAACGCAGGCACGCCCGGGACGGTTCCTGATTCCTCCAACGCGTAACCGCCACAGTTTTTTCCCACGGCGGTCCACGTGGACCAACCGCGATGGATATCCCACATCGCAATTCGAATCCTCTCCTTCCTTCCATTACTTCTGTCCCCCACACAAAACGGAATTTCCATACAATTACTTTTTACCTTTCCGGGTGCCAGCATTTCTTTCTAATTCTCCCTTTCTTCCTTCCGATTTTTTTTTGTTAGCAACCAAATCCATCGTCATTTCCAACATCACGTAAAAATATGTGTGTACTATGTTGACACTAGTTTTATTTTTGCGAATCATCACCACATCACCATAAATATAAAAAGGCACAGAGTGTGGGGATCCAAATGATCTTGACCGTCTAACGCTAGATACAACGGACTCAGTCACCACTAAAACACATTGTCAGTCTTCATTCTTTTGGACAGTCTAACGCTAGATCCATCGAGCACTTAATTTCTTGCCAAATCAACAACCGAGTTAATAGAGGAGTAATCGAGACAACAAATTAGGGCGCTGATTTTTAGAGGAATTAAAACCTCGAGACCTTTACATACCCGTGTTGTTATTTTGAAAATTGTCAGTAATTTGCCATAATAGCGACAATTTATTTGGATATTATTGGTGGGTAGGAGAATGTGAAAATTAATGCAGCGATTTTATAGAAGAAATAAAGTCTTAAATTAGACATTACCACAACCAGTTTCAGGAGGGCACACAACTTAGACGCGCATTGCGCGTGCAAGATTACTAGTAAGGCTAAAGACAAGACACTGTACTGTCTGAAACAGCCCTTTACATGAACATCCTTATATCCTTATATAAGAAAAAAGAAACAACAAACTAAGTTTTTGAAAAGTTCAGCACACCGTCGACTTTGTCATACCTCGACTGCGTGGCAAGAAATCTGTGTGTAGATAATGTTGACATCTATAGTTATGCAAAATCTTAATGAAAAACTTCGTAATATTTTGGCCTGGGGAAAAAAGAAAAATCCGCAGTTATGTATAGTGAACAGTGCAGAGTTCAAAAATTTGAAAACTTTACCAAATTTGTCTCTTTTGTCTAGGCTAAAATACAATGAATTATTTGCTGAGATTTTGCGCAGCGATAGATCTCAATATTATCTCCCGTCAATTTTTTTGTTTAAATCTTTTTTAACAGAAAAGTGCAGATTTTAAAAATTCTAAAAAAGAGAGCCATATAACTCGGGCTACGTTTGGGTTTCCGATCCTTTGGTCAACGATATGTCATAACGGCATTCAATTCCTCATGATTTGTTTCCTATCTGCATCAAAATACTCGTGCTGCCAATATATATACGTAGGAATGGCAGGCACGTTGAATGTTTTTCACTCGCGAATTATACTAGGAGAGCATGTTCATTTCCATCGTGCTTCACACTGCTCTCTTTCTCTGTCTCTCTAAGGGCATCTCTAGCCATGCCCCCCAGGAGCCCCCAGGAGGCCTTTTTAGCACCGGCGGTAGCGAAAAGTGCAAAAAACCACCTAGTCGTGCCCCCCCAGAAGCTCAAAAAGCGCCGTTTTGCGCCGAATTAGCGCCGGCGCCCCCAGGCCAAACCCAAGCCGCTGGGTTCGGCCTGGGGGGCGATTGCATGCAATCTGGCCCACAGGTCAGCCTCTCTGCTCCCTCTCTCTCCTTCTTTTTCTCTCCCCACCCCCACGTGCCCTCTCTCTCTTCCTTTCTTTCTCCACCAACCACCCGTCTCTCCCCATTTTTCTTCGCCACCGACGGCGTGCCCGTGGCCGTCCCGGCCATATGGAGCAGGAGCAGCAGGCCCTGCCGCCATGGTCGCGGGGCGGAGTGCTCGGAGGCGGGCGGCGGCCTAGCCAGGCGAGGTCGGACTCGGCCGCCGTGGTCGCGCTGCGGCCGCCCAACTCGCGGCTCTGCTCCGTCCTCTGCCGATTCCGGCCATGGCGGCTCTGCTCCGTCCTCTGCCGATTCCGCGCACAGAGCCACAGATATCCCGCGCGCTCAGAGCAACGAGGGACGCTCTCTCGCGAAGATGAGCCAGGGGCAGCCGCGGAGGAGGCCGGCGTCGGCCGAGCAGCAGGGCCAGGAGGGCGCGATCCGCTACGGCGACGTGTTCCCGGCGGTGCACGGCGGCCTCGCGAAGGCGCCCGTGGCGCTGCAGGACGCGGCGACGATGGTGTTCGGGGAGACGCTCAAGGGCGGGCCGGCGGCCACCATGCAGTCCGCGGCCATGCGGAACGAGCGCATGGGTGTGGTCTCCCACGACCAGGCCACGGACGCCACCGCCGAGCAGGGCGTCTCCGTGTCCGAGACACGCGTCCCCGGCGGCGGACGCATCGTCACCGAGTTCGTCGCCGGGCAGACCGTGGGTCAGTTCCTTGAGCCGGACGCCTCCGCGCGTTCCCTGCTCGACAGCGGCGGCCGCCGCGCCCGTTCCCCGGCGCGCCTCCGCGCTCCCCACCGATGGCCGCCTTCCTCTACTGCGCCATCCCGCCCATCCCCTGCATCGCGCGCTCCCGCCCTGACTTTTCTCGTCTTTCCCGTCGCCGGCCTCCACCCCTCCTCCGCCGTCGCCGGCGAGCGCGGAAACCAGTTCTCCACGCCAGTACGCCGCCCTGGATGTATCTCTGATTTTTTTTTTTTTGACTTCATCATCTTGGGGTCTGGGGTGGGGTGTGACTGGGAAAATCACAACCCCAACATCCTCTTTTGCGCCGGCGCTCCCCCGTCCCGTCCAAAAAGGTGTATTTTTTCATCCTGGGTTTGTCCAACGGCTGGAGATGCCCTAACAGCTAGTACTGGTTTTGATACTCCTCTCGTGTCCATCAACATCTAGCGCGTGCTAGTTTTATATATCTTGATTCGTTCAAATTCCGTAGCGCGTACCCAATTTTATAATTCTGTAAATATATTAGACACCTATAGTGCCAATAATGTAGGAAAATGCATCGGAGCACCTGGGTACCATATAACCTGATATCCGAAAATAATTCAAAAAATTCAATTTTTTTTAAAAAGTTCCGAAAATAACAGTCGGGCCAACATTACCAAGTATTTGACTCGTACAAAAAGTTTCATCGAAAAATATTTATTATGGCGCCCTAAGTAAAAGATTTCGTTAAAGTAGCGCTTTATACACGCTATATTCGTCAGAAATTTCACTTTTTTGCACAGAAGTCAACGAGAATTATTTATTATCAAAAAAATCACACGAGTAAAAGACTTGGTAATCTTTGAGTCTACCAAATTTTAGAATTTTTTAACAATGTTTTCAATTTCTAAATATTATTCTAAAATATCAGGGTGCGTTGCACCCGAGAGCCAAAAGTCCGGGTCGCAATAATGTAGCCCTATATATATAGTATACCAAATATCTTGATCCATTTATGGATCTATTGATATTGGTTTGGTAATATATACGTACTTCCTCTACGATTTTGGTCAAATTACATAAAACTTGAGTTAGAAGAAAGCTAATTTGTATTACTTCTATCCCGCACCCAAAAGAAATTTATCCATATATACAAGTAGAATTATTTTCACCTTTCCGTAATTTCTTCCATAGTAGTGAAGATTTCTTGCTTCTCAACACCCGTGCTACTTCTGTTTGAAAAAAAATATTTACAAATTCACGCATGTTCTCAATGATGTATTCTACATGTGTGCAAATTTACAATGTGAATACTTTGTATTCTTAACTACACAAAAATGAGAAATTTACAGCTGAGTATACTTGTTTTAAATATCTAAATTTTGTTATTTTTGTGTAGCCCATAATATAAAGAGTTTCAAATTATGATTTCGCACGCTTGTAGTATACATCATCGAGAACATGTCTTTTTTTCAGATTTTTTTGAAACTTATAAATGTTATTTTTTATTTTTTTTCAAAATAGAGTGCACTGGTGCTCAGAGTCAAAGGGACTTTTCAGATTTCTTTCTTCTTTACACTATTACTTTCGCATATTTCATCACCAACCAAATCCAGACAATCTATCCGTGGGTGGATATACCGCGTCCTTTCGTCAAGGCATTTCTCGTGATTCGTTTCCTATTTGGTTCACAAAATACTCGTGCTGCCAATATCTTGTTCACATGCGCGTTATACTAGGAATATGTTCATTCGATCCGTTCGTGAACATACCTACGAACGGCAGGCCCGTTTGAATTTGTTTCACTAGCGCAATAATTATACTAGGAGTTTGTTCAATTCCATCGTGCTTCACACTTTTCTCTGTCTCTCCAACATCTACTAGTACGGAGTACTCTGGTTTTAATACTCCTCTCGTGTCCATCAACATCTAGAGTGTGCTCGTTTTATATATCTTGATTCAAAATTCAAAAAATATATATATCTTGATTCGTTCAAATTTTGCAACACGTAGAGAATTTTATAATTCTGTAAATATATTAGACACCTATAGTGCCAAATAAACGTAGCCCTATATGTATAGTACCAAATATGTTGATTCATTCATGGATATAATGATATTGGTTTTGTAATTTACACCATATATAGAGAGCGAGTGTGTAATATTACGAACAGAAAAATAACACTATGATTTACTACTATTTTTTCCAAGGAAAACATAACAATCGGTACTAAATTTTGAACCGAAGCGCCAGGCCCCATTTTGCCTGGTTTGATAAAATCTTGTGTCAAGGAGATCGGCTGTGTTTTTTTTTTCAGGATCTTGCGGACATTGTGCCCCACGTGGAAGCATCAATAGACCCATGTCCTTCTTGTTTGTTTCTGTTGGTACCATATCAACGGCCAAACTTTAAATTGTGATTTATCTCTTTATCCTTCCAACAATATGCTATATTGTGGAAATATGCGCTATATGTAATCATGTAATGATGATATTTTACAATATATTTTAAGTTTTTTATATATGTCAGTGAATATCATCGATGATATTGTAACATCAAGTATGTGATCCGGTTGTGAAAGTATATATTGTATGATGATTGTTATAATGTCGATGCCATAAGGAAAAGATGACTCGCAAGGGACCCTTGCCACCCCTCGTTGCTCCCCTTGGTGATTCCAGTTCTGGTACTCCGTCGAGAAGGTTCCTAATATAATAGATTACACGGGATGTTTTTATGCTATCACCAAAGCCAGGTCAAGTAGGAGTTGGAAGGAAGACGAAGTACACGACTTGACCCGTAATCATCATTGTATCCCAGTAGGAATTGGATCCGAACCGACTCGAAACACATCTAAATCCTTGATGGACCGCACATATAAGAATAGCAGGGGCACTCCTAAAGGGTTTGCTTTACACATCGTTCTACACACATTGTAATTAATCTAAAAAAATCTAATACCTGACAAGCAAGTGTAGATCTTTATCTCAAGTACTCAACTATGAGTGGCGGAACCTGTGTTCATCGTCGTCTATCTCCACGCCTCGACCTTTGCAAAGTCGAATTGTTGCCTCCGTGACTTTACCATGACACACCTCCGTATTAAATTTTGTGCCACCACGAACCCAAAAGCCACACCCTTATCTTCCTAATACGACTTGGCTTCGTGTAGTATGTAAGGTTAGTCATATAGCCTCTATTTGTCGTTATATCTCTTGATTTGACCATGATGTTTTGACGAAGAATCTTGGCTAAGACTTCAAAAAACAGGCAATATCTCTGGGTTTCTTTACAGGGGGTAATATCTCCGTTTTGAACAACATATTGAGGTTGCTAAGGATATGATGTACTACACCTTGATGAAGGAATACCAAACGGGTAGGCCCTTGACGTGGAGACGCGCCACAAGGTCAGTGTGACACATGCACTACTTATGCCACCTACCTCAACTGGGCTTACACGAAGCAAAGTTGGGCCGGATATCCGAAGCCAAGTCAGGAAGGAGTGCGGAAGGAAGACGAGGTACATGACCTGAAGCGTACGACAAGGAAATGATCGCACGCCACCACTAGGAATTTAGATCCGACTTGAAACACTTGTAAACCCTAGCCATGCAGCACATATAAGACAAGCGGTGGCATGCTTTACACATTGTGTTCCGCATATTGTAGTCGATGTACAAACTCTAATACCAGACTTGTAGGACTAGTTCTCACCTCAGCCGTGCAGGAGCGTATCTGGCACCCCCTCCAAAAATGCAAATAAATTACCCCATGTGGATTATACTAGTTATCTAATGGTTTAAAGCATAGTTTGACACTATTTGTTGTAATGAGATTATACTTAAACTACAATATACTATTTTAGAGTAATTTTCACAAAATTCAAACCCATATATTGATGCTGTGTTAGTTCATGAAACCGTGGCACCCCCAGTATTATTACCTAGATCCGCCACTGCAACCGTGAGTAACCGAACCTGGGAATATCATTTGCTAGTCTCGCTCCAGTAATTTCTACATTGCCTAGCTCCACACACTGACCTTTGCCGCCCCGATGGCTACTGTCAGCTGACTAATTTCCCATGAGTGTCGATGACACACCTCCTTGTCAAATTCGGTGCCACAATGAACCCGAAAGCCATTGTATTGAATTCCAAGTGTACCCTACACAGTACTAGCGACACACACACACACTCAAGTCGCCTGAAATCTTTGCGGACCCGGATATCCAAGCCGTAGTCCTTGCACTATCACTATGAATGAAAGTACACGGTGTAATAGTTTTGACTAATAACTTGTACTCCCTCCGTTCTGAAATACTTGACTCTAAAGTGAGTGTATCTAGATGTGTTTCTTGTCTAGATACACTTAGTTAGAAGTCAAGTATTTGTGAACGGAGGGAGTATGATGTTTATTTGTTTGATATAGTTCTTTGTTTGTATGGCGAAAAGTTTTATGTACCTTGGCTTGGAGTATTTGCATTTGTTCTGCTTTTTTCAATAAGACTTTGCTGCTACGTGGTGGTTTTCTTTCTCTGCTGAAAAGTGGATGGGAGAACCGGCCAGTTGTTTCAAAATTAAAATGATACAAATAAACCATGTGGGCGGGGTCAACTAGCTGGCTCATAGAGTACAAGATGACGTACGTATACTCCATTGACAATATAGTATAGGTTGAGTGAGGGCGTAGGTGGACCTTTCTGGCGAGGGCACGTAACAACAGATTGATCCATCCATTGACATGCATGCACATATAAGTACAGTACGCCCGAAGCATGCAGATTGCTACAGTAGTACAAATTGAGAGCTTCGATCGGTTGTTAATTAGTCTCTACTAAAGTGGAGTACTACTACACATGCATGTAAAGTAGGGCCGGTGGAGTAGGATGCGCACGTGTGAGTGCATAAAGTAAAGTGGATAGCAGGGGATGATGACCGATCGACCGCTAAGTCAAACTAGTACTCCCTCCGTTTCAAATTAATTGACTTCTATTTATCCACACATGGATGTATCTAGACATGTTATGCGTATAGATACATCCACATGTGGACAAATGGAAGTCAATTAATTTGGAACGGAGGGAGTAGCTAGCTAATTAACTCGTCGGCTCTACGCCGACCATGTTCATGCTTGATCGAGGAGAGCCCATATGTTTCTCGAGATAACGACGATGAACACGGCCGGCCATGTTTTGACACCTACGTGCACTACGCGCTCGTCCTTTTCGACTTATCGCCACTACTGCTTTTCCACCATGGATCCAAGAGAACCATGCGAAATGTATTGTACTAGAAGGATAAGACGCGCGTTGCCGCGTCCGTTCTAATACAATCGATGAGAAATAAGTATTTTTTTAGTGAAACATATATATGTATCAGTAAAAATAATTATAAAATAGTACCACTGGCTCACTCTTTTACAACACAATAAGTTAGACCTTTTCACCTAAATATAGAGAAGTAGAGAAGAAAATCCAATTATATCAGTTGTAGCAAAGTTAGAAGTATATCGAGAACACGTGACCCTAAAAAGGTTAAGCTCTCAAATACTTAGTTTGACGATCAGGATGCGACCATAATAATAAAAATATCATTAAAATTAAATGTCTACATGGTTCTATGAAGATTTTCACAAAATAATTGAACAAACTTTCGATAATCTATAGACAATGTATGACGTATATGATGAACATTGCAGACTCAAGAGATATAATAGTCAAGACTTTATTAATCATCGAGACCTCAAGAGGTCATTAATTTATTGTAATGAAATTAAGTAGACTTTACAGACATAAATATTACAAAATCAGTAATAGTTGGCATAATTATGTCCCAAAAATTTACATCAATTAGATCGAGTATAATTGATCGATATTATGTAAACAGAAGAATTCCACCGCTAGATACTAAATAGTGCACCAAAAAATAAAGCAAAGTGAGACTTTAAACGGTTTATACCATCTTAAACTGTGAATCAGATTCAAATTACATAAAAAAGCACTAACAAAAATAAATGGCATGAATGCCGCTATTTTTTTGAATATATATCTAAGTGCAGGAATGCTCATCTCGAGTTTGTCATGTTCGCTAAACATTTAACAAGACACGCTCATTTATCATTTTACACTCATGAGTCGTGACTTTTCTGCACTCTAACTACTGCAGCGGAGGCTAGACACTCATAGGTTCTTTTCAGTGTATATATCCAACCATCTACCAAATCACACGCAGTTGCTTACATAATCTGTCTCGTTCTCTTAATAATATAAGTGAGGGATAAGCAAACATAGAGAAAACGTTCAAAGATAAATACACACATCATCTTTCATTAATAATTAGGTGGCATCCAACAACGAGGTGTGTCTAACTCATCCTTCCACCCCCTTTCATCATCAAGTTTTTGCTCACGGTATGAACTGCAACTTCCACCACCACCGAGTCGAGCACCACTAACAGTAACAACGACATCGGCGGCCGATGCAAGAGATGACATGGGTATTCACATGCAACTACTGCGAGAGAGATGTAGGAAGTCTTCCAACCCACTAGTGTTGTGTGACCACCAGAATATGCACCGACGGGAAGCGCACGTAGCTTGCAAGTTGACAATAGACTTGAGACGCGACATCGGGGACCGAGGTGCCCTGTATTCCTAGGGGCTTGACGGAACAAAGGTGTGTGTGGAGAGACGGGAAAATTTTACAGTGGAATGACTATTTTTGGTAGAATACGACTCAAGGGAAGCTGATGGAGAGAAATGGTGTCGCGTATAGGTTGCGTTATGCTATGGTGGGCGCCGGCGGCACAGAAAGTATAAGATAGAGTTTTAAACTCACTTTATCTCTTTTTTTTTTACAAATATCAAAACGATATATCCAGATTTCAGATTTGGCAAATAAAGCATACAACTAATTTACGTATTGTACGTGCTCTATAAGTTTTGTAAAAAAATATATTTTTATTTTAGGCTACACAAAAAATGGAAATGTTGAGTAGCAAATGGATTTATTTTTCCTTTTTCACTCCATATTTGTTTTTGTGCAGCTGAAAATACCAAAGTTTTTACCCAAATTTTGGCAAATATATTCAAAACATGTGTATGTGTCCAACAATTTATTTTTTTGAGGTGTGAACAGTAAAGTGGTGTGTATGTATCCCAAATATTTTATTGGTGTGAATTATAAAGTAAGAAATGAGTGGGGTCCATCGTGTGGTGTGGTGTTACTACCCTATTGGAGGACATGAGAAGAAAGGAGAGGGCAAGAATTCTAGGGGGATTGTATATGTAGAGATTATGGCCTACACAAAACTAATAATTTTGTAAAATTAAAACAACTATATTCAAATCTGTACATTTCTCATTTTTGTGTAGCCCAAAATGCAAAGTATTTCACATTACGCATGTAGAATACATCATGGGCGTATCCAACGGGTGGGCAAGGCGGCCATGACCCATCCATAAGGTCGGTCTGTAGCACACCGATCGACGTGAGACTTTATATTGCTCCAGTGGCCTAGCAGCTCCCCACCTAAGCCGGCCTTTTTGCCTTCGACGGCGTTGGTCAGACTTGAGCTTCCGATACACAGGAGAAGCTAGCTAGGGAGCGTCGTTTCGTTTGGTATTCCGTCTCTAGGGTACGTGTTACACAGCGGAATAAATCAAGTTACTTGTCAGCGGCATGCAGTAGCAAGCTCGTGTATGAAAGCCCGGCCATAAATCAGCCTTTGTGACGAGAACAGGAGAAATATCCAACAGCGGTGCGACGTACGTACGTACCCGCGGGAAAGCGAGCCGTCACGTGGGAGCTCAAACCTTAGAAAAAACCGAACCGGGAACTGGCCTCAGATGCAAACCATTTGTTCAAACCTGACATATATACTCTAGAATTTTATATTAGTCACGTCTAACATATTTTACGCACTCCTTTGAAATATATATACTTACCAACATACTTAAAGATAATAAGATAGACACAAATACACTATGGAATATCTAAGTTGAACATATAATTTATATTTGATAGATCCACATAAATTTGTATTTATAGAATTTAACTAAATACTTCTTTCTGCCTTGATTGTGTCCAGTTGATCTTAACCGTGTAACTTATGTACCTCCATTTCTGCTCGTCTTGTGTGTTGACCTGATGTAGTTCAATATTCCAGTTTCATTCTTGATTATACTGAAAAAGCAAGTCATTGGTAACATATCTGTTGTTCCATCTATTTTCCCCAAACTTATCTTGTATTTAGAGTCTTGTACTATCTGATTCTGATGTAAAATCTTGTACTACATTTAACTGCCATTCTTCACTTTCTGATTCCATCAGCTAGCTCACATGTTGGCGGGAATGTGGATATTCTGATTGATGGATTTGTCCCTCCTGCGACCAGCGTCGCTCCAATGTTTCCTTTCTTTGAAAATACTGCTGACTGGGATGACTTCGGCGAGGTTATCAATCCTGATGATTATATGATGAAACAAGATGAAATGGATAATAATTTGATGCTCGTAAGTTCTCTTATGCACCTGCTGTTCCTTTTGACTACTCAGCATGTGTTTTAGTTCATTTTTACTTTGTGGCATTCTTGTCACATATGATCATTATGTTGCAGTTGTCATCTCTTTGGACACTCTATATTTTCCATACTGAAAGCTTTAATTGATAAGTTGAAAACACATGGAACTTCCTTGACATCTTCAAGGGTGCTCATTTGTTTTACTGAAGGAAAAATGGTCTTACATAGTTACATATACTCTAGGTTATTAAGCACATGTTTTCTTTCAGGGTGCTGGAGATGGTATGGATGGTAAGCTTGATGAGGGCTCAGCACGCCTGCTTCTTGATTCAGCGCCATCAAAAGTTATTTCAAACGAGATGACTGTAAGCTCTTTTCTGTCTATTCTATTTACTCTCTGCATCTATATTGAAGTGATATCCATACATCTATCCAGATTGAACTCTTATATCTGTTTACGCATATTTGGCATTTTTCAGGTGCAAGTGAAGTGCTCATTGGCATATATGGACTTTGAGGGTCGGTCCGATGGTCGTTCAGTAAAATCAGTTATTGCTCATGTGGCCCCGCTGAAACTTGTACGTGCCATTTGTTGGAATACTGTATCTTTTAGTATGCCTGGCTTTGATTTAAAGTCTTGACTTATTTGCTCCCTTTTGGGTATCCCTTTTTTGCCATGTTTTTACCCTTTTCATAGTTAATGATAGTTCAAAATTCTCTCCATGCCTATGTTCTGAAGCACTTGCATTATTCAATCAGAAGTTAGTTTGTGAAAAGGGACATGCAACCATAGACTTTGTGTAGATAATTACTCTGATTATTCTTGTTTTGATCTACCATGTGTGATATCACTGACCTGCACTTGCAGTGGTTGTGGTCAGTACTTACTCTGTTTGCGAAAATATGTAGCACATCCTGAGCCACTTCTCATATTTTTCCAGGTTTTGGTGCATGGATCAGCAGAAGCTACTGAACATTTGAAGATGCATTGTGCAAAGAACTCTGACTTGCATGTTTATGCTCCTCAGATAGAAGAAACGATTGATGTAACATCAGATTTGTGTGCTTACAAGGTTAGTTTGTTAACTGACAAACTCTTTTGCAGTAGAGCTCTACTTAGGAGATCAGGAAAGTAAGGCCACCCTCAGTTTCTGGTGTATTAACTCTTATATCTGAAGTCACTGCACCCACCATCGAGATACACCAAATTAGTTAGTTTGGCATTACCTATTGCTGAAGTCCCCTGCACCATCATGATGCTCAATACTAAGCAGCAACGGGAACATTTTTGTGCATGCCATCGTTTACTTAAGCATGGAGACTAATATAACTTTGCAATTTATGTGCTATTATGAATTTTCAGGTGCAACTTTCAGAGAAGTTGATGAGCAATGTCATTTCTAAGAAGGTACGAGCTATATTTGATTCCCTTGGTGTTACCTTATTTTATCTCTTTGCTGATACTGAAGTCATCTTGATGTGGAGGTTATGCCATGATATAAATTTGAGTTTTTACTCCACTAAGAGTTTTTATGTAAGAAAGCATTGGCTCTGACACTAGCGTTATCTGCAGTTGGGTGAGCATGAAATCGCGTGGGTCGATGCAGAAGTCGGGAAAGTGGACGAGAAGCTCACCTTGCTACCTCCCTCGTCAACTCCGTCACCCCATAAGTCGGTTCTCGTGGGTGACCTGAAACTGGCCGACTTCAAGCAGTTCCTAGCAAACAAAGGCTTACAGGTAGGCCCACTTTTCTCGATGGATTCATGATCTTCCGTCCCTTAGGCATCCCGTCCTTCACATTTTGGTTTTAGTATCTGTATCAAACCAAAATCTCTGGTTATATGTACTGCGAAATATAGCGCTGCTTATAAGACAGCTCCTCACACGGTTCGCAAGATCGGCGACTCCAACCAAAAGGTAACCAACCATAAATGTAGCAGCAACTTAAAGAAACTCTAGCATGCTTTTTGAGTTATTTGGGGAAGTATCCAATTTATGGTTGTATGTGCATGAATTGCAGGGCAGCACGGGTTCGCAGCAGATCGTGATCGAGGGACCGCTGTGCGCGGACTACTAGCTACAAGGTCCGGGAGCTCCTCTACTCGCAGTTCTTCCTGCTCTAATAGGCCGAGGCCGGAGCCGCACCATTGCTGCCGCGTGTGTGTGTTTGTGTGTAGTCCCTGTAGACCTGGGGACTGAATTTGTGATGTACAATCGGGAAACAGGCTCGCTAACGTTAATGAATCATCAATCCTGGGGTTTTCCAGATGTGCTTTCTCGCTGGCTTTATTCGCTCGCTAACGGGAAAAAGGCTCGCTAACTTTATTCGCTTGCTCATTCATCCATTTTCTTTATGATCGACGAAAAATATACGCGTAATAGGGAGGTGCAAATCTTGTATCATCGCATCGAACAGACGAACAAAGCGAAATCTGTAAGAAAAAAAATTGGTAGAGACCCTGAACCTCCGGCCCGCTCGTCGCAATACGCAGAGGTAGCCCGCGTCCTGACTTTCGGCCCAAGCCCAAGTAGCAATGCCTTTGCCGCGGCGCGCCCGCTATATTCGTTCTGTCACGTGTAGCGGCATACACCGAGTGCTCGTCGGCCGATCCCCAATCTCTCTCTCTGGCCGGCGTCCGGCGAGGTAGTAATCACACCCCTGGACCCCGAGCGACCTCCCGCCGTGTGGCCGCCGCTGTGATCGCTCCACACCGAGGACTCTATGGCGCCCCGGCCGAAGCTGTCGGGCATCCAGCGGCAGGCCCTGGCGCTGTACCGGGGGTTCCTCCGGGCAGCGCGGCAGCGGCCTGACCCGGAGGAGAGCCGCCGGATGGAGGCCGTCGTGTCGGCGGAGTTCCGCGACAAGGCGCGGGCCGTCGACCGCAGGGACTTCGCCTACATCAGGCGAGGCACGCGGCAGCTCCAGCAGCTCAGGGACCCCGCCATCACCGGCCTCTCCACCCTCCGAGTAAACTCCCAGCCTACTTCTTCTGCTCCATAAGATCGTGCCACGAGACAGACGACGAGATGAGACGTGCTAGCTCTAGATGGATTTCCTGGCCTGTCAAGTGTGAGTTTGTGTATGAATTGCCTTGGTATCACCGGGATTAATTAATTTGGCCGGAGTTTGATTTGGCTAGAGCATCTCTAGCAGATACCTTAAGGACCGGGAATGCAAATGTTTAGGTAAAAAAAAAGAGAGAGAATGCAAATGTTGGGAAGCCAGAACAAGAGCCACCGGTTCATACTACCAACAATAATGATTTGCCAAGGCATTATTAGTGTTTTAATGGTACGTGCTATGCTTTCGATCTAATGTGAATAAGCTTAACTCTACGAATTAGTTACTCGTACTTTCTTTGGTTTATGTTCGTTACTCCTACTGTCTAGTGAGATATATTTTCCATGTTTTCAGACCTTTAGTTATGTATTACGCTCTTCCAAACAATCATGAACATCATATATGACCGCAGATAGCAAGTTAATGGCCGCAGCGATACTGATTTTCATTCCCGGAATTTTCAAATGTTTCGCCAAGCCATGGGCCCTTAAGCACGCTAGCTTCCGTAGCTTAGCCGACTCCTTCGATCGCGCTGAGAGGACTACATCTGCCAGCAGACAAGAAGAGCTTCAAAAATACGTTCGAGAGGCAAGGACTTGGATTTTGTCCGGCTATTGTACGTCGGCGGATCTATATGTCCCCGAGATTCTATTTGTAGACTTTGCATATTCTCTTCGCCTTGATAGTCTGAGAACCTTCTCTGGACTCACGGACAAACAAGCCTATATTTCACTGCGAAATGGCCTCTCCATCATTTTTTATCTTTTTTTTTTTTTTTTTTGCGAAACACAGTACAACGCAAGCGCTCATATACACGCGCACACACTCACCCCTATGAACGCACGCACGCACACCCTACCCCTATGAGCACCTCCGAGAGACTGAGTCGGCGGGTCGAGTCTTGAGATTGACGAAGTCACCACGGGCGCCTCGCTGTCGACGGGAACGTCGCCTCCCACTGAAGAATATTCCGCCTTAAATGAGAAACACCAGCGTCAAACCTGGGGTTTGAACTCTGGTGGGCTGGGGGTACAACCACCCACCTAACCATCTTGCCACAGGCAAGTTCTCCATCATTTTTTATCTTCTCTACACTAAAAAGAACACGTCTGACAATCATATTGCTGACTGCAAAGGGCGCCGTTGGGTTCGTGCTTTCACGTGGATGCTGAGTTTTTTTCTGCCAATAGTTGCCATTGTACTCTTCCACATTAGCAACAAGAAGGCATATAGAAGGGACGATGTCGCTGTAACAATTGTGCTACTGTACAGCACCATTTTTTTTTTTTTTTTTTGAGCCTCTCCTGAGTGTACAAGTTGTAGCATCTGTTCAGACACACAGGACGCACACCGCACGCACACACACTACACACGCACACCCCACATATGTGTCTAAACTAGACCTACACCCTTATAACCCTTAGTACGTCCTGAGAGACTTAGCCGAAGATCAGTGCTTCGGTGATCGACGGGCACGTCGATCTCGCCTGTGGCACATAGACGTGGAGAGGCAGCGAAACACTGCTCAAATGAACAGTATTGCTACAGTGATCCTAGTGAACAGTGCAGCACCGTGAGCCACCCGAAATTCGTCCCCACGGGGGATCGAACCCAGGCGGGTGGGGTGGCCACTGCCTACCCCCACCACTGCGCTAACGAGCGCGGCTCACTGTACAGCACCATTGTTCTAGAGTACTTTGCCATCGGCATCCTGGGTATCTTTCAAGCTAGGTGGCCTGACACAGTTGCCCAGCGGAGCATTTTAGGACAATTTGTCCGCAACAAAAGGCACGGCAAGTTAACGAGCTTGGCATCATGCTTGGGATGCAAGGACTTGCTTGACCAACACTGGTTCATGGAGTCATGCCACTCATCCCAGGACCTTGCAAAGCTAGTGCGTACACATGTCAGGGATGGGTGGAAGGACTATATAACGGATGCTGACTATGTAGCTAGGCGCTAGCTATGCCATCTACTGATATATCCATCCATGACCATGATTGACTGCACCTAATTGAGCTAAATTATGCCAGCCAGGATCGATCGAGCAAGCTAGTTAGCCATATTATTAGCTTCGTCAGTGTCCTGCATATTTTAGCTGAACAGTTAGTCAGTTAGATCCGCAGGCATATGAAGTGTATGGATTGCAGAAAATCTAGTCCAAAAAAAGGCAGTCCAGCCTTGTCCATCTATTTCTTGATGCATGTCAAAATAGGCAAAGCTAGCTAGGACGCCGGCCGGCCGTACGCCCCACCAGCCTTCCAACGTCCCCTGAATATAGCTCTCTGGTTATATAGAGTATTTTATTATTTTCCAATTGCATCCATCCACGACGACGTAACGTAACGTCGGCCGGCGGCAATGGCGCGGATGCTCGTCCCCGCCGCTCTACCCTTTCTCATGGCCGTCCTCCTCGCCGCCGCCATGGCCGCGGACAACACCGACGTCAACCAACTTACCTTGAAGACCGCCGAAGCGAACGCGCCATCACCACCACCGTCGTCGTTCACGGACGAGAAGACCAAGGCGACACCGGCCAGCACCAGCAGCAACAACAAGGGTTCTACAAGGGCATGTCCCGCGAGTTCGTGAACGAGCACAACAAGGTGCGCGCCCGCTACGGCGCGCCGGCGCTGGCGTGGGACAAGACGCTGGCGCTGTACGCGCGGCGGTGGGCCAACAAGATCCAATCGGACTGCGACGCCGCCCGGCACTCGGACAAGAAAAACTACGGCGAGTGCTTCTTCCTGGGAAAGAACGGCACCGCCAAGGAAGCCTGTGCAGCTGGGAGAAGGAGGAGGACATCTACGACCGCGGCACCACCGGGTGCACGCCGGGGCACAACTTCCGCGACTGCGGCCACTTCGCCATCATGGTGAACAAGGACTGGAAATGGGTCGGCTGCGGCCGCGCGCCATGCACACAGGGATCCCGGCTAGGCGAGTTCTTCATCTCCTGCAGCTACAGCGGCGAGAAACCAAACTCCACAACTGCCGTCATGCCCTGATCCAACACCCAACATCTATTTACCTATCTACAGTAGATATCTATCCTTCATTGACTCCTCACATCTTCTATACAAATATACATACTAATCCGTTTTAATGATTTTTTTCTTGCTGTTTATATCGATTATATATATATATGTAGCAACAGATTGACCGATGATTCCAGCATTACCTACTTTGTTTCCTTAATTACGCATACATATAGGACAGATCGAGTGTCTATCTCTCATACAAGAACCTGATCGAGCGACAGAAACGAGACACACAAAAGTTACACACGCAGGCACGGCCTCGTCCATGATATGTCAGTGAGTGACCGATCGATTAATAACCTACTAAGTAAGAAACAACATCAGCTTCGGCCTGGGCAATCAGGACCAGTCACGGCTTCAGTGGATCACCGGCTTGAGCGGCTGCGCTCTCAGCTTCGACATGTCCAGGGCTGCATCCAGCTCCTCGTCCACCTCGCCCACCACGCCTCTGCGTTATCATAAAAAACAACTCATTCAGTTCCACATGCACATTTAGTTATATTGGATAGACAAGGAGTAATTTCAACGCACATGTTGTCGCCCCTGATAATGTACAGTCCAAGAACAAGTTGCTGCACGCCCTCCTGCAAGCGCAACAATGTAATATAATGTTTCTCAGCAGTGGCGAATAACTCACCTAGCTTAATTAATTCTCACACAAAACAGAAAACAACTAACTCAACAACATTACAAATTATTTAAAACAGAGCAACTACTCTATGACAAGTAACGAACACCGTCATTTCAAACAACAGCATCAGAAACTATGGGGAAGAACATATCTATACTGTGAAACTCATTGCAATATGAGCAAACAAAGGAAAAAGGATCCAGCTGCAGAAGTCACAACAAAGGGTCCACTTCTGGAAAACTCAAGGTATGCAAGCACAACATAATCGATATGCAAACTTGGCATTCGGCGACACACAGATATGAGAGAACCAAAAACCGAACTAATGCGTGGACCCAAGATCTTGCATCGGCACAGTTCCTCGGTCGGCGTCATATACTTGGCGCAGCATCATCCATGTAAGGAAGCTGGTTCATTTGGGAGCTCGATGGGTTGTGGGTGATGGTACCACAATCAGAATTAAATCAGACAAGTGGATCCCTGATATTGATCCTGATCGGTTGCAGACACGGGTGTCTTTGTGTGAGGGGCAAACGGTGGACTGCTCCTCTCAGCTGATGCAAGATCATGGGATTCTACTCTGGTCCGTGCCGTGTTTTGAGGAGGTGGCTAATCTGGTCTCCAAATTCCAATTAGCAAGCATGGTGGTGAGGACTTTTTGTCTTGGCCGTTTATCGTTTTGGCAGCTATACTGTGAGGTCTGCCTATCATATGGCCAGGTCGGATAAATGTATTGCCGCGAGAAGTGCATCCGGTAAAGGTATGCTATCTGATGCAAGCGGAGATACACGGTTCTGGAAGCAGTTGTGGGCGATCAAATCACCAGGGAAGATGAAGATTACCCTCTGGCGCTTTGCTCACAATTGTCTTCCGAGTGGACAGCAGCTCGCACGGGGAAAATTCCAGCTTCTCATCTGTGTGTGCATTGCTCGGCTGAGGAAGATGTGGAGCATGCGATGCTGTGGTGCCCTTTTGCGAGAGAGGTTTGGAGTATTCTGCGCTGCTCCTTTGATTTCCATCTGCAACGCAAACATTTCAACTCTCCCAAAGTTTGGCTGGCGGATTTCTTGGAACGCCACAATGGCTTATGTGCCACGGTGCTCGCTGTGACCTTCTGGCATTTGTGGGATGCACGAAACAAACTTCGTGAAGAAGGGGGCTCAATTCATCCTTCAAGTGTTGCTGGGAAGGTGCAGGCCTATGTGGAGATGATCGAGGAACATCTTATGAAACCTAAAGCTGCTAACAGGCGTGAGACTAGTTATGAAGTCTCGTGGTCTCCGCCGCCGGCAGGCTTGCTTCAGATCAATGTGGATGCTGCAGTTTTCTCCTCTTCTCGCAGGATGGGAGCGGGTATAGTGGTGCGTGATCACTTGGGGCAGTTTGTGTCCGCCTTTGGTGATAGCTGCCCGGAGGTCACGTCACCGGAGCTGGCCGAAGCCACGGTGATTCGCTTGGCTTTATCCTTTGCTAGGACAGAAGGCCTGGACGGGTTGATTGTGGCATCCGACTGTCTTTCTGTGGTTCAGAGAATTCAAGCTGCGGACCAGGACCGGTCTTTGCTTGGACCGGTGATCATGGACATCAAAAGGATGGCGGCTGAGTTCACCTCGGTGAGTTTCATCCATGTTCGGCGCTGGCAGAATGTGGCAGCGCATAATCTAGCTCGTTCGTGTGAGTCTATTTGTAATTCTGTGTGGCGTGGTGTGTCCCCGAATGTATCCGGGAAACAATTTGTAATGACTATGTTTGTTGATCAATAAAGCTCACGAGTTGTATCAAAAAAAAAAGATCTTGCATCGGCCTGTTACTAATCAAGTAATCATATGTATCAAGTGTTCAACTACATGGTAAAGCATGCTATAGTGTTGTCAAATTTAAAACAGAGCAAATAATTCTGTGCCACCTTAAGGTCTACCTAAATTTTCAAGCATCATCTATATTTCTAGAGTTGTGCTCTATCTACTGAACTAATGACAGTGTTTAAAAAAAAGAAAAACATGCAACGGCGTATGCTTCAGACTAGGCAATACCAGCAAGTCTAAAAGAAGGTTTGAGAGTGAGAGTGGGTTGCAAAGTTTGAAGAGAAGGTGTGGATCCATACAATGGAACTTGTGATCACAGCAATGTGGCAGATAAAACTAGCTAGTTATGCATGTATAATTGTTATCATATGGATCAAGACAGTGTTGAGCTACAGGGTAAGCATACATTTCTTATCACCTTGGAACGTAGGCAATAAGGAAGCTTTTGCTCCCCTCTCCTTATTACAAACAGAAAGAGGTCTGATTCTAAAAGCTCAGGTTTCGAGCAGCCGATCCCCTATAGTATAGTCTACATTGAGTGGCACTTGTGACCATGCAATGTAGTAGATTAAACTGACTAGGATGGCATGTCACATCATTCATGCGCCAGAGGGGGAGAGGCAAGCATCGCGAGGTCGTGAGTAGATACTACCTTGGTGGAGTAGACCCTCTCGTGGGACTCGTCGAGGATGATGTTGGTCGCCTGGTCGAACCCCCGAAGAGTCCCCTGAAACAAAAAACAGAGCCGATTCAGCCGTCAGTAGCATGTCGAGGACGCGATTAATTTACAGACCGATCGATTGGTTACGGCGGCGAGATGAGACTAGGCTTACCACGATGTTTCGGCCGTCGTTGGTGATGACGGAGATCACCTCTACCGATCCGATTCCAGGCGACGGACAACCAAAGCGATTGATTCAGGTAGGGGGATGCGATTGAAATACAAGAGGAGGAGGAGATGACTCACGGTCTACGAGGGACTCGAGCGTCGGGCCGGCGGCCGCCATCTTCCTCCTTCCGAATTTCCGGCGGCGGCGGTGCTGTACGAATGGAAGGCGGCAGGAGACGAGGGCGGAGCGGCTCACCTCGCCTAGGGTTCCTTCGTTCGTTCAAACCTCGGCAGCAGTCAGGCCGGCCGTGTAGTAGCACGTATATGGGCCTCTCGGTGGGCCAGGCCGTCTGGGCCGTAATGGGCCTAGGTGGGCCGGACGGCCTCTCTTATTACCAACGGCTCGACCAGACCAGCACCATCCTCTCGTCTTCCTCTTCCTCTACCGCCGCCACCACAACTCGCGCCGCCGCCGCCACGCGAATACAGAGAGATGGACGACAACCGGGCGCCGCCGTCGGGCAGCAGCAGCGTCATGTGTCAGCTGGTGAGCGCCGAGGGGGAGAACCTCGGCGCCGCGGTCTACCTGCCGCAGAGCGTCGGCCCCACGCAGCTCCAGGAGATCGTCAACCACCTCCTGCACAACGAGGACAAGCTGCCCTACGCCTTCTACATCGCCGACGAGGAGCTCGCAGTGCAGCTAGGCGCGTACATGCAGCAAAAAAACGGTGAGCACACATCATCACCACCCTCAGCCGCTAATTCGGTTTCATCTAAGCCAGCTGCGTGCGTGCTGGAATCTCATGGCATATGTACTGAATACCCTGTACTTTCTCTTGTTGAATGAATGAAGCCAACGTCGAGGTTACGCTGCGCATCGTGTACCAGCCGCAGGCGGTCTTCCGGATCAGGCCTGTCAACCGGTGCTCCGCCACCATCGCCGGTACTTCCATCTCAACATCCTGTTTGTTCGTTCAGCTAAGTACTTGTATTTGTGAGGGAGCAGAGCATTTTCCGTTAGCCACTACCCTCTTTTGTGAGGAGGGAAACTTGAGCATTTTTTGTGAACAAATTGTGTTGGTTCAGGTGTAACGTTTCAAGCTTAGGATTGGTGCTCACTGTTTACCGGCATTTGATTATTTGGACAGGATTAGGATGAAACAGTTAGTTAAGGTTGTCATAAATTGATGTGCTCTTTACTGTTCTTGCTGTAAGTGGGTGTGGTGTAGGAGGCATCCCTCATGAAGCTGTTACGCTTAGCCTGACGGTCAAAGCTGAAACTAAGGGTAGCATCAGTTTTTCTGTTTCCAGCAAAGTTTTAGATGTGTAAGAATTCATTTAGTCAAATTGTTACAACAAGTTCAGCTAGTTGTTTACTTACTTTTGATTGATGGACTAGAGAACTATAGACAGTGGCGGCGCTACAGGTGGACCATACTGGGTCGTGACCCACCCTTATCTGCCAGTTTTCCCTTGTTTTTTCACAAATTTGGCCCATTAGCAGTAATAGCTCACACACGGCCCACTCTGTGCTGACTAGCCCACCCTTGATTTCCTGTCTCGCTCTGCCACTGCATATAGAAGCATATTCGAAGCTGAATTGCACAAGTATGGCATTACTGAATGTTACCCTGGTTGATGCATACATGATGAGTCAATAACCCAGCATTGGAAAGCCGAGATGTCGTGTTATATCCTACTTCCACTCATGTCGACTTCGACCTTTTTATACCAGCATGGAATGATCAGTATGCAATCTTACCATATGCAGGCCACACGGAAGCTGTACTGGCTGTCTCTTTCAGCCCTGACGGAAGATGTCTGGCCAGTGGTTCAGGTGACACCACCGTTCGGTTCTGGGACCTCAACACGCAGACCCCAATGTTCACATGCAAAGGTGAATGCTTAGAATCTTGCTTTCTTGGTAAATTGTAGCCATGCCGCTGTTGGCTTATATTTTGGCCCTCTGGTAATGATGTTTCTAATGGTCTTGACATGGTTATCCGTCTCCATGATAACTGAGTGTGTACCGAAATTTGCTATTTGCTTTTGCTTCATTAGAGATATCTTAGTACTTTAATGGAAAAATGAGGTTGAACTCAGTAGCCATCACAACCATGCAGGTCAATCTAGTCTGTTCATCATAATAAACCTGTAAATTACCTATTGGAATGAACCTCTTCTAATAGTACGCCTATGATTTGTCTAATATAATGGAACAAGTACTGGATAAGAGAGGCTTTATATAGCGATATGATAGCCACACACTTGATCTTTTCGGTTTAAGTTATTTTTTGGAATAAGCAATGACCTAGAGGCTTTGAAGCTAGTAAAGGATCACATGATAATTTTTTGTAATTATGCATTGTATGATGAACCATTTGTTACATTATATTGATATGCTAATGGAACTTCATATTTCCTTGTCTTGCAACACTATACTAAAATGTATTTGTGTTTTTCATGTCTTATGGGACTCTTTGCACTCTAGTTAGTTCTGTCAGCACATATGTACTCTTTTTGGTGATATTGTGTCAGTACCTTGAAAGTTAAGAATTAACCGTGTTTTTGTAGGCCACAAAAATTGGGTACTCTGCATTGCATGGTCACCTGATGGGAAACATCTTGTTAGTGGAAGCAAGTCAGGAGAACTTATACTATGGGACCCGAAAACAGGCAATCAATTGGGAACTGCTCTAACTGTAAGATTGGAGATTGCACATTCGTTATTCGTTAACATTTTATCCCATCTATCCATTTGCATATCACATCATTTCACACTGCATATGCCAACTGTAAATTGAGAAATTTCTGTAAACCATTTACAGAAACAGATGCTAGTTTACGAGAACCACAAGTTTGTTTGTTTCGTAGTAGATTGGATTTCCATATGCAGATTGCTAGAAAGAGGGTATCGATGTAAAAAAATTAGATCGTGCAGATGTTTCACTCTCCCTACCTGTAGTCATTCATTGTGTTCTTTTACAATAGGGACACAGAAAGTGGATTACTGCTGTATCTTGGGAGCCGGTACATTTGCAATCTCCTTCGCGGCGTTTTGTAAGTGCAAGTAAAGATGGAGATGCGCGTATTTGGGACATTACCACGAGGAAGTGTGTCATTTCCCTTGCAGGTCACACCAATGCTGTGACCTGTGTCAAGTGGGGTGGAGACGGTCTGATATATACAGGGTAAGATTATTACTTTGTAGTCCTTTATCTTCTTCCTCAAAAAGGAAACTGTGCATGTGAACTAATGCATAAAGGTAATATTGTGTAGTAACATCACTTTTGTTCTGATTTGTGATGTGTGGAAGATGAGTTGTAAGCTTAGCTTTATAATAATATTGGAGGCAGTCAGTCAGTTCCCTAAATTTATTGATATTGACTTGATGTAGCATGTTGTAGGAGACTAGTAGTCGTAGTAAGCATATATGTTGTTGCGGGTAGGCCTTGATCTAGCTCAGGATCTGATTGCTTTTGCTGGTTCATCAACTCCTTGTTATTTTTCTTCATTCTTAAATCCTTATAGCTACAACTTTTGGCGAAGCAATTGACTGACACACCCAACACGCTAGATGACTGAAGTCCATCATATTCTGAACTACTTATGTCCTTGACCATAAGTGCTTATAGCGTCATCATGATGGCGTTTGATGATATGCTTTACCAGTTTCTCCACTTGTTATAGTTTACGTATACAATTCTGAAAGAATATGTTTTTCTACTGCAGTTCTGAAGATTGTTCAATCAAAGTCTGGGAAACTACTCAGGGCAAGTTGGTCAAAACACTGCAGGTAATGTTAACAACAATTCAGATAATGTGCAGTCTTATACTGGTAATTGTGACTGAATCTGTTTAACCAGTTTCTGACCCACCCAACTCTTGTTACAATGTAAAAGATGTTAAACAAGTTTACAAAGTGATATGACGAAGTCGAACAGCTTGTAAAAATAGCTAGTCCCTTTGGAAAATATGTATTCAGTTGAGCATATAACATTCATGTTCAGTAGGGTGTCAGGTTATAATGTCCATGTTCCGCCCTGTTAAAACGTGGATATATCAGCAGAAGTGTAGGACATAGCTGGGCGTTAAGTTCCCCTAGACTGCCATCTCAAGGTATAGGGTTTCAACACAAGTATCTACTAGATTGATCCCGCCAAACTGCCTTTTCCTGTGCGGAGTGGAACACTTCAGGAGACTGACTAAGGTGCACTAGAGTATCAGATTCTAGTCCATGCTGGTAATCAACAGAAAAAAACTCATGTTTATTGACTATGGTATCAGTAAGCCAGTCTCAACAATATATGTACTGACCCTGGTTATTTCACTTGATGTTCTATGCATTGACTATAAAAGCTTGGGTTAATTTGGTATATGGTATTACCAACTTTGTTCAATTGTAAAATTCCACTGCAGAAAACAACTTATAAAAAATTCCGCTGCAAATAATGGCATTTATTGAATTTTTATCCAAGTGCTGGCAGTGACATTTTCCCTAAGTTAGTTTTTGCAGTGGCAACTCTTGAAGAAGCAAGTTAGCAATGACACATATCAAATTAACCCTAAAAGCTTACGTGACGGCATGCAATCAGTAGATCTTCCTCTGTTTCTCAACTCTGCTTTTTATTTACATTTTAATGTTGAATATGTACATCATGACCAATCTACTTGCAAATACGAAGTAGAGATCCTTCAGGTTGTGAGTTGTGAGCTCTATCGTGGGTGGATCGAGTTTGTTGAATGTTTTCCAAATGGATTTATTGTGATCTGAGCGTGCATTTGACTTCATGTTTCTGTGATTTGTTATCACATTACCAAATCAGCTATCCGTGTTCTTTCATGATGAAACTATCCCATGTTTCCTTTTCATACTCATTTTGACTTGTTCTTCATTTACATGTTCAGGGCCATGGGCACTGGGTAAATTCCCTCGCTTTGAGCACAGAATATGTTCTCCGCACTGGGGCATTTGACCATACCGGCAAGACGTATTCAACTCCAGAGGAGATGAAAGAGGTACTTTGCCATGTGATACAAATTTAATGCTAATAGTTTGTTATTTTAATTCATTGTGCTCGCTAGAATGATAAATTGTGTTCCGTTTAATTCTGTTGGAATTATGGTAAACTTTGGAAGTAAGTGACTCTTGAGACCTGAGAATTTTGCATATTTAGGCAGCTCTTGCAAGATACGAGAAGATGAGGGGCAATGCTCCAGAGAGGCTAGTCTCTGGTTCTGATGATTTCACCATGTTTCTTTGGGAACCAACAGTCAGTAAACAGCCGAAAGCACGCATGACTGGTCATCAGAAGGTATAGTATCTCATCTCATTTGCTCTACAGAAGACAAACCCTTTTACTTCCGTATCTATGCCTTTTACTACTTCTAGGTATATCTGGATCTCTTTCCTGGCTCGAGAATTGAGAGTAGCAGATAGTAGAACTATTTTGTGTTCCCACCCCCTGTAACTTGATACCAACAATGAATCTCTTCCATTAACTTAACGACGTTGTTCCATCCAAAATCATTCGGAAAGAAACAGAACTTTGTTGAAACCATTAGAACTTTCTGTACACTGCCCACTAGGGTATTCGAGCAGGCAAGCCATGGTAACTCTCTTGGTTGGTAACTTAGAAATGTTTCTGTTGTATGTTTTGCTGGTGCGCAGGTGGTAAACCATGTCTACTTCTCGCCTGACGGGCAGTGGCTGGCGAGCGCCTCCTTTGACAAATCCGTCAAGTTGTGGAACGGTATTACTGGCAAATTCGTGGCGGCTTTCCGAGGACACGTCGCGGATGTGTACCAGATCAGGTCAGCGGCAGCCTTTTCTCTATGTTCTCAGTTTCGTGCTGATCGATCCTGTAATTACCTGACACCTAACATAATCTATGTCTCTCTTTTAGCTGGTCCGCCGACAGTAGGCTTCTACTGAGTGGGAGCAAGGACTCAACCTAAAGGTATGCTTGTATCCACTTTGAAATGTGTTTATTGTATTTAGAGGAAGATGAAGAATACTCTGCTGATGCACGTGTTGTGTGTTTTGATCCTTCAGGTGTGGGACATCCGGGCGCGCAAGCTGAAGCAGGACTTGCCAGGGCACGCGGACGAGGTTTACGCCGTGGATTGGAGCCCCGACGGCGAGAAGGTAGTGTCTGGTGGTAAAGATAGGGCCCTCAAATTATGGATGAATTAAGCTTGTAAAACTGTTAGGGAGCAGAGAGCAGAGCAGGCAACACTATGAAGTATTCTTCTCCTTGTAGTGTCTGCTACGAATCAAGACTTGATGAAAAAATTCCACGAGTCAAGTCTATTTTGTTGATGGGTGAGCTTATATATGAAGTACTATATCATGAATGAATGAATGCTGGCGTATTTGGGAGTATTTTAAAAATAGACAAGTTTGACTGTGGGTCCATTTTTAGTCATTTTCAAATATAGCAGCTCTTCACGCTTGACCGCAAACTGATTTAGACATGACAGGCTCACATGCATCTTAGCTACCTTGTGTCCTTCCCTATGTATCCTAAACCAAGGGAGTAAGGATTGGTTTAAACGAAACCTCAAGATCTATCTAATTAATCCAATGGCATCGTCGTGGTGTTCTTGTCATGCCATGATCTTGGGCATCGCTGTTGTCGCCTCTTCTTTCGCCGTCGCTGTCTCATGTAAGTAAAAACTCTACTAAATTGTGGATTGGATTGGGTGAATGATCGAACAAATGAAGGAAAAAAATGCAACAATGCTAGTGGATTGGATGAACGATTTGAACGATTGAATGGAAATGCAACAATGCAGACGGCGATGTCGCCGGTGGCCCGAGCTTCAGCTACAACACGATGAGCATCGACGGCCCGGAGAACTGGGGCAAGCTGAGCCCTGCCTACAAGGCGTGCGGCGACGGCAAGGAGCAGTCCCCCATCGACATCATCACCGCCGACGCCGTCCCCAACCCGAACCTCGACAACCTCACGCGCGTCTACGCCCCCGCCGACGCCACCCTCCTCAACAACGGCAAGGACATCACCATGACCTTCGACCACGGCGGCAACGCCGTGTCCCCGGGCACCATCCACGTCCGCAGCGAGGCCGACGGCACGGAGGAGGCGTACAAGTTCAAGGTGATCCACTGGCACTCGCCGTCGGAGCACACCATCAACGGGCAGCGCTTCCCGCTGGAGCTCCACCTGGTGCACGCCAACGAGGAAGGCCACCTCGCCGTCATCGGCATCCTCTACAAGATCGGGAGCCCCGACGCGTTCTACGACCAGCTGGAGGAGCAGCTGCGGGCGCTGAAGACGGCGCCCGGGTGTCGGCCGGGGTGGTGGAGCTCAAGTCGCTGCAGAAGCGGACGGGCAGCTACTTCCGGTACGTGGGGTCGCTGACGACGCCGCCGTGCACGGAGCATGTGATCTGGAACATCCTGGGCAAGGTGCGGGAGCTCAGCGCGGAGCAGCTGGAGCTGCTGACGGCGCCGCTGCCGCACAAGGACAACCGCCCGCCGCAGCCGCTCAACGGCCGCTCCGTCCAGTTCTACAACCCGCCCAACTCCACCGTCTCCTTCCAAACAGTCTAGCACTAGCTAGTTGTCGAATGTACGTTCTCTCTTGATCACATGAAGAAATCGATTAACCTAGAGAATGGCATTTGAAATGTACTGTAATTCTTTTTTACCCTATTTAATCTGAAAACATGCAACATTAATATGATATGTACCAGAATAGAAAAATCGGCACGGAACTTCCGGCATGATTGCATTAGTTTGACAGCAGAGTATTTACAGGAACGGCACGATGCTGTTCGGATCAACACTCAACAGTGTTGGAGAACTTGTCAATCTAAAACTTCATATTCCAGCGGAAAAAAGTTATCTCATTGAAACAGATGGAAGGTTTGGGTGCAGTTGTAAGGCCTTAGTGAAAGCAGAGACTACACCATCTTCGGTCCATGAGGATTTGTTGAGAAAATGGGACAAACAAATTGTCTCGAGGAGTATCAGGTGCTCCATGCCCACTGGTGTACTGCCGCCCCACTCACTGATCTGGAGCCCCAAGTATTGTAGCTTGGGCATGGCCCCTTTCTCGAACAACAATAACGCCGTAACATCCACCTCATAAGGCCAAAATTCGAATTTCTCTAGAACAGGGAATATTCCCATGCCGAAAACAATCCGTCCTCCAGTAATTCGCCCCTCCAAGCCGAAATGGAGGCAGACGAGGGAAGACAGCTTTCCAAGAGCATGAACATCCTCAATCGACGCCTCCATAGCAAGCACGTGCAGGACACGCAGACAGTGGAGATCACCCATCCATTTGGGGACTCTAGGAAACAACCAATTGTCCAGCTTAAGTTTCTCGATATGTTTAAAAGGAGTATTGGATAATAAACCCAGCTGGTTACTCCAGTCCGTAGCAACGGTCAAATGGAGGTCTAGACATTTAAGGTTACGGAGCTTTCCAAGAGATGATATCAAAGCATCAACTTTTGATGTATCCACATTGCCAAGAAAAGTCAACTCCCACAGGTTGGTCAGCTCGCCAAGACCCCTAATTTCCTTCTCTGAGTTGTTTTCCAGGTCAAAATCACACAGATAACGTAATGATTTCATATTGTTGACCCCTTGGATAGCTGCAAGAAATGGAAGACGCAGATAGGACAAGCGGGGTAAGTGAACGATATCTAATGGGAGGCTGTTTTTTAAATAGCCATCTAGGTCCAGCGTCTCCAAATAAACAAGTCTTTTCAGTGCAGCAGGGAGCTCTATATGACCATGCCTTGCCACAACCTTCAAATACCTTAGTTGAAACAATTGGTTGATACCAGTAAGGTCAATTAGTTGATACCTGTTTAGGGTGAGCACCCTGAGATATTTGAACAGCAATAGTTGGGGCATGGAGTTCCAGGTCCATGCACACACTCGAACATGTGACAGCAATGTAGCACCAATATTCAGTCCATCTGTTGCACCACTACACATGGACATCAGGGATAATCGGCGAACCTTGTATTTGCAACCTTCAAGTCTCGTGATGTCTTCAGAACTAGATGCCACACTTAAAAAATTATCTTCCGTGCACTTGCTTAGGATCAAATCAAGCATTATATCGTGTACTCTGCAAGAAATCAGATCTCCATCCATGGATCTTAAACCAGGTTGAATCATGCTTCTATTGATTAGTTCCTTGAAATAACTCTTGCCAACTTCAATCAAATCTGCTCCAGGCAAATTGCTGACAAGGCCTTCAGCTACCCACTCCCGAATCACCTCAGACATCCAAATTTCCTCGTCCTCAGGATACATACCAAGATACAAAAAACAAGCTCGCAGATGAAGAGGAAGATGCATGTAGCTGAGATTCAGTATATTTTTTATATCGTCCAAAGTGGGATTTATATGAGACCGGGCACCCATAGAACTTCTTATATTCTCCCAACCACTCCTTGATCCTTCTTTACTAGCTACCAAGCTAGCTATAGTGATGATTGCAAGTGGCAGTCCGCCACACTTCTTCAAAATGTCAGCTGATACTTCTTCAAGATAAGATGGACACCTATCACAAGATCCAAATACTCTATTGAAGAATAGCATTCTTGAGTTATGTTCGTTGAGGGGATTTATTCTGTAGATGCACTCCTTATCATTGCGACAAGCTATGCCGGCCACACCTTCCACTCTTGTTGTCACTATCACTCTACTCCCATTACCTTCATTTGGAAATGCACGGCTAATAACATTCCATACTGATTGATCCCACAAGTCATCAACCACAATAAGGTATCTGTAGAATTGTTTGCATGGGTTATATACAAAATATACAGAAGAATACAAGTACAATATTTCAAGAACAAGATTATACTAATAATGTAGATTCAAGGAGTTCATTGTTTATAGAACTAAATTAGGAGGGCCATATAATAATTAGTCTAAATAAGATTGCTAAATTGCTATGTATATAGTCTCCTTTTGTATTCAGATAACTTTCTCACGTACGAGACTTGTACTCGATCCCACTACTGACTACCCGTCTCTCTGTACCCTCTTTACACCTGCACTGTGTTGTGCAGGTGTTTGCATTTAAAGTATCTAAAAATCCCTTTACAAGAGGGATATAGTGATTGTGTTCTACTCCCTCTATTTTTAAATATAAGATGTTCTTAAATTTGTGCATGTTGTCTAGATACGGAAGAATATGAGTGAACATATATACTGAAACATGTCTAGATACATCTGGATACATGTGATTATAGTAAATGGCTAAAGCATCTTATATTTAAAAACAGGGGGAGTAATACTGAATGAGGAAAGTAAATCACAACTTCAGACGTCTAGCACGTAGCACCCAAGGAACACATTGCAGTCCATAGTTGAAAGAAGTATTTTCACTAGAGGCGTAGATACAAACATTACTGAACATTAAACATGATTAGCCGCCCACGCAAGTGATTATTAGAAAAGAACAGTTACCTCTCGTTCTTTAGATGTTCCATTATGTCTTCAATGATGTCTTCAATCTCACGAGCATGGGAAGACGGTGTCATATCAAGTTTTGCTTCTAGACGGTTGAAAAGCACTTTTATATTAGGTTTTTGTGAAATAGAAAAGAATGCCTTGTAATGGAATTGCCCTCCAAACTTGTCATACAACTGTTTCGCAAGTGTAGTTTTCCCAAGACCTCCGAATCCCACAATGGACAACACCTTGAGTTTCTTCTGAGCATCCATCAACCAATTGGATAACTCCTCCATTGGGCCATCAAGACCCACAAGGTTGGCTGCCTCTTGATAAACTGCTTGTAGCCTTGGGTCAACAACGAGGGAGCCGGAGCTAGAGCTAGGCTTCCAATCATCAATCTTGTACCTCTCCCGTCGAGCATTTGCATCTATTGCAAGAGTCTTAAGCTCTTCAATCCGGGTGGCGATCCGATGGCGCTGCCGCAGCCTCTTGAGACGCTTAGTGGTCCTCTTTACAAAGCCCGCCTCGGCATCTTTGCGTCCGAATTGATGCATGAAGTCATCGATGCAGTTTTCCATGTCGTAAGACATCTCCCCGACATGGTCTCTCCAATCCTTTACTGCTGGATCGAGCTCATCCATGAGCTCCAGCTTCTGAAGGGCGACGCTCATAGCACTGAACTCCTTCTCGAGGAACGACGCCTGCTTTCTCACCCCTTAGAGCTTCTTGTACTGGTCGCCCATGAGCTCAATGAGCTTTCCGATGAGGGGTTTCATCACCCCAGTCGCCACGCTCACCACTGCTCCCACCATCTCCTTAGCTAGATCTCTTAGCTCACCAGACTAAATCTTGATTGCTGAAGAAAGCATGTTGCACCACAATAATCAGTGAATGAATGATTTGCTCTTTCTAGTAGTACATGAAGGTTGTGAAATCTTTAAACCAAGAATATAATTGAGAATAGATCATTACTTATTCACGTGGTTACGTACAATTCTACAGAACGATTCGTATACAAGTGTGAAGGTTGAAATTGAGTAGTAAAATGCATTAATAAAATTATCTTGAAATTGAGCAGTAACTTTTAACTTGAAGCAACCATATTTTGTACAGGATAATTTTGTTCAGCTTGGGTGGTTCAGTCGTTTAGCGACTCTTAACAGCTAATCACGTACAAGAACGAGGCGACTATAGCAATATCTAGTAGCTTGAAAACCATGAACTAATAGCTAGCAAAATAAATTCACCTCCTCGCAGAACTGCTTGGGGCTGTGGTGGTGGTGTCATGTTGGGCGTCTAATTCACGATTAAGCATGCAAGCAGCTGGTGGTGTTTCATGATCGACGGAACAAAGCTGACCTGGTGACAGATATCGGGCGCGGGCGCGGGCGTCCTCCGGCTGCGGCGATGCAATTGGATTCGACGGCGGCCGGCGTCGCCCGCGAGAATGGGAATTGGAAGTCTAGATCTAGATCCTCCCTTTGCGTCCGTGTATGAGACGACTCGTCTTGTCTATTAGTCTAGACAGCCACCAGTCCACACGCGTGTTTGTCGGCCGGATAAACATTCGTCAATAATTATTGACGCGGCGTCGGTAGCACCTTCCTGGGCAAATCCTGATTGCCGTCACTGGCATCGCTCCGCACACCCCCCGTCCTGAGTATATGGGCGCGGCCCACTTGACTATTTTCTTTTATTCTCCGTACTTATTGTTTGATGTGTAACGTTGTAAAGAAAAATTCGATGGATTGTATCCTTTTTTTTTGCGGATTATAGATTGTACCCTCGCCTTCATAGTTCATATATGCTTGTTGTTTTTATGAAAGATCCGACTTGTCTTATTTCTTTCGTTTTTCTTTTTTTTTAGTTTCTGTTTTAGTTTTTCTTTTCTCCTTTTTTATCTTATTTTGTATTTAAAATATTAGTTCTTTTAGTTCCTATTTTCCTTTATGTTTTCAATTTATATACAAAAGAAGAGTTTATGGTGTGAAAGAAAGTTCATGTTCGTTTAAATGGCTTTATGTTTTGGAAAAGGTAGGGTTCAAAAAAATGTTAAGTGGTTCAGAAGATATACAATCACCGATTCCTAAAATATTCATAGTATTCGGATAAATGTTCATGAACTTAACAAAATTATGGATATTAAAAATCGTTTTCACACATGGAAAACAATACTCATAGGGTTCAAAAAATGTTCATGGAGGTTTGCAAAATTTCATGATGGTTCAAAAAGTAGTATCCGGTTTAAAATATGTTCATATTATGAAAAGAAAGTGTTCAAGATAAACCTGTATCAAAATAGATGGTCAAGTAGTTTCACAAAAAAATATGTTAGCGAATTTCAACTAAAACAATGCATTTTATTCATATTTACTTGATATTTTACAAATTGAACGAAAAAGAAAAGAAAAAGGAATATGAAAACAAAAAAATAAAACAGAGAATAGAAAAGAAAACAAAAATAAAGAACGAAAAATCTGCCATATGGGCTAGACCAGCAGACGATCCCATCAAGCGGCGCAGCTGATTTCGCGCTGTTAATGAGCGATATAGGATTTACCATGCGCTCCTCGCCTTCGACCCCCCGAATCGAGAACTTCATGCTTCATGGGCCGCTCCAAATGCGCCCAAATAAAAAAAGGTGTTTTTTAATTTTATTTTACTAAATTGTTATAAATTTTAAATCCAAACAGTTTGAAAGTTGAACCTTTTCAAATCAATCTGAATATTTTTCAACTATGATTGTTTTTAAATTTGAACATTTTGTAGTATTTAAACATTTTTCATATCTAAACAATTTGGACATTTTTAAAAACTAGTTTTTTTAATATTCGTAAAAAAGGAAAATGAGAAAAAAAAGAAAACTAAAACAAAAAAGTGAAAAAAGGAAAAAATGAAATGAAAGCAAACCAGAAGAAAAATAGAAATACAAATAGCAGAAACAGGCTGGCCCAACAGTGTGAGACCGTCCCGCGCCGCCCGCTGGTGATATATAGGATTTGCTGCGGGCAACAACATATATGGATCCAACACCTAGCGCCACTGAATCTCATTTAGCCGATTTGTGCACAACTTTGAGAGGATGAGGTAATATGGACTCAAAATGAATCCTTTGAAGTGTGCTTCCGGTGCATTGGCTGGGAGGTTTATAATCAGTACAACCATCATCATCATCCCATCAAAATTTAAACCTTTTCAAAATACTTTTTTTTAGTAAACAATTTTTGAAATTTGAAAAGTTTTCAAATTTGAAAAATTCAAATCAGAACATTTTAAAATTATGAACATTTTTTAATATTTAGAAGTTTTTCATATATGATTTTTTTAAATAGAACCTTATTCAATTTTGAACAATTTTCAATTCCAAACATATTATAAATTTGGACATTTTAAATAACTTTTTTTTAATATTCGTAAACAGGAAACGAGAACATAAAAAACAAAAACAGAAAAAGAAAAATTGAAAATAGAAAATAAATAAATGGAAAATGATGAAAAACAAAAAATAATATCAGCAGAAACGGGCCGTGATGCCGTTCAAGCCGCGCGGCCGTCCCACGCAGCCTGTAGGCGATATATAGGTGTGATGGGCAACTGCGTATATGCATCAAACGCCTAGCACCACTGAATCTCATTTAGCCGTTCTCCACATGGCTTTTGAGAGGATGAGGAAATACCGACTCATAATGAATCATTTGAAATGTGCTTTCGATGCATCGACTAGGATTTGGGCTTCATTATACATCAACCTGACATAGAGATTGATCCATAAGATAGCTGATATCCAAAAACTGCAGACTCCAAACTGCTAAGAAAGGTTGGCTTAAGAATGATGGTAGCCTCTCTGCTGTGATCTTCTAACCACCGTGTATATAAGGCGGGCCCACGTCCCAGTGCAGCGCCGTGTCCGCGGGAACCATCCACGTCCGCAACGATGCCGACGGCGGCGCGGAGGAGGAGTACAAGTTCAAGGAGATCCACTGGCACTCGCCGTCGGAGCACACCATCAACGGGCAGCGCTTTCCCTTGGAGCTCCACCTGGTGCACGCCAACGAGGAAGGCCACCTCGCCGTCATCGGCATCCTCTACAAGATCGGGAGCCCCGACGCGTTCTACGACCAGCTGGAGGAGCAGCTGCGGGAGCTGAAGACGGCGCCCCGGGTACGTGTCGGCCGGGGTGGTGGAGCGCCGGTCGCTGCAGAAGCGGACGGGCAGCTACTTCCGGTACGTGGAGTCGCTGACGACGCGGCCGTGCACGGAGCACGTGACCTGGAGCATCCTGGGCAAGATGCGGGAGCTCAGCGCGGAGCAGCTGGAGCTGCTGACGGCGCCGCTGCCGCACAAGGACAACCGCCCGCCGCAGCCGCTCAACGGCCGCTCCGTCCAGTTCTACAACCCGCCCAACTCCACCGTCTCCTTCCAAACAGTCTAGCGCTAGCTAGTTGTCGATGTACGTTCTCTCTTGATCACATGAAGAAATCGATTAACCTAGAGAATGGCATTTGAAATGTACTGTAATTGTTTTTCACCCTATTTAATCTGAAAACATGCAACATTAATTTGATATGTACCAGAATAGAAAGATCGGCACAGAACTTCCGGCATGATTACACATTAGTTTGATAGCAGAGTAATTACAGGAACGGCACGATGCTGTTAGGATCAACAGTGCTGGAGAACTAGTTGAACCTGTCAAACTAAAACTTCATATTCCAGCGAAAAAAGTTATCCCATTGAAACAGAAGGATGGTTCCCCGTTTCATAAACAAGAAACAGAGGGATGGTTTGGGTGCAGTTGTAAGGCCTTAGTGAAAGCAGAGACTACACCATCTTTGGTCCGTGAGGATTTGTTGAGAAAATAAGACTCAGACAAACGAATTGTCTCAAGGAGTATCAGGTGCTCCATGCCGACTGGTGTACTGCCGCCCCACTCACTGATCTGGAGCCACAAGGCTTGTAGCTTGGGCATAGCCCCTTCCTCGAACAATAATATCGCCGTAACATCCTCGAGAAAAGTCCCAAATTTGAGTTTCTCTAGAACAGGGAATATTCCCATGCCGAATACAACCTGCCCTCCAGTAATTATCACAAAGCTGAATTGGAGGGAGACGAGAGAAGACAGCTTTCCAAGAGCATGAACATCCTCAATCGACGCCTCCATAGCAAGCACGTGCAGGACACGCAGACAGTGGAGGTCACCCATCCATTTGGGGATTCTAGGCAACCCCCAATGATCCAGCTTAAGTTTCTCGATATGTTTAAAAGGAGTACTGGATAATAAACCCAACTGGTTACTCGTGTCCGCAAAAATAGTCCAACAGGTGGCTAGACATTTAAGGTTACGGAGCTTTCCAAGAGATGATACCAAAGCATCAACTTTTGACGTATACGCATCAGCTTGATCCCCTCCGAGACGAAAACTTAACTCCCACAGGTTGGCCAGCTCGCCGAGACCTCTAATTTCCTTCTCTGAGTTGTTTTCCAGGTCAAAATCACACAGATTACGTAATGATTTCATATTCTTGACCCCTTGGATAACTGCACCAATTGGAAGACGCAGATAGGACAAGCGGGGTAAGTGAACGATATCTGATGGGAGGCTGTTTTTTAAATGGCCATGTAGGTCCAGCGTCTCCAAATAAACAAGTCTTTTCAGTGCAGATGGGAGCTCTATGTGACCATCGGTTGCGACAACCTTCAAATACCTTAGTTGAAACATTTGGTTGATACCAGTGAGGTCAACTGTGAAATCTTTATAGTTGCTGTTTAGGGTGAGCACCCTGAGATATTTGAACAACAATAGTTGGGGCATGGAGTTCCTGGTCCATGCACAGACTCGAACATGTGATAGCAAGCTAGCACCAATATTCAATCCATTTGTGGCACCACTTGACATGGAAATCAGGGATAATCGGCGAACCTTGTATTTGCAACCTTCAAGTCTCGTGATGTCTTCAGAACAAGATGCCACACTTAAAAAATTATCTTCCGTGCACTTGCTTAGGATCAAATCAAGCATTATATCGTGTACTCTGCAAGACTCCAGCTCTCCATCCTCCGATATTACAGCAGGCTGAATCATGCTTCTATTGATTAGTTCCTTGAAATAACTCTTGCCAACTTCAATCAACTCTGCTCCATGCAAATGGCTGACAAGGCCTTCAGCTACCCATTCCCGAATCACCACATGCATCGAAATTTCCTCGTCCTCAGGATACATACCAAGATACAAAAAACAAGCTCGCAGATGAAGAGGAAGATGCATGTAGCTGAGATACAGTATATTTTTTATATCATCCAAAGTGGGATTTATATGAGACCGGGCACCCATAGAACTTCTTATATTCTCCCAACTACTCCTTGATCCTTCTTTACTAGCTAACAAGCTAGCTATAGTGATGATTGCAAGTGGCAGTCCGCCACACTTCTTCAGAATGTCAGCTGATACTTCTTCAAGATAAGATGGACACATCACTAGATCACACTCCGTTGAAGTTGAGGGGATTTATTCTGTAGATAAGAATAATGTTGATTCAAGGAGTCTATTGTTTATAAAACTAAATTAGGAGCGCCATATAATATTTTGTCTAAAAAGAGAATTTCGATCATCATTTAACATGCTATGAGTATATCTCTCTTTTGTATTCAGTTAACTTTCTCAGGTACGCGTAGCAGGCGTTTGCATTTAAAGTAGAATGTACAAATCCTTTTACAATAGGGATACAATGATTGTGTTCGAATACTGAATGAGGAAAGTAAATCAAAACTTCAGACACGTGTAGCACGTAGCACGTAAGGAACACAATGCAGTCCAGAGTTGAAATTAAGAAGTATTTTCACTAGAGGCATAGATACAAACATTACCGAACATTTAATATGATTAGCCGCCCATGCAAGTGATTATTAGAAAAGAACAGTTACCTCTTCTTCTTTAGATGTTCCATTATGTCTTCAATGATGTCTTCAATCTCACGAGCATGGGAAGACGGTGCCATATCAAGTTTTGCTTCTAGACGGTTGAGAAGCACTTTTATATTAGGTTTTTGTGAAATAGAAAAGAATGCCTTGCAATGGAATTGCCCTCCAAACTTTTCATACAACTGTTTGGCAAGTGTAGTTTTCCCAAGACCTCCGAATCCCACAATGGACAACACCTTGAGTTTCTTCTGAGCATCCATCAACCAACTGGATAGCTCCTCCATTGGGCCATCAAGACCCACAAGGTTGGCTGCCTCTTGATAAACTGCTTGTAGCCTTGGGTCAACAACGAGGGAGCCGGAGCTAGAGCTAGGCTTCCAATCATCAATCTTGTACCTCTCCCGTCGAGCATTTGCATCTATTGCAAGAGTCTTAAGCTCTTCAATCCGGGTGGCGAGCTGATGGCGCTGCCGCAGCCTCTTGAGACGCCTAGTGGTCCTCTTTACGAAGCCTGCCTTGGCATCTCCACGTCTGAATTGACGCATGAAGTCATCGATGCAGTTTTCCATGTCGTAAGACATCTCCCTGACATGGTCTCTCCAATCCTTTACTGCTGGATCGAGCTCATCCATGAGCTCCAGCTTCTGAAGGGTGACATTCATAGCACTGAACTCCTTCTCGAGGAACGACGCCTGCTTTCTCACCCCTTCGAGCTTCTTGTACTCGTCGCCCATGAGCTCAATGAGCTTTCCGATGAGGGGTTTCATCACCCCAGTCGCCACGCTCACCACTGCTCCCACCATCTCCTTAGCTAGATCTCTTAGCTCACCAGACTAAATCTTGATTGCACCAATGAACAATATAACCACAATTAATCGCTGAGGTGGAGATTGGCCTGCTGAAGAAAGCATGTTGCATCACGATAATCAGTGAATGAATGATTTGCTCTTTCTAGTAGTACATGAAGGTTGTTAAGTCTTTAAACCAAGAATATAATAGAGAATAGATCATTACTTATTCGCGTGGTTGCGTACAATTCTACAGAACGATTCGTATACAAGTGTGAAGGTTGAAATCGAGCAGTAAAATGCATTAATAAAATTATCTGAAATTGAGCAGTAACTTTTAACTTGAAGCAACCATATTTTGTACAGGATATTTTGTGCAGCTTGGGTGGTTCAATCGTTTAGCCACTCTTAACAGCTAATCACGTACAGGAACGAGGCGACTATAGCAATATCTTAATTAATCACACGATGACGACGTGTTCAGCAAACACTAAAACCGTATGTCATCGAGCTGACAGGAATGAGCTGCTGCTTGAAAACCATGAACTAATAGCTAGCAAAATAAATTCACCTCCTGTCAGAAAACTGCTTGGGGCTGTGGTGGTGGTGTGATGTTCGGCGTCTAATTCACGATTAAGCATGCAAGCAGCAGGTGGTGTTTCATGATCGACGGAACAAAGCTGACCTGGTGACAGATAGCGGGCGCGGGCGCGGGCGTCCTCCGGCTGCGGCGATGCAATTGGATTCGACGGCGGCCGGCGTCGCCCGCGAGAATGGCAATTGGAAGTCTAGATCTACATCCTCCCTTTGCGTCCGTGTATGAGACGACTCGTCTTGTCTATTAGTCAATAACAATAACTAGATTCCAACGGCGCGGCCCGCCGCGCAGCACCTGTTTCTTCTTTGAATTTTTTGCCCGTGGTCGTCACCATTTACACAGACTACTAAAAAGACATTTATATCCATATGAACTTGATCACAGTGATTTGAAAGCGCATATTCCAGATCACATGAAATGAGTAATAAAATATTATACAATCAAAGCCTTAAGCAATAGGAAGATGAAGTTATGGTGAAGCACATGTAGTTCAGGTTTAGGAATTTTCAGACGATAAAAAAGTCATATGCCACAGGTCTCAAATTACTTGGATTGACACCGAGCTATCTAAGAACTCAGTATATTGTTGCCTTGTGTAGTGTAGCCTGACACAATAGTATGCATGGTTTGACCTGTTGTTAAGTAGTAGCATCCCCGCAGGGTGACCTAGGTCTTGTCTTTCTTTGCCATACCATTATTTCCACCTTCCAGCGACATCAACCATGGGTTCAACTGGTATACCATTGAGTTCATCTCCAGTGTCACTGTCATCTGAAATGTCAACGTGGTGATTTTCTTAACTGTTAAAGTAAGCATTGAACTTAACTATGCCAAGTAAGATTCAGTTTGTGAGAATCACAATCCTCTTTAAATAACAGTAAAATCGATTGATGGAAGGATATCTTGAACACAACTGACGGAGAAATAATGGAAACTAAGTGATCACCATATACCACTTGAAAATAAAGATGTCTACTGAATACTTCTTTGCTAAGGCACCACAGGAAATATTTTAAATCAACAATTTAGAATCCCCGAAGGAAAATAAAGAACTCTTCAAGCATTCCAACCCACCAAGGCAGGTCACAATGTTTCACAATCCTAATTAATTAGGCTATTGTTCCAAAAGAACAAAAGATAATTCTACATCCTCTGACCAGGTCATGACATAGAGAGTAGAAAGCTTGCATTCCTACCTCCTTTCACTAATGGCATTCTCATGACAAGCATATAAGAATAGGAAAAGGGCTACCAATGCTACGTTTTTCAGTTTTGAAAGGAATCTGATTTTTTTGAACTGGAGACAGTGTTTTGACTGGGTGATGTACCAAAAAAATGATACAACAGATCGTTTGAGAGGTGATAGAGCTACAGGATTAGGCAACCAAATAAATAATCTATTTTTATTACTGAATATTCTACCTTGACTAAGTTTCAGCTCGAACATTTACCAAATTTTATTTTGCAATATCATAGTACCACCATCTACACTTCAGACATTCATTATAAATTGTGGTCCTCTTTTCAAGATAAATGCTAATTGATGGTAATTATGGATCCTCTGTTCCCGACTCCATGTCTCTCCTACCCTTACCAAATGATATTCAAACATAGCCAAAAATAACCTTTTGTCAAACTCTGGAGTCATGGAAATCGGGGACTGGCTTCTCCTATACGCTGCCGATGGTAGCAACGGGGATACAGACACCATGAAATCAGAGCCCTGTACTTGCCAAAAGTAAGGGCACAAATAAGATTATCAGTACCATAGAAATCTAACATAACATGTTTGCTACTCCAATGCTATACTGTAGGACATAGTTAGATTATCACACATGGTTTTAATGCCTCTAGGAAAATTTAGTGAGACTAAAAGATAAATAGGAGGTTTACTTGGATGCAAAAGTAGCCTTGTTCTAAGTCCATGTTCATATGAGGATCACCTAATCATGCCAACAAAAAAACAAAGCATCATACATCTATCATCTAGCTCACATTTATGCTACTTGACTCCAAAGGTCCAAATTACAAATAAGTACATGCATACCTCACTGCAAAATTCATTATTAAGTTTGATGGATGAGAAATGAACAATGGGTCTGATGAATACAAAGTCTAACATGGACCAAATCGAAGTGAACTGCAATGCAAATATATCCATTTCAGATCCTAAAACCTCGAGGACGTCAAAATTATCGTTGTGGAACATATCATAATTACGGAGGCAATACAACCACAATCATCAAGTTGACCACCCACAAGCGTGCCATCAAAATCATAATTTCTGCTGATAATTAGTATTATGTGTAGTACCTAAGAGGCTAAGACCTTACCATGAGAATCTGCATTTCCAATGATATTCATCGGATAATACAAAATAAGAATCCTAAATCTAGCATAGCAACAAAAGCAAACAGGTAGATATCGGTTCTCAATAGCAAGAAAAGGGAGGCGTCACAGATTCATATACAACAACTTAGACGGGTTCCTACATAATCATGATCAAAGAAAAAACATGCATTAAAAGATGAAACTCACCAGAAAGAGTCATGAATCAATTCTAGACTTGCACATCACAACAGCGAACAAATGTTTCACCATGTTGTAACGTAACCATCCTTCAGCTGCTCCTTTTGAGAAGAAGATAACATGTTCTTCTTTCCAGCAATGCAATTGGAATCCATAGCCATCTTCAGAGGAGAAGTAATTTTCTACTCACAAAAAAGAGAACTACCAATTAAATATGGGTACAGAAAGATGAGAATGATTTGCAAGCAAAAATATAGCTAGAAGGTGTTTGTGGGTGACCTTTGAGAGAGACAGAGATGTGAGAACATGTAGATCAGCAGGCCCCAACAAAGAGACGACATATGACGACAAAATCAACGGCAAGGCATTGTTGGAGAGAATAACAGCGCATCACTGGAGATGGCACTCTGATGACGGTCGAACATGGCATCGAACCCCTGAAAGGGAAACCGGTCATTCTTCATTTGGACCACCTATTTACTTCATATATAAAATAGATTACACACCTGTATATAACAAATCTGATGTGCAAAAACTATATATAACCGATCAATTTTCAGTAATAGTCTTGTATTTGGTTATGACAAAAAAAAGTTGGGAAAGCATACAATTTTTGGTGGGTATAATGATAAAACTGATTCTCATGATCAATCAACTATTGCCTTATGATGTACTGAAGCCCCAAAACCGTCAATTTATGGTTCAAAGGTACAATTCATCAAATAAACCATATTGGGTATCTAAAAATAGATCAAACTGCAAACAACAAACTAACCAATACTAAATCAACTACAGTACCCAACTCATAAACTTGTGAACTATATAATCAGATCACTACTTAAATTTTCCAGAAAGCGGTCAGGTACTTAAATTGCCCCTTCTCAATGATTCTGGCCCTAAAATGGTTGAGAGCTATTGTGACCCGCACTGTCTTGTCCTTCACATATGAGTTGATCACTATGACCAGGACAATACATGCATATATTTTCCAGAAAGTTCCTAGCTGAATTATTTCAGTTTAACTCATTTCCCTCAAACAAAGTGTCCAGATTCAGTCCCTAACTCCATGAAATTGCAAATGCACTCATTGAGGTTGTCTAATGTTCAGTTTATTATTTCATATGTTGGCCTAGGCATATATATTAATGCCTACATATGCCTAATGAACTTATTCACGTGGGTCTCTCTGACAATAAAAATGACAGGTAAAGAAGAAGCGGTGTGCTCGGAAATGAACCTCAACCGACAAAGAACCATTATTTAAATTCTTATTCTGAATTTTGGACTAAATCTATTTATCTTGATTGTACCTTCAAGACTACAGAAGTGCAGCAAGAGAGTGTACAATCAAACCGCACACTTGCACTTTCTGGATATAGAAATAAAACTGCCAAGCCAGATTAACTTCTATCGTAAAATCGTGATGATGTGATATAATTAAATCAAGCGCACGAAAGAAATAAATACCACTTGAATCCATCGGACTAAATTGCTTACATGAAATAGAAAAGTACACTAAACTGGGATCAAGCTCTCTAGTACAGAAAAAACAACATGTATATTAATTGACATACATACTTGGGCACTATAACGAACAACACTCTCACTGCTGCATATCAGACTAATGTGTAAAGGCTACTTCCTGACATTCCATCATAGCAAAGGTCAAAGGACGGGGATTCAATTACCATATACACGACCTTTCATCAAAATCAAACTACCATCAAACAACACCAAGACCATAAGCAGAAACATCAATTATAGGTAAGCATGGAGAAGTATATACCTAGCAGGTGCCAGACAGCGGAGCCCATGACGGCTCCACCCAGAAAACCTTGACCTGCAAGAAGTGTGATGCTTTATTAATTTCAAACCGAAGGAAAAGGTAATACATGAAAAGGTCTGAGGGAGAATGAAGCTCTCAAATATTAATGGAAACATTGCACTTGGATCAATGAATTAGCAACTTCTGGACGGAACAATTAGTAGGCACAACAAACAGTCAAATAATGTTTTGGGTTCATAATGTGTGGGAAAGAAGGGAGGTAAAAGTCCAGAATACTTAATGAGCTGGAGATAACAAATCCAAAAGGATAGTATGTAACCTGGGCATGGGCTTTCACATCTAATAATGTAAACTAATCTTCTTAGTGATTGATTACTAATGCTAAAATGTAATGAAGGCACATGTTTTGATGTAACACTGACACGACAAGAAATCAGAGATCTACAACTGGAGCAATTGCAGAAGTTACATTGACTGAGAATCAAGTTTATCTGTACCTTGAGAGACAGGAAAGAAGTGGATACTGCAGCCATGCATCTGCTCCTCCAGCATGGTGTTCTTGTCAATCACAACCGCATACTTCTCCTGCAAAACAAATTCCGAATCCAAGCATATGTATGATTTAGCATGAATAATGAATGCAGCAACCTAGCACTGTAAAGTGACAGCAGGACCTGCTCAGATTTGGTTCAAACTCAGATGTATCTTCAGGAAAAAAACCTCCTCCTCCAGCTTGTCAGTCGCCCGCGACGTGTTTGCGTACTTCTCCTGCATACATATATCCCTTACAGACAAATAGGTTTACCACGTAGAGCAGGCTATATATTCTAGCAAGATCTGGTGTTCCCCTGGTGTACTTTATATTCTAAAAAAAAACATTTTACCACATAGATACAATCTATATTAATAAAAAGCGGTGGCATGTATTATTCATGAGAATGAATCCAACAATATGGCAATCAACTAAAAAGTAATGCAGAGACCAAAATTTAAACAATATAGATTAATTCTATTTATGAGAAAGAAATCCAACAATATGGCAATCGGCCTATGCGATTCATGAGAATAAATTTGGACATGATAGTGCAAGATATTCAAAAATAAACCTGAAATGTTGTAAGCCAATTATTATTTTCAGATCTCAAGATACAATCTCTCAGCCACAAATTCCAAATAAGCTTGACAGGCAAATCAAGTGGCCTAGAGAAAGAACTTCAGTCTACTATAAAATTATAGGCGAATATGATTACTTCCATGTTCCAGAAGACAATATGAAAATACATGTAGGTCCTAACGGGCAAATTAAGTGGCCTAGAGACGACGAAATCAGGCATTCGGTTATTCATCACCAATTTCTTGCACCATTCACAATGGAAATACACAATACTATGAAATATGCAAAATGAGCAGTGTAAAAGGAAATCTGTAATGCATAAAAATAAGGCAATGTGAGGATATAGCAGCAAGTAATTTCCACTATGATTCAGAGCATAAAGGTTAAACCTTCACATGCACGCAGAGCAAGATTTTGATCTAATCTTCCAGTGCAACGCTAAACTGATTCAAGTAAGTGAAATAGTGAACATTGACACAATCAACAACTACAAATGCCAAATGTTTAATTATAGTTACTACAGATCTGAGAGAGCTCCTCCCGTCTGCATCCTCCGCGCCGGCGGCGCACCGACGGCTGCAAAATAAGCTCCACGTAAGCATGATATTTCAGTCCTTCATTTTCATATATGCAAACATGCCTAAGAAAATGTCACATATAATTTAAAATCAGCTGTGAATTTTAGGCTACATAAGGGTCTAAAAATTAGGTACCATACACCTATTGTCAATTGGCAGACCTGAAGTGAAGCGGACAGCTGGTTCCAAATCAACTATAGCATCATGAAGAACCTATGAAAATAACCTGTGTGGAAAGAGACGTATAGATGAATAGTGGGCAGGTCCTAAATCTGCATACATGACCTCACGTGACTGAAAGATCTAAATGCAAAACGAATCTGGGAGATGGAGAACACATTAGTGCGGTCAGAAAAGGAAGAACCAGCGGCAGCTCACCTCAGATTGATATGCAGCGGTCGTGCTTGTCACAACAGCAGTCAGCAGTGCATCTTCGTGCTACTCCTTACGACCAGCTCACCTCACAGGAAAAAAGGGGCATGCACAACAGCAGCACATCCTCGTGCTCCTCCTTACCACCAGCAGCGTGGGGTTGATTCTTGCTGCAATATAAATCCTGAAGAAATACAACAAAAATTACAGACCACAATTTTAGATCTGAGCTGCATAAAAAAGAAGAACATAGGCACCTCATATCCTACTAAAAAATCAGGCAAGGAGGAGAAGGGGGGGCGTTTGTGTACGAACCTCAACTCGTCTCGCAAGCCATGGTCGATCTCGCAGCCCCCATCGTCCGCTCCATCCCGCTCCTCCCCGCCCCCATCGTCCTCTCCCCACGCCGCCACCGGCCGCCGGTCGCTGCTCCTCTGCCTTGCCTCCTCTTCTCTCCGTGCGGAAGGGGCAGGAGCTGGTGGTCCATATTTTCTTGATTTCCAGCCAATGACTGCCTGGGATTTCCGCTCGCGCGGTGGCGGCGAGAAGGAGGAGGCGCGCGACGGGATAGGCGAGCTGAGACGCGAGGGGATTGGGTGGGGGCTGGTCGCGGGTGGCGGCGGCGGCCATGTGAGAAGGGGAATGGAGGAGGAGAGGCGCGACGGGATAGGGCGAGGAGAGACGCGCGCGGGGATTGGGTCTGAGGCGGCTAGGGTTTCACGGACGGGCGCATCTTTTATACGACGCGGTGATTCCTGCAGTAAATTTTTTTTACCGTGGCAAATCAACGGTCAGGATCTCATCACGTTTCTATAGGACGGCCGAGAATCGCTGAGCTCTGAGAAGCGCTGTGTTACTCCCAAGGATGTTATCTTTAGATGCTTGGCGTGTAGACCGCCGGCTGTTCCGTCAATCATTATTGACGCGGCGTCGGTAGCACCTTCCTGGTGGGTGGTGGGCAGATCCTGGTTGCTGTCTACGCGTGGAAGAAAGTCTGCTCCGCGTACCCTTGCCGAAAGGTGGCTTGGCCCAGTTTCGGTCGCTGACAGCAACTGCTTCCGATAGGCTGGAAAAATCTTGTGTTCGACTGCTTCCTTTTTGATGTTTCGTGTCATCAAAGGTTTAAAGTCGATCATGCACGTTCTGCTGCGTCGTTATTCGTTTTGAACTACTGTTTCGCGTAATCATGCACTTTCTAATTACTTTACAAACATGCATTTAGTAACGTACTGCTTGCTTTTTTTTCACAACTGAGATATGAGTGAAGTTTTGGTCTTGAACGATTTTTAAAAAGATCCGTTGAACAGCATTGGGTATTGAACGATTTAGTAAAACTCCGTTGAACAGAAATTTGGTTTAAACGGATTTTGGAATGATTATTGAAAAACATGTGAACGATTATTGAAAAACATGTTGAACGTAATTTGGCTTTGAATGATTTTTGAAAGACACGTTGAACGGAATTTGGTATTGAACGGTTTTGTAAAACTTCGTTGAACAGAAACTTTGTTTAAACGGATTGTGGAACGATTTTTGAAAACATGTTGAACAGGATTTGGTAACCCGTTGAACGTAATTTGGCCTTGAACAATTTATAAAAAACCCGTTGAACGTAATTTGATCTTGAACGATTTTTTGAAAGACCCGCTAAACAGAATTTGGTTTTGAACGATTTTGTAAAACCCTGTTGAACAGAAACTTGGTTTAAACGGATTTTGGAATAATTTTTGAAAAACATGTTGAGAACGTAATTTGGTCTTGAACAATTTTTGAAAGGCCCGTTGAACGGAATTTGATATTGAACGATTTTGTAAAACTCTGTTGAACAGAAACTTCGTTTAAACGAATTTTGAAGCGATTTTTGAAAACATGTTGAACATGATTTGGTAACCCATTGAACGTAAATTGGTCTTGAACATTTTTGTACAAACCCGTTGAACGTAATTTGGTCTTGACCAATTTTTTTGAAAAACCGTTGAACAGAATTTGCTATTGAACGATTTTGTAATACTCCGTTGAACAGAAACTTGGTTTAAACGGATTTTTGAACGATTTTAATATATGGACAAATTTTTCCTTTTTTTCTCGTTTTTCTTTCTTTTTTATATATTCATTTTAAAAAGATAGATTTGTAAATTGTTCATTTTCAAAATTTGTTCATTTCGAGAATTGCTCATTTTCAAAATTTGTTTATTTTTTAAAAAAATTTAGATTCAAAATTTGTTCATTTTTGAAATTTGTTCATTTAGGAAATTATTCATTTTCAAAATTTGTTCATTTGCAAAATTTATTCAAAAAATGAACATCTATGGTATTTGAAAGATTTTAATATATGTACAGGTAATATTTTCCTAAAACATAAAACTTTGGTTTTAATATTAAACGTAAATAAAAAATAAGAAAGAAAAAACAACCAAAAATGAAAAATAAAAATAAAAAGGACAAGCAAAACAAAGTGGAAAAAAAGAACCAAAATACCAAATTTCGGCTAAAGATGCTATTGGGCCGGCCCACCTCGCGAAGAAGGGTGCGCGGAGCACGAAGAAGATATACAATCACCGATTCCGAAAATATTGATAGTATTCGGATAAATGTTCATGAACTTATAAAAACTAAGGATATTAAAAATCATTTTCACACATGGAAAAAAAATACTCATAGGGTTCAAAAAATGTTCACGGAGGTTTGCAAAATTTCATGATGGTTCAAAAAATAGTAACCGGATTAAAATAAGTTCGTATTATGAAACGAAAGTGTTCACGATATTGTAAAGCATTTACCTATATCAAAATAGATGGTCAAGTAGTTTCACAAAAAATATGTCAGCAAATTTCAACTAAATCAATGCATTTTATTAATATTTAGTTGATATTTTCCAAATTGAACGAAAACAAAAACTAATCTAGTCTAGTAGTGGCAAAACGGGCCAAACACCGAGTAATCAGGACAGCCATAATCCTCCTTGACCTCGGCCTCTCCGCCATTGCCCATGCCAACGCCTTCGGCCGACGCAAAATCGTTGTTGTCCCGGATCTTCAAAATTTTCAAATATCAACAATTTTTAAATCTGGTTTTTTTATATTTGAACATTTTACAAAATCATCAAAAGTAAAAAACAAAAAGATCAAGAAATTTAAAGAAATCAAAGAAAAGATAAAGGAAATAGAAAAATAAAAAAGAAAAGAAAAAGGAATATGAAAACAGAGAAGAGAAAAGAAAACAAAAATAAAGAATAGAAAATCCGCCAGATGGGCTGGACCAGCAGACGGTACCATCAAGCGACACAGCTGATTTCGCGCTGTTAATGAGCGATATAGGATTTGCCATACGACTCCTCGCCTTCGTCCCCTGAATCGAGAACTTCAAGCCGCTCCAAATGCGCCCAAATAAAAAAGGTGTTGTTTTTATTTTATTTTACTAAAATGTTATGAATTTTAAATCCAAAAATTTTGAAAGTTGAACCTTTTTAAACTGACATTTAATTATGATTGTTTTTCAATTTGAACATTTTGTAGTTTTTAAACATTTTCATATCTAAACAATTTATAAAATAGAACCTTATTCAGTTCTGGATTTTTTTAATTTGGACATTTTGAAAAACTAGTTTTTTAATATTTGTAGAAAAGCAAAATGAGAAAACATAAAATAAAAGTAAAAAACATGAAAGCAAAACTGAAGAAAAACAGAAAAACAAATAGCAGAAACAGGCTGGCCCAACGGTGTGAGGGTGTCCCGCACCGCCGGCGGGCGATATATAAGATTTGTTGCCGGCAACAATGTATATGGATCCAACACCTAGTGCCACTGAATCTCATTTAGCCGATTTGTGCATAACTTTGAGAGGATGAGGTAATATGGACTCAAAATGAATCCTAGATAGATCCAATAGGATAAAAGCTATCCAAAAAAGTAAGGCCGGCCTCTTTGCAGTGACCTTGTAACCGCCCAAGTAAGGCCATCGTGGCATTGACCTTGTAACCACCCTGTATATAAAGCCCGTGTCCCAGAAAAAAATCAGATCTTTGCTCTCAATCTACAAGCAAAATCACACACTTATAACCAGTACAACTATCATCATCGTCCCATCAAAATTGAACCTTTTCAATCTATTTTCAGTAAACAATTTTTGAAATTTGAACAGTTTTCAAATTTGAAAAATTCAAATCATAACATTTTAAAATTATGATTTTTTTAATATTTAGAAGTTTTTCATATATGAACAATTGGTAATTTCAAACATATTATAAATTTGGACATTTTAAATAACTAAGTTTTTAGTATTCGTAAACAGGAAACGAGAAACATAATAGAAAATAAAAACAGAAAAAAGAAAATAAATAAATGGAAAATGATGAAAAACAAAAAATAATATCAGCATAAACGGCCGTGATGCCCTTCAAGGCGCGAGGCTGTCCCACGCATCCTTTAGGCGATATATAGGAATGTCGTGGGCTGTGGGGACCCCGAATCAGCTGTCCGAAATTCCCTTGTGCCTACAACATCAGCGATCCCATGATCAGTGTGTTGCTGAGCACAATCAAACTTGTATCGAAAGAACATCCATAAATACCGAATCATAACACTTACTTGATTGAAGTAATACTTCTTCAATAGGTTCTTGCAGCGGAATCACCAAACAACGTGGAGCCCACGTCATTTGCCCAAAACACCTACAGGCAGCTGACTGGGAAGACGGCCTAGTTCGCAAAGACGTCGGCGAACTCTCAATCTCTAGCGTACTCCTCATCTTCGGCGCAGGTCTTCTCGTTGAAAATCTGGACATTTGAATATCCAGGGACACAGCCATGAGTACAATTACGTACTCGCAAGACCACCACCAGGCTTAAGTTTTCATGGTAATGCAATAAAAGCGTTTTTGAAAACTGGGATAGCTGCTATATATGACTATAGGGCTTAATTTTCGCAACCGATGCTTTTAGACATAGAGAATACAACATCTCTATATCTTTGTTGAAAAAGGCATTTGGAGATATAATTCTCCTTCTTTTAGAAATGGCAGAAACATTTCCACGTTTGAAAGCACTTTTGTAAAACTTTTTCAAAACACTAGGATAGGGATGCCCCTTTTTCCTTTCCGGGTTCCGACTGGTTGACTCCCCGAGACCAACCATCTTCTCCCAAATCCGTACCTCCCAGGTACCTTTTTGATCCTTCTTTGAGTCCAAACAGAAAACCATCTTTTCTTCTTTCACCCGTCGCCCAGTGTGGCCCTTGCAACCGTCCATGACCGAGGACTCGGCTATTCGAATAGATTTACACTCTGCAGAGGTGGTACACTTTCACCACAAGATTCGGATGGTCTGCCGTGGATCAACCACGGACTGTACAAAGACAGCATGCACACATCAGACGGCCGATCCTAACTTCCACTATGTCAGTGCTAGTATAAGAATATCCTCTTCGAGTGGGTTTGTTCTCCCCGGCACCGAGTGAGCTAGCCGTATCGATCCGGTTTCCCCTAGTCTCACACCGCCATGACAGGAGACCCACCGTTGCTTCCCGGTGGCACACCCAGTCCACACTTTGTATGCCCATTCCCTTGCAGCATTCGGTTCCGGGGACTCTAACCCCTTCTAGCCAATTGAGGAGTATTCGAATACTAACATCAACAAGCTTCCGCTAAGCCTCGTGCCCATTTTGAGGTAATGTGGTTGTACGGGTTAATTGTTCGGGCGGCAGCAGGGACTTCGTAAACAAACCTCCATCTCCGACTGCTCCCAGCAGCTCGGGTTTTCGCAAACTCACCGAATGCTCCCAGCACTTCGGGTTTTCCACAAAATTCTCCATTTGCTCCCAGCAATATGGGTTTTATAAAAACACTGTCTCACCGATCGCTCCCAGCGACTCGGGTTTTCTTTCAAAAACATTTCATCAAATCAAGGCTCCCATCCTATAGTGTTGAGATAAGAGTATAAAGATATGCTAATAGAAAATATAATTTTCTTGATAGCGCCTTCAGCAGAGGCTTCTCAAGTAAGACTTATTTTTATAAACCTATTATATACTAGTAGATATCTTTGGCCAAACAACATTTTGAGAAATAGTTTTGGGTGGCAAAATACCACAAAAGAAATAAAACATGCATTATTTTATTTTGAAAACAAGACATGCTTGTAAAAATAATAGGATTTCAGTATAGTGGTGAGGGGGCTTGCCTTGATCCATGGATTGTCCCTGCTGCTGACAATCAACGAACTCCTCACAATACTCCTCAGTCAGAAATCCCTCCTCGCGAGTTTCTAGCGTCGCAAAGATAAAGGTACAATCAACACATAGCAGGACATTCATATCAACACAACATGTAACTATCAAGAAAGGCAAGCAACACAAACACACTTTATACAATCAGTAACTAAGCAAACTTTTAATGAAAGACGTTTACTTTTATTTCTTAATTAAGTGGTTAAACAAACAAGCATGACTAAACCATCTTTTATATACTTAGGCATTATTAGCACTTTACACCTAACTTCATTTTAGTTTTACTTGAGCACTAACAGTACTAACATTAAAAAAAAGAGTAACAACATTTCAAGAGCTACAGTACCACAACAACAACAACAAACAATACTAGCACATTTTATAAAGAGGTAATTCAAATTTAGTTTGTTTCTTTTCAAGACAGAAAACACTACTTGTAGTGATTAAATCACCTAGGCTGTTCTGTTGATCAAAGTTTTATGCAAAGCTGGGTACATGTTCTATATATGTATTAGAAGCTACTGCAATTGGATTTAGTCCAAATTTTAGTTCACAGAAAATTAATTAAATGCTAGAAAACCCTACTGGTCTAAACTACAAACACATGCCAATTCAAAACTAAGCATCACAAACACATGGGGTTAATTTCTACTGAACGCTACTGTCCTAAGCATTCCAAAACAATTGGATTCACTCAATTTGGATTAACAAAACTCAAGTTATTGACGAAACAGTGTTTCAGACCAGTGACAACAAAACATTTTCATGGATACACAAATTAATATTTTTGAGATTTGCAAGTTGGACATGGTTCTAGACTCATTGCTTTACCTCTGTGATTTTTGGTTTGCACAAATTCCAGGTTTAACGATTTTATTTAGATTTAAACTAACAGACCAGAAACAGCTATGAGCAGAAAAGAATAAAATTACAGGAAAAAAAGTAAAAGGGCCGGATCTGCTAGAGTGCACGGTCTAGCAGCCAGATTCGGCCCAGATCCGCTGCTGTGTGTCTTCTTCCTCTGGATACGAATGGAAACATCAGAAAACAACAGCGAAGGTGCCGAGCTCGCGTGGCTCACCATGGGCGCGTGAAGGACGAAGGGGAGTGTGCTAGGATGATTCGGGGAGTCCGGGGAGTCGAGGGGTGGTCGCAGTTCTTGCCGTCGAGCTCCCAGGCGACGGCGCGGTCGAGGCTAGCTTCTCCGGTCGTTAATGGCAGTGGCGGCTGCAGGGACTCTGGAACAAAAAGGAGGGGCGTGTGAGGTAGTTATATCTAAGGCGAGCTCAAGGAGACAAAAATGGCGAAGAAAGGAGGTTTGTGGCGCCGGCAGGAGCCGTTCTTCACCGGCAGCCAACGAGACAAAAACTCATTCTCCAGGGCAGCAGAGGGGATGAGCTCGAGCGCCAGTTTGGGGAGTGAGAAAGAGGTTGTATTGGAGAAGAATAGGGGTGGAGTGACGGCCTGGGGTCGTGTGTGCACCTTTATCCAAGGAGGTGGCTGTGGAGGGCTTTTTCGGCATTGAGAGAAAGAGAGAGGGAGAGCGACGCTGGGGTTGGGCAATGGGGACGGTGGAGAGCGTCCAGTGGTGGCAGGGGTCGGCAGGGGCAGATAAAAGGACTGGATGTCCCTCTTCTTGACTACCATCGGTTTTCAAAGATGAGAGAAGAGAGTGAGTGCTAGGGCAAGCAGGGGATGACAGGTGGGACCAGGGTAATGGGTAGGGTTCCTATACTCGTCCAGGCATTGGTGGAAGGGGTGGTGCAGGGTTGGGATGGCTTTAAACAAGTTTTTCAAACGAATTTGAATGAGCAAAAACAGGTTCAGAAAATTGAGTTACAGAAATTCAGACTTAGGATTTTTTTCTAAGTCATAGAAATAAATATTTCCTGCCAAAAGTTTCAAGTGATTTGAGGTTTCAAATGGATTCTAGAATTTTTGTGAAAAGCATGGGATTGAAGTACATACTTCATAGAATCAGATGGACATTTCTAAGAATTTTTCTGAAGTGATTAAGGCACTAATGCATGATGGTTAGCAGTGAACCTATTAACAGTTTTTCAGAAACTGTTATCATGATGGTCTCAAAACCAACATGATTAGGCGAACAAAAGGTCAACACGGTGCAGGAGAAAGTTACAGAGGTGATGTACTATCTATGTGGATCACAAATGTAAAAAAAATTCACTTCTGAATAAGAAAGTTTTCATGGTTTTGCAAGGAGGCGAAAATGGTATAAAATAACAGGTTCAGAAAATTCAGAGTTTGGTCCTTAGAGAAATTTCCAAGTCCAGAAATCTGTTATTTTGGTGACAACAAAACCATCATGCAATAAGAATGTTTGAACCATGAAAAGCTCAAACAAGACATTGAAATGATCAAAAATATGTATTAGAAGAGATTCATGAAGATGAATTTCCAATTCTACCAAAAGTAAAATATTGGTTATGCTGAACATATGCTATCTTATAACAGAAATAAAGATAGTTTCAGGGAAAGTTTTGCAAAGTTTTCTTCACGATTTTGTATAACATAAGCAAATATTTTTCAATAAAAGGGTCACATATGACCAAAATAATGTTGGATAATTTTCCTAAGAATTTTGGAAATACTTTTATTCACAAAATATTTAAAAATTCATTTCTGGCCTTTTTGTAAATAAATTGTAATAAATAAGAAAAAGCTTCCAAAACAAATATTTTTGAATTGAGATGAGAGGGGATATAATAGAGATCACAAAAGTGATTTTTAATAAACAACTCCTTTGAAAAGTATTTGAGTTTCTTTTGGAAACAAGGAAAACAAGAGTCTTTTAGTAGACAACAAAACTTGAAAAGAAGAAAACAGTTTTAATGGCCAAGATAAGAAAATTGACCACATTAGATGTAAAACACAAATCATGAGGATGGAAAAGAATATTTGATTGAGCTCTTAAAGATTAAGAAGTGATTATATAAAGATTTCCAAGATAAGAGGGATATAACCACCAAGATGGAATGCCATAAAAAGGGCTTTAAAAATAAAATTCTAGGGAGTTTACATAAAACACTTTCATAGATTGGATGGAAAGTATAGATATAGAATATGAGATCCCTGAGGGTGCATTGATGAGAAGAGCATGATTTGCCACTATGGCATGTCTCCAAAGTTGGAGGATTTTCGTAGCTCGGAAGATAGCTTAAGATAGGGTTTGAATCTGATCCTTTCTATAGTCCTATTGTTTGTAGTTTTCAAACTATTTAAGTCCATACACACTCAGAAACAAACAAGTACAATCATTCCGAGATAAACATAGGAAAAGACTAAACTTTTAGCAAGTCACAACAAGACAACAAGTTCACTCAAACAATTGTGTTTACAAAGCAATTTCCCAAGTGTTTTTGTGAGTTGGTGACCAAGCAAGATCATGACATTATCACCAAGAGGTAGGGTTTAAGTAGGTTGTGATCACAAGGTTACTAATAGGTGTTAACAAACACAACCAACAAAGTACCCAAAGTCAAACAAAGTAAAAAGGGAAGTGAAACACAAGCATCAGTGAAGCAACTTCAAAAAGTTTTTGTTGCCCCTGATTTTTGGCTATCTAACAACTGTGATTTTCTGGCTTCCCAAAATTGGGGCGTGACAGATTCTTCCCCCCTTAAAAGAATCTCGTCCCGAGATTCCTAAGCGGGTACTAAAAGAGTGCAAGGGCAGAGAGAGTGATGCTTCTTCATCATCCGAGGTTGCTGATCTCGAACGGTTTTTGCTTACGGGTAAGGCGTCTGACTCCTCCTGGAAGGCTTTGGTTTTTGCTGATGGTGTCTTCATGGTGGGCGATGCTGACTCGCATTCTTGATGGGTTGACCTTGAATACTCCAGGCTTGGGGCGCAAAGAACAACTTGTCAAAACTTCCTAATAAACTAGTGTATGTCTTCCCCCTTAAAAAGGAACCTTGACGGGTCATGTTGAAGACTGAAGCTGGTGTTGACTTGGAGGAATTGTTTTTCTTGAGTAACCTGACGACCTCTAACACGGTTGTTCTTCCTTGGTGCTTGAAGTTGGAGTAGTTAACACGCCAAGGGATAGTTGACTCTCGGATGGTCAGAGTTAGGGACACGATACTGGCAGGCCTCGCAGGTTGCGTCAAGTTAGAGACTAGACTCTCTCCAGCTTCTGGTTAGTTGAAGATGCGAAAAGCTTCATGCTGCGTCAAAGCTTGCAGGGTGATTGATGTTGGCATGCTGATGAAGGGTCCGAACCAGGCTTCTTTGGGGAATTGGTGTGGATCTTTTGCCTTTGTCTTCATTTTGTATTTCTTGTGAGTATCGTAGTTAGAAACACCCTTAGCTAAACTCTGGCCTCACGGGGGCATCAGGTCTGTAGACTTGAGTAACCTTTAGTTATTACAAGAGAAATGTCAGAATCGTCTATCCACCTCCCTGGTTGCTTGGGGGTTTGTAATGTTGATATGCAGGTGCTTCCCCCCTTTGATTCTTCTTGGTGTGATGTTGGGTATATATTGTCTTCGCGTTTGCGGATGGTGATTTGCCATTGGTAGCTTATTGGCTTGAGGGCTTCATAAACTAATTTAGTTCTCCTCTCTAGCACTTATTCTCCTTAGCAGGTCTTCGGATGAGGGAAAGTTAGCAAAACACTTGTTAGATGTTAATCAAGAGTTAACCAAGGTAAGTTACTGTTGTTAGGTTTTAGAATTCTTTGGTTCGTGTTGCGAGATATGGCTCACGTATTCTCGGCTTTGGCCTTGAATCTTCAACTTCCTTGATGGTGTTTGGCATACTAGTTTGAAGCAGAGCATGAAGACCGGTAGCTGATTTGCATGCTAGATTGTAGAATCCTGACTTCCCGGGTTGGAGCTGAGTATCTTCGGTATCTTGCATTTTCCACTGGAACTTCACAAAAAGACATTACACAAACAACACTCAAACAAGGAACAAACACAATCAAAGAACAAGCAAGGTACATTTAGTACCAACGGCGTCTAAAGCTCGGGTAGATGGGTTTAACTCAAGAAGGCAAGTGGGCCTATCCTAAGCATCCTATGGGTCTGGGTCAGCCATGTTTGTTGAGGGCTTCGTGTCTTTAACTTCTAGGCAGTTTGATGTCATTGAGCTTGAAACTTGGTAGGGTCTTCGTATCTCGAAGATTTTCTTCACCTTGTCGAAGTAGGAAACTTTGGTGGTGAGATCACTTCAATCTCAAGGTGGTAGCCGATCTTTGTTCTCCACACAGAAATCACCTTGATGTTGGAGTCGCGGGAAGGAGACTTCTTTTCTTCAGGGTACTATCTAATTAGGTCTCACTTGGGTTCATCGTCTAGTATGCATGTTTGAACGAGGAAGAGATAATAGAAAAACCTTTAAAAATAGAGAGGTGAGACTTAGAAATATTTGAGAAGGTGAGAAGAAGGAAAATCATTCTGAGACTTCCCTAGGGAAAATTTATTTTTCGTAGTAATAGGTTTTTACCAAAATATTTCCTTCCTAAGCTAACGTCCATGCTAACTAAGGTCTCCTACAGTCAGGATGGCTCTGATACCAAGTCTGTGGGGACCCCGGATCAGCTGTCCGAAATTCCCTTGTGCCTACAACATCAGCGATCCCATGATCAGTGTGTTGCTGAGCACAATCAAACTTGTATCGAAAGAACATCCATAAATACCGAATCATAACACTTACTTGATTGAAGTAATACTTCTTCAATAGGTTCTTGCAGCGGAATCACCAAACAACGTGGAGCCCACGTCATTTGCCCAAAACACCTACAGGCAGCTGACTGGGAAGACGGCCTAGTTCGCAAAGACGTCGGCGAACTCTCAATCTCCAGCGTACTCCTCATCTTCGGCGCAGGTCTTCTCGTTGAAAATCTGGACATTTGAATATCCAGGGACACAGCCATGAGTACAATTACGTACTCGCAAGACCACCACCAGGCTTAAGTTTTCATGGTAATGCAATAAAAGCGTTTTTTGAAAACTAGGATAGCTGCTATATATGACTATAGGGCTTAATTTTCGCAACCGATGCTTTTAGACATAGAGAATACAACATCTCTATATCTTTGTTGAAAAAGGCATTTGGAGATATAATTCTCCTTCTTTTAGAAATGGCAGAAACATTTCCACGTTTGAAAGCACTTTTGTAAAACTTTTTCAAAACACTAGGATAGGGATGCCCCTTTTTCCTTTCCGGGTTCCGACTGGTTGACTCCCCGAGACCAACCATCTTCTCCCAAATCCGTACCTCCCAGGTACCTTTTTGATCCTTCTTTGAGTCCAAACAGAAAACCATCTTTTCTTCTTTCACCCGTCGCCCAGTGTGGCCCTTGCAACCGTCCATGACCGAGGACTCGGCTATTCGAATAGATTTACACTCTGCAGAGGTGGTACACTTTCACCACAAGATTCGGATGGTCTGCCGTGGATCAACCACGGACTGTACAAAGACAGCATGCACACATCAGACGGCCGATCCTAACTTCCACTATGTCAGTGCTAGTATAAGAATATCCTCTTCGAGTGGGTTTGTTCTCCCCGGCACCGAGTGAGCTAGCCGTATCGATCCGGTTTCCCCTAGTCTCACACCGCCATGACAGGAGACCCACCGTTGCTTCCCGGTGGCACACGCAGTCCACACTTTGTATGCCCATTCCCTTGCAGCATTCGGTTCCGGGGACTCTAACCCCTTCTAGCCAATTGAGGAGTATTCGAATACTAACATCAACAAGCTTCCGATAAGCCTCGTGCCCATTTTGAGGTAATGTGGTTGTACGGGTTAATTGTTCGGGCGGCAGCAGGGACTTCGTAAACAAACCTCCATCTCCGACTGCTCCCAGCAGCTCGGGTTTTCGCAAACTCACCGAATGCTCCCAGCACTTCGGGTTTTCCACAAAATTCTCCATTTGCTCCCAGCAATATGGGTTTTATAAAAACACTGTCTCACCGATCGCTCCCAGCGACTCGGGTTTTCTTTCAAAAACATTTCATCAAATCAAGGCTCCCATCCTATAGTGTTGAGATAAGAGTATAAAGATATGCTAATAGAAAATATAATTTTCTTGATAGCGCCTTCAGCAGAGGCTTCTCAAGTAAGACTTATTTTTATAAACCTATTATATACTAGTAGATATCTTTGGCCAAACAACATTTTGAGAAATAGTTTTGGGTGGCAAAATACCACAAAAGAAATAAAACATGCATTATTTTATTTTGAAAACAAGACATGCTTGTAAAAATAATAGGATTTCAGTATAGTGGTGAGGGGGCTTGCCTTGATCCATGGATTGTCCCTGCTGCTGACAATCAACGAACTCCTCACAATACTCCTCAGTCAGAAATCCCTCCTCGCGAGTTTCTAGCGTCGCAAAGATAAAGGTACAATCAACACATAGCAGGACATTCATATCAACACAACATGTAACTATCAAGAAAGGCAAGCAACACAAACACACTTTATACAATCAGTAACTAAGCAAACTTTTAATGAAAGACGTTTACTTTTATTTCTTAATTAAGTGGTTAAACAAACAAGCATGACTAAACCATCTTTTATATACTTAGGCATTATTAGCACTTTACACCTAACTTCATTTTAGTTTTACTTGAGCACTAACAGTACTAACATTAAAAAAAAGAGTAACAACATTTCAAGAGCTACAGTACCACAACAACAACAACAAACAATACTAGCACATTTTATAAAGAGGTAATTCAAATTTAGTTTGTTTCTTTTCAAGACAGAAAACACTACTTGTAGTGATTAAATCACCTAGGCTGTTCTGTTGATCAAAGTTTTATGCAAAGCTGGGTACATGTTCTATATATGTATTAGAAGCTACTGCAATTGGATTTAGTCCAAATTTTAGTTCACAGAAAATTAATTAAATGCTAGAAAACCCTACTGGTCTAAACTACAAACACATGCCAATTCAAAACTAAGCATCACAAACACATGGGGTTAATTTCTACTGAACGCTACTGTCCTAAGCATTCCAAAACAATTGGATTCACTCAATTTGGATTAACAAAACTCAAGTTATTGACGAAACAGTGTTTCAGACCAGTGACAACAAAACATTTTCATGGATACACAAATTAATATTTTTGAGATTTGCAAGTTGGACATGGTTCTAGACTCATTGCTTTACCTCTGTGATTTTTGGTTTGCACAAATTCCAGGTTTAACGATTTTATTTAGATTTAAACTAACAGACCAGAAACAGCTATGAGCAGAAAAGAATAAAATTACAGGAAAAAAAGTAAAAGGGCCGGATCTGCTAGAGTGCACGGTCTAGCAGCCAGATTCGGCCCAGATCCGCTGCTGTGTGTCTTCTTCCTCTGGATACGAATGGAAACATCAGAAAACAACAGCGAAGGTGCCGAGCTCGCGTGGCTCACCATGGGCGCGTGAAGGACGAAGGGGAGTGTGCTAGGATGATTCGGGGAGTCCGGGGAGTCGAGGGGTGGTCGCAGTTCTTGCCGTCGAGCTCCCAGGCGACGGCGCGGTCGAGGCTAGCTTCTCCGGTCGTTAATGGCAGTGGCGGCTGCAGGGACTCTGGAACAAAAAGGAGGGGCGTGTGAGGTAGTTATATCTAAGGCGAGCTCAAGGAGACAAAAATGGCGAAGAAAGGAGGTTTGTGGCGCCGGCAGGAGCCGTTCTTCACCGGCAGCCAACGAGACAAAAACTCATTCTCCAGGGCAGCAGAGGGGATGAGCTCGAGCGCCAGTTTGGGGAGTGAGAAAGAGGTTGTATTGGAGAAGAATAGGGGTGGAGTGACGGCCTGGGGTCGTGTGTGCACCTTTATCCAAGGAGGTGGCTGTGGAGGGCTTTTTCGGCAATTGAGAGAAAGAGAGAGGGAGAGCGACGCTGGGGTTGGGCAATGGGGACGGTGGAGAGCGTCCAGTGGTGGCAGGGGTCGGCAGGGGCAGATAAAAGGACTGGATGTCCCTCTTCTTGACTACCATCGGTTTTCAAAGATGAGAGAAGAGAGTGAGTGCTAGGGCAAGCAGGGGATGACAGGTGGGACCAGGGTAATGGGTAGGGTTCCTATACTCGTCCAGGCATTGGTGGAAGGGGTGGTGCAGGGTTGGGATGGCTTTAAACAAGTTTTTCAAACGAATTTGAATGAGCAAAAACAGGTTCAGAAAATTGAGTTACAGAAATTCAGACTTAGGATTTTTTTCTAAGTCATAGAAATAAATATTTCCTGCCAAAAGTTTCAAGTGATTTGAGGTTTCAAATGGATTCTAGAATTTTTGTGAAAAGCATGGGATTGAAGTACATACTTCATAGAATCAGATGGACATTTCTAAGAATTTTCTGAAGTGATTAAGGCACTAATGCATGATGGTTAGCAGTGAACCTATTAACAGTTTTTCAGAAACTGTTATCATGATGGTCTCAAAACCAACATGATTAGGCGAACAAAAGGTCAACACGGTGCAGGAGAAAGTTACAGAGGTGATGTACTATCTATGTGGATCACAAATGTAAAAAAAATTCACTTCTGAATAAGAAAGTTTTCATGGTTTTGCAAGGAGGCGAAAATGGTATAAAATAACAGGTTCAGAAAATTCAGAGTTTGGTCCTTAGAGAAATTTCCAAGTCCAGAAATCTGTTATTTTGGTGACAACAAAACCATCATGCAATAAGAATGTTTGAACCATGAAAAGCTCAAACAAGACATTGAAATGATCAAAAATATGTATTAGAAGAGATTCATGAAGATGAATTTCCAATTCTACCAAAAGTAAAATATTGGTTATGCTGAACATATGCTATCTTATAACAGAAATAAAGATAGTTTCAGGGAAAGTTTTGCAAAGTTTTCTTCACGATTTTGTATAACATAAGCAAATATTTTTCAATAAAAGGGTCACATATGACCAAAATAATGTTGGATAATTTTCCTAAGAATTTTGGAAATACTTTTATTCACAAAATATTTAAAAATTCATTTCTGGCCTTTTTGTAAATAAATTGTAATAAATAAGAAAAAGCTTCCAAAACAAATATTTTTGAATTGAGATGAGAGGGGATATAATAGAGATCACAAAAGTGATTTTTAATAAACAACTCCTTTGAAAAGTATTTGAGTTTCTTTTGGAAACAAGGAAAACAAGAGTCTTTTAGTAGACAACAAAACTTGAAAAGAAGAAAACAGTTTTAATGGCCAAGATAAGAAAATTGACCACATTAGATGTAAAACACAAATCATGAGGATGGAAAAGAATATTTGATTGAGCTCTTAAAGATTAAGAAGTGATTATATAAAGATTTCCAAGATAAGAGGGATATAACCACCAAGATGGAATGCCATAAAAAGGGCTTTAAAAATAAAATTCTAGGGAGTTTACATAAAACACTTTCATAGATTGGATGGAAAGTATAGATATAGAATATGAGATCCCTGAGGGTGCATTGATGAGAAGAGCATGATTTGCCACTATGGCATGTCTCCAAAGTTGGAGGATTTTCGTAGCTCGGAAGATAGCTTAAGATAGGGTTTGAATCTGATCCTTTCTATAGTCCTATTGTTTGTAGTTTTCAAACTATTTAAGTCCATACACACTCAGAAACAAACAAGTACAATCATTCCGAGATAAACATAGGAAAAGACTAAACTTTTAGCAAGTCACAACAAGACAACAAGTTCACTCAAACAATTGTGTTTACAAAGCAATTTCCCAAGTGTTTTTGTGAGTTGGTGACCAAGCAAGATCATGACATTATCACCAAGAGGTAGGGTTTAAGTAGGTTGTGATCACAAGGTTACTAATAGGTGTTAACAAACACAACCAACAAAGTACCCAAAGTCAAACAAAGTAAAAAGGGAAGTGAAACACAAGCATCAGTGAAGCAACTTCAAAAAGTTTTTGTTGCCCCTGATTTTTGGCTATCTAACAACTGTGATTTTCTGGCTTCCCAAAATTGGGGCGTGACAGATTCTTCCCCCCTTAAAAGAATCTCGTCCCGAGATTCCTAAGCGGGTACTAAAAGAGTGCAAGGGCAGAGAGAGTGATGCTTCTTCATCATCCGAGGTTGCTGATCTCGAACGGTTTTTGCTTACGGGTAAGGCGTCTGACTCCTCCTGGAAGGCTTTGGTTTTTGCTGATGGTGTCTTCATGGTGGGCGATGCTGACTCGCATTCTTGATGGGTTGACCTTGAATACTCCAGGCTTGGGGCGCAAAGAACAACTTGTCAAAACTTCCTAATAAACTAGTGTATGTCTTCCCCCTTAAAAAGGAACCTTGACGGGTCATGTTGAAGACTGAAGCTGGTGTTGACTTGGAGGAATTGTTTTTCTTGAGTAACCTGACGACCTCTAACACGGTTGTTCTTCCTTGGTGCTTGAAGTTGGAGTAGTTAACACGCCAAGGGATAGTTGACTCTCGGATGGTCAGAGTTAGGGACACGATACTGGCAGGCCTCGCAGGTTGCGTCAAGTTAGAGACTAGACTCTCTCCAGCTTCTGGTTAGTTGAAGATGCGAAAAGCTTCATGCTGCGTCAAAGCTTGCAGGGTGATTGATGTTGGCATGCTGATGAAGGGTCCGAACCAGGCTTCTTTGGGGAATTGGTGTGGATCTTTTGCCTTTGTCTTCATTTTGTATTTCTTGTGAGTATCGTAGTTAGAAACACCCTTAGCTAAACTCTGGCCTCACGGGGGCATCAGGTCTGTAGACTTGAGTAACCTTTAGTTATTACAAGAGAAATGTCAGAATCGTCTATCCACCTCCTGGTTGCTTGGGGGTTTGTAATGTTGATATGCAGGTGCTTCCCCCCTTTGATTCTTCTTGGTGTGATGTTGGGTATATATTGTCTTCGCGTTTGCGGATGGTGATTTGCCATTGGTAGCTTATTGGCTTGAGGGCTTCATAAACTAATTTAGTTCTCCTCTCTAGCACTTATTCTCCTTAGCAGGTCTTCGGATGAGGGAAAGTTAGCAAAACACTTGTTAGATGTTAATCAAGAGTTAACCAAGGTAAGTTACTGTTGTTAGGTTTTAGAATTCTTTGGTTCGTGTTGCGAGATATGGCTCACGTATTCTCGGCTTTGGCCTTGAATCTTCAACTTCCTTGATGGTGTTTGGCATACTAGTTTGAAGCAGAGCATGAAGACCGGTAGCTGATTTGCATGCTAGATTGTAGAATCCTGACTTCCCGGGTTGGAGCTGAGTATCTTCGGTATCTTGCATTTTCCACTGGAACTTCACAAAAAGACATTACACAAACAACACTCAAACAAGGAACAAACACAATCAAAGAACAAGCAAGGTACATTTAGTACCAACGGCGTCTAAAGCTCGGGTAGATGGGTTTAACTCAAGAAGGCAAGTGGGCCTATCCTAAGCATCCTATGGGTCTGGGTCAGCCATGTTTGTTGAGGGCTTCGTGTCTTTAACTTCTAGGCAGTTTGATGTCATTGAGCTTGAAACTTGGTAGGGTCTTCGTATCTCGAAGATTTTCTTCACCTTGTCGAAGTAGGAAACTTTGGTGGTGAGATCACTTCAATCTCAAGGTGGTAGCCGATCTTTGTTCTCCACACAGAAATCACCTTGATGTTGGAGTCGCGGGAAGGAGACTTCTTTTCTTCAGGGTACTATCTAATTAGGTCTCACTTGGGTTCATCGTCTAGTATGCATGTTTGAACGAGGAAGAGATAATAGAAAAACCTTTAAAAATAGAGAGGTGAGACTTAGAAATATTTGAGAAGGTGAGAAGAAGGAAAATCATTCTGAGACTTCCCTAGGGAAAATTTATTTTTCGTAGTAATAGGTTTTTACCAAAATATTTCCTTCCTAAGCTAACGTCCATGCTAACTAAGGTCTCCTACAGTCAGGATGGCTCTGATACCAAGTCTGTGGGGACCCCGGATCAGCTGTCCGAAATTCCCTTGTGCCTACAACATCAGCGATCCCATGATCAGTGTGTTGCTGAGCACAATCAAACTTGTATCGAAAGAACATCCATAAATACCGAATCATAACACTTACTTGATTGAAGTAATACTTCTTCAATAGGTTCTTGCAGCGGAATCACCAAACAACGTGGAGCCCACGTCATTTGCCCAAAACACCTACAGGCAGCTGACTGGGAAGACGGCCTAGTTCGCAAAGACGTCGGCGAACTCTCAATCTCCAGCGTACTCCTCATCTTCGGCGCAGGTCTTCTCGTTGAAAATCTGGACATTTGAATATCCAGGGACACAGCCATGAGTACAATTACGTACTCGCAAGACCACCACCAGGCTTAAGTTTTCATGGTAATGCAATAAAAGCGTTTTTTGAAAACTGGGATAGCTGCTATATATGACTATAGGGCTTAATTTTCGCAACCGATGCTTTTAGACATAGAGAATACAACATCTCTATATCTTTGTTGAAAAAGGCATTTGGAGATATAATTCTCCTTCTTTTAGAAATGGCAGAAACATTTCCACGTTTGAAAGCACTTTTGTAAAACTTTTTCAAAACACTAGGATAGGGATGCCCCTTTTTCCTTTCCGGGTTCCGACTGGTTGACTCCCCGAGACCAACCATCTTCTCCCAAATCCGTACCTCCCAGGTACCTTTTTGATCCTTCTTTGAGTCCAAACAGAAAACCATCTTTTCTTCTTTCACCCGTCGCCCAGTGTGGCCCTTGCAACCGTCCATGACCGAGGACTCGGCTATTCGAATAGATTTACACTCTGCAGAGGTGGTACACTTTCACCACAAGATTCGGATGGTCTGCCGTGGATCAACCACGGACTGTACAAAGACAGCATGCACACATCAGACGGCCGATCCTAACTTCCACTATGTCAGTGCTAGTATAAGAATATCCTCTTCGAGTGGGTTTGTTCTCCCCGGCACCGAGTGAGCTAGCCGTATCGATCCGGTTTCCCCTAGTCTCACACCGCCATGACAGGAGACCCACCGTTGCTTCCCGGTGGCACACGCAGTCCACACTTTGTATGCCCATTCCCTTGCAGCATTCGGTTCCGGGGACTCTAACCCCTTCTAGCCAATTGAGGAGTATTCGAATACTAACATCAACAAGCTTCCGCTAAGCCTCGTGCCCATTTTGAGGTAATGTGGTTGTACGGGTTAATTGTTCGGGCGGCAGCAGGGACTTCGTAAACAAACCTCCATCTCCGACTGCTCCCAGCAGCTCGGGTTTTCGCAAACTCACCGAATGCTCCCAGCACTTCGGGTTTTCCACAAAATTCTCCATTTGCTCCCAGCAATATGGGTTTTATAAAAACACTGTCTCACCGATCGCTCCCAGCGACTCGGGTTTTCTTTCAAAAACATTTCATCAAATCAAGGCTCCCATCCTATAGTGTTGAGATAAGAGTATAAAGATATGCTAATAGAAAATATAATTTTCTTGATAGCGCCTTCAGCAGAGGCTTCTCAAGTAAGACTTATTTTTATAAACCTATTATATACTAGTAGATATCTTTGGCCAAACAACATTTTGAGAAATAGTTTTGGGTGGCAAAATACCACAAAAGAAATAAAACATGCATTATTTTATTTTGAAAACAAGACATGCTTGTAAAAATAATAGGATTTCAGTATAGTGGTGAGGGGGCTTGCCTTGATCCATGGATTGTCCCTGCTGCTGACAATCAACGAACTCCTCACAATACTCCTCAGTCAGAAATCCCTCCTCGCGAGTTTCTAGCGTCGCAAAGATAAAGGTACAATCAACACATAGCAGGACATTCATATCAACACAACATGTAACTATCAAGAAAGGCAAGCAACACAAACACACTTTATACAATCAGTAACTAAGCAAACTTTTAATGAAAGACGTTTACTTTTATTTCTTAATTAAGTGGTTAAACAAACAAGCATGACTAAACCATCTTTTATATACTTAGGCATTATTAGCACTTTACACCTAACTTCATTTTAGTTTTACTTGAGCACTAACAGTACTAACATTAAAAAAAAGAGTAACAACATTTCAAGAGCTACAGTACCACAACAACAACAACAAACAATACTAGCACATTTTATAAAGAGGTAATTCAAATTTAGTTTGTTTCTTTTCAAGACAGAAAACACTACTTGTAGTGATTAAATCACCTAGGCTGTTCTGTTGATCAAAGTTTTATGCAAAGCTGGGTACATGTTCTATATATGTATTAGAAGCTACTGCAATTGGATTTAGTCCAAATTTTAGTTCACAGAAAATTAATTAAATGCTAGAAAACCCTACTGGTCTAAACTACAAACACATGCCAATTCAAAACTAAGCATCACAAACACATGGGGTTAATTTCTACTGAACGCTACTGTCCTAAGCATTCCAAAACAATTGGATTCACTCAATTTGGATTAACAAAACTCAAGTTATTGACGAAACAGTGTTTCAGACCAGTGACAACAAAACATTTTCATGGATACACAAATTAATATTTTTGAGATTTGCAAGTTGGACATGGTTCTAGACTCATTGCTTTACCTCTGTGATTTTTGGTTTGCACAAATTCCAGGTTTAACGATTTTATTTAGATTTAAACTAACAGACCAGAAACAGCTATGAGCAGAAAAGAATAAAATTACAGGAAAAAAAGTAAAAGGGCCGGATCTGCTAGAGTGCACGGTCTAGCAGCCAGATTCGGCCCAGATCCGCTGCTGTGTGTCTTCTTCCTCTGGATACGAATGGAAACATCAGAAAACAACAGCGAAGGTGCCGAGCTCGCGTGGCTCACCATGGGCGCGTGAAGGACGAAGGGGAGTGTGCTAGGATGATTCGGGGAGTCCGGGGAGTCGAGGGGTGGTCGCAGTTCTTGCCGTCGAGCTCCCAGGCGACGGCGCGGTCGAGGCTAGCTTCTCCGGTCGTTAATGGCAGTGGCGGCTGCAGGGACTCTGGAACAAAAAGGAGGGGCGTGTGAGGTAGTTATATCTAAGGCGAGCTCAAGGAGACAAAAATGGCGAAGAAAGGAGGTTTGTGGCGCCGGCAGGAGCCGTTCTTCACCGGCAGCCAACGAGACAAAAACTCATTCTCCAGGGCAGCAGAGGGGATGAGCTCGAGCGCCAGTTTGGGGAGTGAGAAAGAGGTTGTATTGGAGAAGAATAGGGGTGGAGTGACGGCCTGGGGTCGTGTGTGCACCTTTATCCAAGGAGGTGGCTGTGGAGGGCTTTTTCGGCAATTGAGAGAAAGAGAGAGGGAGAGCGACGCTGGGGTTGGGCAATGGGGACGGTGGAGAGCGTCCAGTGGTGGCAGGGGTCGGCAGGGGCAGATAAAAGGACTGGATGTCCCTCTTCTTGACTACCATCGGTTTTCAAAGATGAGAGAAGAGAGTGAGTGCTAGGGCAAGCAGGGGATGACAGGTGGGACCAGGGTAATGGGTAGGGTTCCTATACTCGTCCAGGCATTGGTGGAAGGGGTGGTGCAGGGTTGGGATGGCTTTAAACAAGTTTTTCAAACGAATTTGAATGAGCAAAAACAGGTTCAGAAAATTGAGTTACAGAAATTCAGACTTAGGATTTTTTTCTAAGTCATAGAAATAAATATTTCCTGCCAAAAGTTTCAAGTGATTTGAGGTTTCAAATGGATTCTAGAATTTTTGTGAAAAGCATGGGATTGAAGTACATACTTCATAGAATCAGATGGACATTTCTAAGAATTTTTCTGAAGTGATTAAGGCACTAATGCATGATGGTTAGCAGTGAACCTATTAACAGTTTTTCAGAAACTGTTATCATGATGGTCTCAAAACCAACATGATTAGGCGAACAAAAGGTCAACACGGTGCAGGAGAAAGTTACAGAGGTGATGTACTATCTATGTGGATCACAAATGTAAAAAAAATTCACTTCTGAATAAGAAAGTTTTCATGGTTTTGCAAGGAGGCGAAAATGGTATAAAATAACAGGTTCAGAAAATTCAGAGTTTGGTCCTTAGAGAAATTTCCAAGTCCAGAAATCTGTTATTTTGGTGACAACAAAACCATCATGCAATAAGAATGTTTGAACCATGAAAAGCTCAAACAAGACATTGAAATGATCAAAAATATGTATTAGAAGAGATTCATGAAGATGAATTTCCAATTCTACCAAAAGTAAAATATTGGTTATGCTGAACATATGCTATCTTATAACAGAAATAAAGATAGTTTCAGGGAAAGTTTTGCAAAGTTTTCTTCACGATTTTGTATAACATAAGCAAATATTTTTCAATAAAAGGGTCACATATGACCAAAATAATGTTGGATAATTTTCCTAAGAATTTTGGAAATACTTTTATTCACAAAATATTTAAAAATTCATTTCTGGCCTTTTTGTAAATAAATTGTAATAAATAAGAAAAAGCTTCCAAAACAAATATTTTTGAATTGAGATGAGAGGGGATATAATAGAGATCACAAAAGTGATTTTTAATAAACAACTCCTTTGAAAAGTATTTGAGTTTCTTTTGGAAACAAGGAAAACAAGAGTCTTTTAGTAGACAACAAAACTTGAAAAGAAGAAAACAGTTTTAATGGCCAAGATAAGAAAATTGACCACATTAGATGTAAAACACAAATCATGAGGATGGGAAAAGAATATTTGATTGAGCTCTTAAAGATTAAGAAGTGATTATATAAAGATTTCCAAGATAAGAGGGATATAACCACCAAGATGGAATGCCATAAAAAGGGCTTTAAAAATAAAATTCTAGGGAGTTTACATAAAACACTTTCATAGATTGGATGGAAAGTATAGATATAGAATATGAGATCCCTGAGGGTGCATTGATGAGAAGAGCATGATTTGCCACTATGGCATGTCTCCAAAGTTGGAGGATTTTCGTAGCTCGGAAGATAGCTTAAGATAGGGTTTGAATCTGATCCTTTCTATAGTCCTATTGTTTGTAGTTTTCAAACTATTTAAGTCCATACACACTCAGAAACAAACAAGTACAATCATTCCGAGATAAACATAGGAAAAGACTAAACTTTTAGCAAGTCACAACAAGACAACAAGTTCACTCAAACAATTGTGTTTACAAAGCAATTTCCCAAGTGTTTTTGTGAGTTGGTGACCAAGCAAGATCATGACATTATCACCAAGAGGTAGGGTTTAAGTAGGTTGTGATCACAAGGTTACTAATAGGTGTTAACAAACACAACCAACAAAGTACCCAAAGTCAAACAAAGTAAAAAGGGAAGTGAAACACAAGCATCAGTGAAGCAACTTCAAAAAGTTTTTGTTGCCCCTGATTTTTGGCTATCTAACAACTGTGATTTTCTGGCTTCCCAAAATTGGGGCGTGACATGGGCAACTACCTATCTATATCTATACCTATATCAAAGCTGACCCCTTAAGCCCTCCGCTGGGCATCCCACGTAGACGCAGTGCTACAGTTACGCAGTTCTACAGTACCCGGTCACGTCCGTGCTGTTCGATCCGCATCGGACGATCCGCAGCGCTGGTCACCGTGCCTTTTTATAAAAAAGGATCCTCGCAAATCCGGAAATTACCACGCACTTACAGCTTTCCGCTAATGTGGACTGTTTTGCAAATTTCCAAAACCAGAGGGACCAAGCTGCAATACTCCCGCGCACACCCCCCCTCTCCTTCTCTCCCCGCGCGGCGTCGAGTTCGCCGCCGCCGCCGACGCGCCGCGCCGCCGCACCGCACCTCCTCGCTCGGATCGACGGCCACGGCGGGGTGCGCCGTCGCGTCCTCTCCCTCCTCGCCGAAGATCGCCTGGCGGGACGCTGCGCTCACGCCGGAATCGTCCACGCCACGCTTGGCGTCCGCCGCCACATCCGCATGCCGCCGGCGACGAACCGGCGTCCTAGAAGAGACGGCGCCGCCACCTCCAGTCACCCCGCGTCCGCGTGCGTCCGACGCCCGCAGCCGCGAGTCCAAGCTCGCGCTGGATCGACGCTGCCGCGGCAGAGCCCGGCCATTGATGACGTCATGGTGACATCACAGTGATCCTAGGCTGGGCAGATGGGCTGCTTGCTGTGCGGATGCCTCGGCCCTTTTTTTTTCCTGTTTTGTTTTTCTGTTTTTCCAAAACTTTTGTAACTTTTGAAATACAACTCCAAATCAATTCAAACCAGTTTTCAAAAAATTGTAAAAATCAAAATAGTCATTTCAACTACTTTGGTACCTTTTCCAAATTATTTCAAATCTTACAAATTTTAAATAATACATGAAGACTCATCTGACACCTTCACGTCATTTTATAAAGCATGGATTTCATAATTTTGTTCTCAACTCAAATAAAATCCAGAAAAATAATATCGGTAATATCATTCAGAATGACAAACCCAATTTAAAAAAATTTGGGTACAAAACATCTCATTCAAATAGAGTTTGGTAAATCATTTGAATACAACTATCCACTTATATCATGGGCTTTAAAAAATCAAAATCAGAATACCAAAAAATGTGAATATTGAGACATAGTTGTTTCAACCTTATTTTCCAAATAAATATAATTGAATCAGAAAGCAAAATTTAAAATAGAGCATGCTTTAGGAAATTTAAAACACTTTATAGATATTGTTTTAGGGTATTTAAACAATTTCCAGGAACTACAAAATGCTGCAAAATATGAAAAAATATATCAAAATGATCACAAAAATAAATACTACCTATTTACTGCATATGATCAAATTCGAAATTTGGACATTTTCAACTTCAAAATTTCCTCCAAATCTGACCATTTTACAAATGTAAAAAGAAATCGAATCTAAAAAAAACTTCCCAATTTTAATAGATTTCGAAATCTGAACCATTTTTAACTACAATCTTTCTTTGCATTTCAATAATTTCCAAATCTACACACTTCTAAAATGTGGACATTTTCCAAATTTCAATTTCACCAGAAAAACACGGCGTACAAATTTGAATATCTCAAAATTTTAGATGCCTTTCAAATCTAACCCTTGTACTAATGTGAAAAGAATTCAAATCTAAATAACTTTCCAATTTGAATAACTTTCGAAATCTAAACAATTTCCGAACGTACGCTCTCTTTGCATTCCAACAATTCTCAAATCTAGACACTAAATGCTGCAAAATCAGTACCTTTAACTATATTCACCAACAAAATATGAAAAATATATCAAAATGATCACAAAAATAAATACTGCCTATTTACTGCATATGATCAAATTCTAAATTTGGACATTTTCAACTTCAAAATTTCCTCCAAATCTGACCATTTTACAAATGTAAAAAGAAATCGAATCTAAAAAACTTCCCAATTTGAATAGATTTCAAAATCTGAACCATTTTTAACCACAAGCTTTCTTTGCATTTCAATAATTTCCAAATCTACACACTTCTAAAATGTGGACATTTTTCAAATTTCAATTTTGCCACAAAAACACGGCGTACAAATATGAATATTTCAAAATTTTAGATGCCTTTCAAATCTAACCCTTCTACTAACGTGAAAAGAATTCAAATCTAAATAACTTTCCAATTTGAATAACTTTCGAAATCTAAACAATTTCTGAATGTATGCTCTCTTTGCATTCCAATAATTCTCAGATCTACACAATTTTAAAATGTCGACAGTTTCAAATTCGAATTTTACCACAACGGGTGCGGCGTGCGGCTTGTAGCACCCTTTGACTTTTTAGGAAAAACCGGAGAGAGTCAAGTCTACGGACCTGACACCCCTGTGAGGCTTGAAAACTGTTGGCGGATTTTTAACTGCTAACCCCTTCAGACGGCAATATCGGGGCAAGTGGCTACATCAACCCCAATCATCAGGAGCTACGTCCACGATGAAGGTCGTCATGATACGCAAGATCAAAAACACCTTGAAGTCGGCAACAACTTGTACTATCAACATCAACCCTTCAAGGCCACTTTATAAGGGGGGAAGACATATGCTAGTTTTATTAAGGAGCTGTGACAAATTGTCCTTTGCGCCCCAACTCTGGAGTATTTGAAGACAACCCGACAAGAACGCTGATCAGCATAGACCTTCATGACAGCACCCTCAGATGAGACCAAAAGCCTTCCAGAAGAAATCTGATGCCATGCCGACAAGGAGACCTCAGTTGAGAATCAACAACCTCGGAAGACGAAGGAGCATCAAACCCCCTAACCTTGCACTCTCTTAGTACCCGCTTAGGAATCTAGGGACGAGATTCTTTTAAGGGGGGGGGGGGGGGGGTCTGTAACGCCCCAATTTTGGGAAGCTAGAAAAACACAGTTTTTAGAGAGCCAAAAATCAGGGTCAACAAAAAACTTTTTGAAATGCTTCACTAATGCTGGTGTTTCACTTCTGATTGCTCTGTTTGACCTTGTCTGCTTTGTTGTTTGAGTTAACAACCACTGAAAACACTGACCTTTGAGCTCAACTAATTTAACATATCATTTAATTTTGGTGATCCTGTCATGACAAGAAGAATTATCCATACATCTTCTCCAACCTTATTCTGGCCAACCTCTTCTTCAAAGATGTCTTGATTTTAGCAACAACCCAAAAAAACCCACTATTTAAGAAAGTAAAGTATTTCCAAAACTACATGTTTACAAACTATCGAGGTCTATATTATATGATATCTGCTACCAATTTCCAACTCAGTTATTTTGCAAGTATCAACATCCTTTTTCAAAAGTCCTATTTTCAACACCTTTTGAAAATGATACAAGTGGGAGATATTACTCCTATATTTCTTTTCATCAAACCTTTGGAAACTATAAAGTTATGGGTTGAGATACTTTTGAACAACATCTTTTCATAATAATGTGTGATCACAATATCACCTAATCATTTTAATTAAGGTTTAGGCAATTTGGTGATTGATACTTGTTTGTGCTTGATCACCATCTCACCAACTCTTTGAGTGTTTGATGGTTATATTTGGTTTCCTAGGCCCACTAGCTTTGTTTGAATCCTATTAGTACCTCTTTTTTTTTATATTTTCTTGTAGGTAAAAATCTGGAGACTTTGATCTTCATGTTTGTTAAAACGTAGCCAATCTAGAGCCCTAGATTAAGCAATCCTTGTGTGGTTCTCGACATGCAACTTGACCCTCCTGTTCTCTGAACTTCCTACTTTTAGTTTATGCATTGTTTGACCTTTTGGAAACTTGTTTTAGAATAAAACCATCTGTGTGTTTAGGGCTACTAAAAACAGTGACCATTTGGTCATTTTTCCCAACTAGTGTTTTTTTTAAAATTATTTCCTTATTCTTTTGGACTTGCAAACTTTTGCATCACCTCAATTAGGGCACCACACACATATTTGTGTTTAGCTCCTTGGGTTGGCTTAGTTTAGACTTGTTAGTAATGTTAGTAATTCAATTAGTGTTAGTCTAAAACCCTAAACCTAGCTAATTTGACCCCTCTCTCTCTCCATCACCCACCCCTCTCACCTCTGGACAGAGAGGGCATCCTAGTCAGCTAGGACCCGTAGGTCAGCCCCTCACCTCCCTCTCCACCACTCTTCTTCTCTCTTTTCTCTCCATGCCCAATGGGAGCTCACTCCCCTCACTCCCCACTGGCCACAACACGTCCTCCCGACCATCTCCATCCTGCCCACTCGCCCACCACCCAAGCCAGCCACTGGGAGCTCCCCATTGACCCCCTTGTCCGAGCCAAACCCTAGAAAATGGCCCTGCCGTTTCCCCGACCCTGTGCTCACCCTGTCCCTCTCCTCCCTCCCACAGCACGCACACCACACACCACAACCCTCCCACGAAGCCCTGCCCGTCCCCGTGCCCTCTGCTACTCGAGAACGCCGGAGAAATCCGAAGGTCGCCGCCGGCAAGATCCGGCCGTGGCCGCCGTTTTACTCCCCCATTCTCCGCCATTTTTGGCCCGAGAAGCTCCCCTAGTCGAAGCCTAACCCTCCCCCATCTCACTGTTGCCCAGGCTTGCCATGGAGCTCGCCGCCGTCCTCGACCCGTGGGAACAAGCCGCCGTCGCCGCCATGGACGCCGTGGTCGCATGCGGGACCTGAGGACCCCCACGAGCTCGCCGTCGCCTCTTCCTCCGATCCCCAGCATCCCCGCAGCCGCCCGCGAGCCCTAGGTGAGCAGCCACCGTCGCCATTTTCCTCCGGCCGCGAGCTCGCCGTGTGAGCGCGTCGAAGGCGACGACAGGGCGCGCTCGCGTTTGATTTTCACGCGCGGGCCGCGCTGCGCACGCACTTGGGCCGGCCCAGCTCGCGCGCCAGGCCAGATCTGCGCTGGCCTCGGCCAGATCTGGCCCATGCGCGGCCCATTCCTTTTTTTTCAGCTGTAGCTTTTATTCTTTTATGTTTCTGTTTACTGTTTTGTGTTTACTTTTATTAAATTGTGTTAGATCTGTTGATGGTGAATATTTAGGGTAATTTTTGATAGATGCCCTTGAGTTTTCTTAGCCATGCAGAGGTGGTTTGGTGCAAAAATAAATTGTGCTTTGTGGAAATTAATAGATCTAGTGAAAACTTTGTTTTTCACTCTTTTTAAGATATCTTGAGCTAGGAGTGTCCAATTGGGATGAATCCAATTTGTGCTGGAAGTCTTGCGTGCAGGAGTTTCCTAAAATAAGAGTTGTAGCCATTTTAGTTTTGAGACCAGAGGCACTTGTAGGATTTTGAGTTCTATTTTGGTGACAGCTTTTGACATAAATCCACTTCCCCTAGCTTGGTATGACTTATAGCAGTACTGTGGTAGAAGGATAGATTTTTAGGAGCTTTATTTTAGGACTTGTGGATTTTTCCCCAAAACAGCAACTTAGTTGCTAATAAAAGTCCATTTTTATTGTTTGTCTTTTATTGTGTGTGTTTAGGTTTGTCTTAAACTTTTTGTCCAGAGAATGTTTGTGAGTTGAAATGTTTGCTGTTTTGTTTATTTACTTTAGATTGTTGTCAACCCGCTTCTTAGAATTGACGGTAGCTACGTTTATTTTTCCGGTACGTTAGAACCGCAAGAGGAGGAGCAGTACGTGGGAGCTGAACCTGTCTACGAAGAAGAACAAGGCCAGGGACATTTTGCTGAGCAAGGCAAGCCACCTCAACACCCTATTGAACTCCTACTATTTTGTACAAAGCATGTCTTGTTTTCAAAATAAAATAATGCATGTTTTATCATTTATGTGGCATCTTGCCACCCCCAAAAATTATTTTCCAAAAATTATTGTTTGGCCAACGATATATCTACTAGTATATAATAGGTTTTATAAAAATAAGACTTCCCTTGAGAAGCCTTCTACTGAAGGCGCTATCAAGAAAATTATATTTTCTAGTAGCATATCCTTATACTCTTACCTCAAAACTTTAGGATGGGAGCCAGTTTTCAGTAAAATGTTTTCGGAGAAAAAATACCCGAGTTGCTGGGAGCAATCGGCGAGAAAGTGTTTTATAAAACCCGAGTTGCTGGAGCAATCGGAGAGTTTACGAAAACCCGAGTTGCTGGGAGCAATCGGTGAGTTTACGAAAACCCGAGCTGCTGGGAGCAGTCGGAGGTGGAGATGGTTTTGAAAAACAAAGTACTGCCCTAGCGGCCGCCCGAACAATTAACCCGTGCAACCACACTACCTGAGATGGGTAGGGCTTAGCCGAAAACTTGTTTATCTTAGTACGGAGCGCCTCAAAATGCTTAGGAGAGCGGGGCTCTCTGAACCAAGTTATCTAAATGCGGGATTGATGGCCCTTAAATGGCTTAGGTTGAGACCCCAATAGCAGAGTGTGTAGTACGGGCAAGGACGTGTTTTCCCCACGAAGGTGACTCGAGGGTTTATATCGAACTCTCGGGGAATCAGTAGTGAATGTTTTACCTCCTTATCCTTCCCTTGGAAACCTGCAAACAGAAATAAATTGTTTTGTGCCCTCAACCTCACCAAGTGGTTGTCAAGCACAAGGTGTGAGAATGATAAAACAAAACAATAAATAAATATGCAAAGAAAATGTGCAAGGATGATGATAGTAATGATAAATGATATTTTTGGGTTTTATATGATGAATGCAAGATGCAAAAGTATTTTTGTATTTTCGGATTTAATTATGGCTGAAAATGAAAATTGGATGAAAGTTGTTGGAAAGGTGTTTCTTATGATTAAAAATGGACCGGGGTTCATGGTTTCACAAATGCACTCTCTCTTTAATAATGTGGTGGACAATGGAACACAAAAGTTAACATATGAGATTGCAACAAAGTTTCATGACAAGTTATTAATCATATGGGCATCACGTACTAACATAGAGATCTTTTGGTTATTAATCTCTCTTATACTCCACTAAGATGCGAACTAAATCATAACACCTTAGTATTAAGATAAATCAGAGCATAGCTTTAAGTTTCATGACATGAAGTTGAAATAAGAACATGCTAGATCTAGTCATGGAGTAGTGACAATGGTCACACCCACATCTCCGGTAGCAAGGTATTTCTTTTTATCCATAGTGAGGCAACAAAGTAAGGTAAAACACCCAATTGGATTGCGGAACTTTCTCTCACGTTCACCGCACTAGCCACCCCCCGTTACTCCATCTAATGCACACGTTCCCCCACACACGCTCTCATAAACATGCTTGATCAAAACAAGTAAACAAGAACGGGGTACATAATATGCATCTACTTTCATAACTGAAACAAAACAATTGCAATCTCACACATATATTAATTCATAAAGATCCACCACAAAGGTATTACATAGGTGACCGTAATCATGTTCGGCAGCTCATACAGCGCTAATTAGTGAAGCTCAAGAGAGAGAGAGAGATACATAAGTTACTTCCACAAACCCATAGTCCAGGGGTGGACTACTCCCTCTTCATCATGGAGTCGATGGAGAAGTCGTTGGAGGAGGTGGAGACCTCTCCGGCAGCGCCCCGCCGGAGTTTTCCCCCTCCAATCTGCAGCTCCTGATCTCTGTTTCGGTGTTTCTGTGTTTCTGCGGCGCTCCTCTCCGAAGAGCGTCGGGACTATTTTTATAGTCGGTTTTAGGTCAAGACGAAGTCGGTGGAGCAAAAATCGACGGCAACGGAGCATCGAGGGCTGAGATGGTGGGTCCCACGCGGCCAGGTACTGTGGCCGCGTGGGCCACCCCCTTTTGGCCCTCGAGCCTCCGTTTGTTTTTAGGTCAAGACGAAGTCGGTGGAGCAAAAATCGACAGCAACGGAGCATCGAGGGCTGAGATGGTGGGTCCCACGCAGCCAGGTACTGTGGCCACGTGGGCCACCCCCTTTTGGCCCTCGAGCCTCCGTTTGTTCGCTTCCTTCGCTCCCAGGTCTTCTTCCTTTCAAATATTGATGCTCCTAAAATTGCAAGTCATTTGGACGTCGTTTGGGTCCCTGAAACATCAAAATATAGAAAATAGGGTTTTCTGCCTGCGCAGGGTTAATTCCAGAAAAATAGGGGAACATGTGAATTATTCCCAAAATCATTATAAATCATTGATATAACCCTTATATGATGCAAATATGATTGAAATATGAATAAAATAATGCAAAGTTCATTTATGCATTTTGCATGCATCAGGGATCCAGTTCGAGTCTGGATCGCTGCTGGTTGCAAACAGTGGGCCTCCTGTCATGGCGCAGTGTTGCTTGGAGAGACTGGATCGATACGATGGCCATCTCCACTGGGTGCCGGGAGATCTAGTCCACTAAAGAGGAGGCTCTGTACTAGGGTCGACATAGTGAAAAGCTTTGATCAGGTTATCCGAACCCCCGCATACTGATGTATGACGGACCGTGGCTGATCACGGCGGAATGATCGTTTGGTGTGGTGAAAGTGCACCACCTCTGCAGAGTGTAAAACTATTCGAATAGCCGAGTCCTCGGTCATGGACGGTTGGAAAGGCCACCGATCTAGGCGTATGGGCAATTTTATGTTTTCAAAGGAAAAATGGTTTCTCGGTGGAAACAAGGAGGCATCAAGGAGATACCTGGGAGGTACGGAATTTGAGAGAAGATGGTTGGTCTCGGGGAGACAACTCCGTCGGATCTCGTGGAAAGAGAAAGGGGTATCCCCATCCTAGTGTCTTTGAAAGGTTTTACAAAGTGTTTTACAAAAAGGTGGAAATAGTACATGCTATTTCTACCAGAGAGAATTCTATCTCTAAATGTTTTGTTTAATATGGATATAGAGATGTTGTAACTCTCTATGTCTAAAAGCAACGTTTGCGAAAACTAAGCCCTATAGCACTATGTAGCAGCTATCCTAGTTTTCGAAAACGTTTTTATTGCATTACCATGAAAACTTACGCCTTGAGGTGGTTTTGTGAGTACGTAAATGTACTCATATGGTTGTATCCCTGGATATTCAAACGTCCAGATTTCAACGAGGAGATGTATGACGAGGAGGAGGAGCACGCCGACGACTACGCCAACTGAGTGTCACGGTCAACTGCTCTGTGGGAATGCGTCTGGTTGTGACGAGGGCCGACGCTAGCCGCAAGCTTCCGCTGTGTCATAGTTAATTTCGTCTTGTGTGACGATGAATGCAGACTTGGTCATGTGACCACTACTTATTTGTGTAAGACATGTATGTATGTTTGAATGATGTAACTTTGTATACCATGTTGGTTATGTGATCGCGATGCACTGATCATTGGGATCGTGATCTGTTTACATAACGTGGGCACCTCGGACTGGTAGTCTGAGGGGTCCTCACAGACTTGGTATCAGAGCCATCGTCGACCTTAGGAGACCTTAGTTAGCATGGTCGTTAGCTTAGGAAGGAAATATTTCTGCTAAAACCCTATTTGCACAAAATCTATTTTTATCAAAGTAAGCCGAGTATGGTTTCCACTCTTCTCTTTTTCTCAAAAATATCTTGACCTTGTCTCTCCAATTTAAAGTATTTCAAAAGATTTTTCCTACTATCTTGTCCCCATTCAAACTTGTTTAGCATGGACGAAGAACCCAAATGAGACCTAAGTAACTAGTACCGAGAAGGCGAAGTTCAATCTCAAGACCTCAACATACGACATCAAGGTGGTCGTCCATCGAAGAAACAAGCTACAGAGCAACCCTTGCTTGCCGAAGCAGTCTCACTGTCAAGACTTCAACCCCAACAATGGTACTCCAGTTGCCATTTCGACAGTCTCAAGATTTCCAGCAGGAGCCCAAGCCGATGAAATGAAGACTCCAACAAGTAAGATTGACCAAGGCCAATAGGACATTTAGGATATGACCCTTGGTTGGATTATCTGACTAACATGATTGTGTAGTGCCCTTTTGGTACTATAAGTGTCGTGTGCTCTTTTGCGGGTATGCTTTTTGCTTAAGTGTGTGTCTTGCTTGTGTGCTTTTTGCTGGAGCATTAGTTGACTATGTGCTCCGTGTCTGTGTGTACTTTGCTAGACAGAAATAAGGACCTTAGGAATGGCGTCAAACTAGTAACAAGCCCTAGGACTAAAACCTTACCTTTCACCGAGATATCTCAGCCTTGATTCTTTACCCTTTTTACGCCTCCTCTTATGATGTTTTCTTTATTTATAGATGTCGAGTCTCATCGAATCACTCAAGAAGGGCCCGACGATGACCATGACTTTGGAAAGCACCACTGAGTTTCCCAAGACTCTGGAGAACTTCATGCGGACTTTCGAACTTGAAGGACCCGCAGTCTACAAGGGTTTTCCTTGGATGGAGAATGGACAAGAGCTTTGGTGGGTGCAACTCCACCTCTACAAGAACGAAGATGATGATCCGAACAAAACATAATATATGATGTTCCCCAACTCTGAGTCTCAGTACGCCTCCTTTAGGAGTCAGCAAGGAGCGCTGCATGGGCCGCCATTGATGAAATGGGAGAAAGACTCTAGTACCGAGTTCTTAACACCCAGAAGGACCTCAAGGAAACCTACAAGGAAATTGAAGCATTGAAGGCGGACAACGATTCCATCCCCAAGAACGAGTCTTCCAAGAAGCGCCACCTCTAGTAGTTTGTGATGGTTGAATGAAGTCATGTTCCCCTCCCAGTCGCAAATTAGTTTGTTGTTATGTTTAGGGTTAAAACTATGCTCATGTGCGGAACTATGTCGGGTGTGCTGCTTCTGTTGAGACCTGAGGCACCTAATGGTTGATAATGATTCGTATGCGTGTCGTTGGTGTGTTGTTTTCCTGGTGTGTTTCACAAGCACTCTTCGTCGGCAGCACATGTTAGACCCAAACTTCCCTTTTGTTTAAACATATTTTTGCCTCTACACAAAACCTTTTTGGCCTTTTATGCGTTAGATGCGTCGTGATGCTTTTCAAAACTTGTTTAGAAAACCTCTCTAAAAATGTTTTGCCTCTGATCTGAACTTCGACACGTGAGAGCTTTTGACCGCACCTGATATAGAAGACCACCCGAGAAAGCCATTCCCGTGATGTGACGAGCCTTGCCTAGTTTAATTAACTTTTCAAACTACCAGTATACCATCACTAACTTAGCGTATCTAACTTTAGAGTAACATATAACACCAGTGACTTGCTACTAGCTAACCTCTTCGAGACCCTCAAACGACAACAAGAAGGACTCAAAGATCGGCAAGAGCTACCACCTTTGAAGATTTTTGTGAAAGCCTCAAGTCGTGAAGTCCGAAGGAGATTGAGGTCAGCAACAACGAAGACAACCAGCACTGAGGATCGTCTACATCAAGATGAACCCCCAAAGCAAGAGTCATAAGGGCCTTCTATGCGCCAAACTTATTAACTCGACTTGTCCGACTTGAGACTGATAGCAATAAGTATCTTAACTAATCTTCTAGGCTAATTAAGATAGGACCGACCTCTGAAGGATAGTGTGTGGCGTCATGAAGTCAACGAACCAAGGAAGTCTCCATCAACTTTGTTCATCAGCTAAACCGAAGGTGGGCACAATAGAAGACATCATATCTAACAAGACGCCAAGAACGACGAAAGGCCCGAAGACTGTTGCGGTTGACAACACACTAAGCAAGTTAGACGCCTTTAGTAGCTTGTAGCACCTTTGACTTTTTAGGAAAAACCGCAGAGAGTCAAGTCTACGGACCTGACACCCCTGTGAGGCTTGAAAACTGTTGGCGGATTTTTAACTGCTAACCCCTCCAGACGGCAATATCGGGGCAAGTGTGTCAGGACCCCTCAGACCACCGGTCCGAGATGTCCACGTTATGTAAAATAGATCATGATCCCAATGATCAGTGCATCGCAATCACATAACCAACATGGTATCCAGAGTTACATCATTCAAGTCGTACGAATAAAAGTCTTACAACATGAAGTGGTCACATGACCAAGTCTGCAAATCATCGCCACGCAAGACGGAATTAACTAAGATACAGCGGAAGCTCGTAGCTAGCGTCGGCCCTCGCCTCCATCGGACGCAATTCCCACAAGTGCGGTTGACCGGTGACAGCTAAGTGGCGTGGTCGTCGACATACTCCTCCTCCTCAGCGTAGACCTCCTCGTAGAAATCTGGACATTTGAATATCTAGGGACACAGCCATGAGTACAATGACGTACTCGCAATACCACCTCAAGGCTTAAGTTTTCAATGGTAATGCAATATAACGTTTTCGAAAACTAGGATAGCTGCTACATATTACTATAGGGCTTAGTTTTCACAACCGATGCATTGGGATATAGAGATTACCACATCTCTATATCCTTGTTAAACGAAACATTTAGAGATAGAATTCTCTCTTGTAGAAATAGCATGGGCTATCTCCACAACTCTGTAAAAACACCTTTGTAAAACTCCTCAAAGACACTAGGATAGGGATGCCCCTTTTTCCTTTCCGGTTTCCGACGCGTTGACTCCCCGAGTCCAACCATCTTCTCCCGAAGTTCGTACCTCCCAGGTACCTCCTTGAATGCCTCCTATTTCTTTGTCGAAAACAGTCTTTTTAAAACGTAAAAATGCCCATACGCCTAGATCGGTGGCCTTTCCAACCGTCCATGACCGCGGACACGGCTATTTGAATAGTTTTACACTCTGCAGAGGTGGTGCACTTTCACCACACCAAACAGTCATTCCGCCGTGATCAGCCACGGTCCTCATACGACAGTATGCAGGGGTTTCGGATAACATGATCAAAGCTTTCCACTAATCCACCCTAGTACAGAGGACTCCCGCTAGGTTTGTTCCCCCCGGCACCGTGTGCTCCACTAGACCCCTGGTCTCTCTTAGGACGCCACACCACCACGGCAGGGGACCCAACGTAATCGTCCGGCTGCGGGTCCATCCGCTTGTGTATTGCCTCATACAACGGCAACCCGGCTTCGAGGGCCCCGCCCTTATAGAGTATGAGATCCTCCGTACTAAGACAGACAAGCTTCCGGCTAAGCCCTACCCATATCAGGTAGTGTGGTTGCACGGGTTAATTGTTCGGGCGGCCGCTAGGGCTGTACTTTGTTTTTCAAAGATACATCTCCACCTCCGACTGCTCCCAGCAGCTCGGGTTTTCGTAAACTCACCGAATGCTCCCAGCACTTCGGGTTTTCATAAACATCTCCATTTGCTCCCAGCAACATGGGTTTTATAAAACACTTTCTCTCCGATCGCTCCCAGCGACTCGGGTTTTCTTCCGAAAACATTTCATCAAATCCCGGCACCCATCCTATAGTTTTGAGGTAAGATTATAGGGATATACTTCTAGAAAATATAATTTTCTTGATAGCGCCTTCAGTAGAAGGCTTCTCAAGTAAAGACTTATTCGTATAAAACCTATTATATACTAGTAGATATTTTTGGCCAAACAATAGTTTGTAAAATAGTTTTGGGGTGGCAAAATGCCACGAAGGAAATAAAACATGCATTATTTTATTTTGAAAACAAAACATGCTAGTAAAAATAATAGGATTTCAGTAGAGTGGTGAGGTGGCTTGCCTTGCTCAGCGAAATGTCCTTGGACTTGCTCTTCTTCGTAGACGGGTTCAGCTCCCACGTACTGCTCCTCCTCTTGCGGTTCTAGTGTACCGAAAAAGTTAAACGTAGCTACCGTCAACTCTAAGAAGCGGGTTGACAACAATCTAAAGTTCTTAAACAAGACAGCAAACATTTCGATACACAAACACCCTCTGGACATAAATCTAAACACTCCTAAACACAAGCAAATTAAAGACAATCTATTGCAATAAGACCTTTTTATAAAGGCAAAGTTCCTGTTTTTGAGGAAAAAGGCACAAGTCTTAGAATAATGCTCTAAAAATTAAATCCTTCTACCAAAGTACTCCTAGTAGTCATACCAAGCTATAGGAATTGGATTTGTATCAAAAGCTACACCAAACAAGAACGAAAAATCCTACAAAGGCTACTGGTCTCAAAACCAAAAGATTTAAAACTCTAGTTTTAGGAAACTCCTGCATGCAAAGTTAAATCCTATGGAAAGGTATGGCTTTTAGCTTTCTGTAGAAATTGGATTCACCCAAAAAGGACACTCCTAGATCCTGCTAAAAATAAAACACTAGAAAAGACACATTTCACAAGATCTAATGCCATGCAAAATATATTAATTATTTTTGAGCAAACTCACTTCTGCATGATTAAGCAAACACTCCAGAGCACTACAAAATTTACCCCATTGAACTTACACTAACAGATCTACCACAAATTAATTAAACTAAACAAGCAGAATTAACCGAGACAAGAAATAGAAAAAGATCTGGGAAAAAAATGGAACAGGGCCGTGCTGGGCCAGATCCGGCCGTGGACTGCCCAGATCTGGGCCGTGGCGAGGCAGGCCGGCCCAACATGGCGTGGCGCGCGTGCTTGCGTGTGAAAACGCTTCGCGCCGGGCGAGATTCAAACGGGGCCGTCGATCCGGATATCGACGGTTCTCCTGCGTCGTGTCCAGCGCGACGCGGCCGTGGTCGCGCAGAGAGAGAAGGCGAGCTCGCCGGAGAGCTCACCTAGGGGCTGCGCACGGCTGCGAGAGGGGGTGGAGTCGAGTTAGAAGACGACGGCGGGCTCGGCAGTGTCCTCAGGCGCCGCATGCATCGCCGGAGTCCATGGCGACGGCGGCGGCGTGTTCTTCGGGTCGAGGATGGAAGTGATGTCCACGGCTGCCTCTGGACCTAAAAGAAGAGGGGAATAGTTAGGTCTCGCAGAGGGGAGCTCGGCAAGCCAACAATGGCGAGGAAAGAGGGAGGGAAACGCCGGCAAACGCTGCTCGACGCCGGCGGTGACCTTCTGTTCTTCGGACGCTCACGAGCAGCAGAGAGCACGGGAGTGAGCAGGGCGTCCAGGGGAGAGAGAGGGGGTGTGTGGGCGTGGTCTGAGAGAGGAGTGGAGAGCTGAGGGGCACGGGGTTGGGTTTTAGGCTAGGGGCGTCTCCACGGGCTCCTTCGGACCAGGGGGTCAAGGAGAGCTCGTAGTGGCTGGCTTGGGCGGTGAGGAGTGGGGCAGGGATGAGGTGGCCAGGGGTGACGTGCTCTGGCCAGTGGGAAGAGAGGGGAGTGAAGCTGGGCCACGGTGGAGAGGGAGAGAGGTGAGTGGAAGAGAGGGGTGAGTGGTGAGGCTGGCGAGTGGGTCCAGGGTGGGGTGCTGGTCTTCTTCTCTGTTTCCAGCAGAGAGAGCCATTGGAGAGGGGAGTGATTAGGGTTAGAGTAGTGTTAGGATTAAAAGTCTAACACTAATAGTCATACTAACTTTTACTAATAGAGTCTACTAAACCAACACAAGGACTAAACATGCCCAAGTGTGGGATGACCCCAAAAGAGGGGTTGCAAAGGTTGCTGGCTAAAAAGGACTGAAGAAAGAATTTTTAAAACCAAACAAAATGAGAGAAATGACCAAATGGTCACTGTTTTGAATAGGTCCAAAAACCTAGATGGTTTTGTGGTAAAACAAGCTTCCAACAAGTCAAGCAAGGCCTAAACTAAAAGTGGAATAACCATAGAACAGGGTGGTCGAGTTGCATGTCAAAGATCACACATGGATGGCTTAATCTAGGGCTCTAGATTGGCTAAGTTTTAACAAACAAGAAGATCATCCTCACAAATTCTTAAACAAGCAAAAAAAAATTTGTAGAGTAATTCTATCCAGCACCAAACATCCCTAGTAGTTTGCAAACAAGGCAATGAAGATCACCAGAATAGTTCAAGCAAGAATTTCTAATGACACACAGAAGTTTTTGTTATTTTGGAAAAACTCTAGATTAACACCACAAATTCTAAGTCTAAGAAAATTGGGGTGTTACAGACCTTCCCCCCTTAGGAGAATCTCGTCCTCGAGATTCCGGAGTTGAAGAGGAAAGGAATCCGGGAAATTCACGCTCCAAGTAGTCTTCACGCTCCCAAGTGGCTTCTTCCTCCGAGTGGTTGGTCCACTGGATCTTCAGGAATCTGATCTTGCGTCTACGGGTCAGACGAATATCTTCCTCGAGCACCCGGAGTGGTCGCTCCTGGTAAGTGAGGTCATGGTTGAGGTCAATAGTGTGATGGTCCACCTTCTGGTATGAGTGTGTAGCGCCAGGGACTTGCAGGCACTTCCGGAGGAGAGATACGTGGAACACATCATGGAACTCGGACAGGTGAGGGGTAAATCTAGCTGGTAAGATACTTCTCCGCGTCGGCAGAGAACTTTGAATGGGCCGATGTAGCGGGGCGCAAGCTTTCCCCGTACATGAAAACGCTGCATTCCATTGAGGGTGTAACGCGCAGGTACACCATATCTCCTGTCTTGAAGCTCAAGTCTCGTCTCTTGGAGTCGGCGTAACTTTTCTGACGGGACGGGGCGGCTTTAAGACGGTCACGGATTAGTTGAACTTGCTCTTCAGCTTCTCACAGGGCATCGACTCCGAAAACTTGACTCTCCCCCGTCTGCGACCAGTTTAGGGGAGTACGGCATTTATGTCCGTACAGGGCTTCGAATGGGGCCATCTTCAAGCTGGCTTGGTAGCTATTATTGTAGGAGAATTCCGCAAACGGCAGGCAATCCTCCCACTTGGCTCCATAAGCCAACACACAGGCTCTCAGCATATCCTCAAGGATTTGATTGACTCTCTCCGTCTGTCCTCCCGTCTGGGGATGGTAAGCGGTGCTGAAAAAGAGCTTGGTTCCTAACTCCTCATGAAGCTTGGTCCAGAAACGAGAGGTGAATTGGGTTCCTCTATCGGACACGATCGTCTTGGGTATCCCATGGAGACTAACTATACGTGACATGTATAGGTCGGCTAGTTGGTCAGACCGGTAAGTGGTGCGGACATGAATGAAATGAGCAACCTTGGTAAGTCTGTCCACAATGACCCAAATGGCATCATGACCTCGATTGGATCGGGGTAAGCTTGTGATGAAATCCATGCCAACTTCATCCCACTTCCATTCGGGTACCTTGAGTGGTTGGAGTAATCCGGCGGGTCGTTGGTGCTCGGCCTTGACTCGCTGACAGATGTCACAGTTCTGAACGAAGAATGCTATCTCTCGCTTCATGCCGTGCCACCAAAACTTCTCTTTGAGATCCTGGTACATCTTGGTTCCACCGGGGTGGATGGAATATAACGCCTCGTGGGCTTCCTTCAAAATTAGCTGCTTCAAGTCATGGTCAGACGGTACACAGATGCGGCCTTTGTACCAAAGAGTGCCCTCGGGGTCAATGGTGAACCCGGGGACTTCTTCCTTCTCCATCCTACGCTTGATTCCTTCAATACTCTTGTGACCCTTCTGTGCCTTCGTAATCTGATCCCACAATGTGGGCTGCAACATGAGTTGATCCACCGCTCCATAGCTAACTACTTCAATGCCCATCTTGTCCAGTTCCTTCCAGAGTTCTGGTTGTCGGGTCTTGATCATGACGTTGAAAGAACACGGATGACGACTAAGGTCATCCGCTACAACATTGGCTTTTCCGGGGTGGTAATGTATGTCTAGATCATAATCTTTGATGAGCTCTATCCACCTACATTGCCTCATATTCAACTCACGCTGGGTGAAGATATACTTCAAGCTCTTGTGGTCAGTGTAGACATCACAACGGTTGCCCATCAAATAGTGGCGCCAGGCTTTGAGTGCGTGAACTACAGCAGCAAGTTCTAAGTCATGGGTGGGGTAATTCTGCTCGTGCCTGCGGAGCTGTCGCGAGGAATAGGAGATCACCTTGCCCTCTTGCATGAGGACACATCCTAATCCAAGCTTGGAAGTATCGCAGTACACGACAAAATCCTTGGTCACATCAGGCATGGTCAGGACGGGTGTTGTGGTCAATCTCTTCTTCAACTCCTGGAAACTCTCCTCGCACTTGTCAGTCCATTCAAACTTTTTGTCCTTCTTCAGTAACTGGGTGAGGGGTTTGGCAATGCTTGAGAATCCTTCGATGAATTTGCGGTAATATCCCGCCGATCCGAGAAAAGATCTCACCTCAGATTGGTTTGTGGGGGCTTCTCGGTCAGCAATTGACTTGATAAGAGTGGGGTCCACAGCTATTCCACCGGCTGATATTACGTGCCCAAGGAATGCCACTTCTTTAAGCCAGAACCGGCATTTGCTAAACTTGGCATAAAGCTGATGCTCACGGAGGGTGCCTAGAACTAACCGCAGGTGCTCTTCATGCTCTTCTTCGGACTTGGAGTAAATCAGGATGTCATCGATGAAAACCACTACGAACTTATCCAGATAATCCATGAACACCTTATTCATGAGATTCATGAAATAGGCAGGGGCATTGGTCAGGACAAACGTCATTACGGTGGATTCAAACAACCCATAACGAGTGGTGAACACCTTATTCAAACAATCCATGAACACCTTATTCATGAGATTCATGAAATAGGCAGGGGCATTGGTCAGGCCAAACGTCATTACGGTGGATTCAAACAACCCATAACGAGTGGTGAAGGCGGTCTTCGGTATGTCCGTTTCCCTTACTTTCAGCTGGTGGTAACCGGTGCGGAGATCGATCTTAGAAAAGACTCGAGCTCCATTGAGTTGATCAAACAGATCCTCAATCTTCGGAAGTGGATACTTGTTCTTGATGGTCACGTCATTCAGCTTCCGGTAATCCACACACAAGCGAGTGGTACCATCTCTTTTATCCACAAAGATAACTGGAGATCCCCAGGGTGAGGCACTGGGGCGAATCAGCCCTTTCCTAAGCATGTCATCCAACTGCTTCTTCAGCTCCTCAAGCTCTTGAGGGTTCATCCGGTAGGGTTTCTGGGCTATGGGTCCTGTTCCAGGAACTAACTCAATGATGAACTCGATATCCCGATCAGGCGGCATACCGGGTAACTCTTCAGGGAACACATCGGGATACTCGCAAACTACGGGTACCTCCTCCAAAGCGGGCACAGCTATACTCTTATGATAGTGTCCTGATAAGGAGTGCAGCGAAGATGTGTGCACAACTTCAACTCCTTCCGGGCTGGTTAGGGAGATAGTTTTTGTGCTGCAATCTATGACTCCAAGGTTTACTGCCATCCAATCCATTCCTAGAACCACTTCTATACCTTGTTTTCCCAAAACCACAAGGTCAGCATGGAATCGGGCTCCCTGGATTTCTACGGGCACCTCTTTGCACGAAACGCTAGTCTTAGTGGTGGCTCCCGGGATTTGCACTAACATGGGTCGGTTCATCAATGTTGGGACCATCCCACTTTTCTTAACAAAAGGTTCGGTGACAAACGAATGGGAGGCTCTGGAATCAAACAAAACTGCAGCAGGTACAGAGTTGACAGGAAACATACCCATCACCAGATCAGGTGCCTCCTGGGCCTCTTCAGCGCTGATGTGATTCAGGTGTCCCCTTGGCCCTTGTCACGTGCCCCGACTTCCTTGGGTAAGGGGCCTTGCCTCCAGGGGGCCGGACTGGTCCCTGGTTCATCTTAGTCGCATTGGGGCGATTATCAGCAGGTTGCTTGGTGGGGCAGTCCCTTGAGAAATTCCCAGACTGTCCACAGGCAAAGCAGCCTCCGGTGGGTCTTGGTGCTGGTGGTCGAGTGAAATTGAGACTGGGATTGTAGCCACCACCAGGGCGAGGAACAGATGGGCGAGTGGGGTAACTTGGACGGGGTGCATACGACTGGGTTCTTAATGGCGGGTACGCAGGTCGTGGCAGCTGATAAGCTGGCCTGGGTGGAGCTGTGATGCGCAGACGCTGGTTGCTGTTGTTGTTGTTGTTGTTGTTGTTGTTGTTGCCGCTGCTGCTGCTGCCTTGCTGCATCATTTGCCGGCGCTTGCGGTTATCATAGGTCGCCTTGCGCTTGTGCTCCATCATGATGGCTGCATCAGCCAGAGACTCCAGATCATTGAAGGGCATCACCACCAGAACGCATTGCATCTCATCATGCAGCCCATTCAGAAACCTCTCCTTCCTTTTGTCCTCCGTGTCAGTGTCGGCAGGTGCGTACCTTGCCAAGGTGGTGAACTTCTCAGATATTCACCCACTGACATACCGCCTTGCTTCAGTTGCAGGAACTTCTCTCGCATAATGCTGATTTGCCCCGATGGCACGTAACGCTTTAGAAACTTGGTCTTGAAGGCCTCCCAGGTCACAACTTCATCTTGTGGCAGTAGTATCTTGATTGATTCCCACCAGGCTCGGGCGGCACCGGAGAGATAGTGAGTAGCATAGACCACCTTATCATTGTCGCCAACATGGGCGACCTGTAGGCAGTTCTCGATCTTACGGATCCAGTCATCCGCATCAAGTGGATCTACCCTTTGAGAGAACACGGGGGAGTAGTATTCTGGAAGTCCCGCAGCTTGGAACGGGCCTCATCATTGCCCTGGCCGCCATTGGGGTTGACGGCGATCTGAGCCAGGTGCTGCAGTGTGGCGAGGTTTGCGGTCCTCTCGGCACGAGCGGCCTCACGGTCCTCCATGAAGAGGCGCATCAGCTGGGCCATAGTGGGCTCGGGTGGTGGTGGTGGATCCCTCGCCATACTGAAGTGAGAATACGGCAGAATTAAAACCCCAAGCAAAAATAAATAAAACATTTGGACAGAATGAAAACATGCAGACAATGCAAACATAACAATCAGTCCAATGCAGCAGGAATACATGACACAACGGAATGACTAACTCGATAGCAAAGTCTCTATACAAGCTCACAAGAGTTCGCGACAACAAAGTCTAACACATCAACCGCCTTACACACATCAAGGCTACTACACTCATGACAACGAGATCACACGATCGCTACCATGCGACTAGCGATAGGGTGGTCCTAACTCAAAAGAATCTACTCGAAGTAGCTACTCGTCCCCGACGGTGGCGTCAGGTGAGGTAGGTGCGTCGCCGAAGAAAGGGGGCTCGTCGGGGTCCTCCTCCTCGGACATAACCAGCTCCGAGTCGCGTCAGTGTCGTCACCACGGAGGTCGTCGTCCTCCTGCTCACTCTCGGGCTCCACGTCCATATCCTCCATCGGGTCCTCGTCGTCGGGTAGGAGATCGTCGTTCTCCTTGCGCAGCTCCTCAAGCTCCTCCTCTAGCTCGGTGATCCGGGTGTCCGGAGCTGAATGGTCGCCTCAAGATCGTCGACCCTACGCTTGAGGTTGAGCTGCCAGTACCGGGCGGTCTTGAAACGAGCCTCAAAGCGACGGGTCTCCTGTCGCGCCTTCCCTAGCGCTGTCCTGGACCTCGTCAGGCGCTCCTCAAGGGCCTTGAGCTTCTCCTCAGCAGTCTTCAGCTTGTCCTGGGACGCCGTGAGCTGGGCCTCCACGGCCTCGGTGTCCTGCTCACCTCCGTAACGCGGTTCTCCGCGTCGATGAGCTGCATACGGCGAAGGTCGCTCTCCATGCGACTGTGGACTAGCTGGTCCTGAGTGTGCTCCAGAAGGATCCCCAAGTCCTCCACGTGCAGCCCAAAGACGGGGTGGGGGCGCAGGGGCATAGAGTGGCCCTGGGCGTCGTGCCTCTCGAAGTACTCGAAGCGGGTGCCGACTAACTCGGCGCTGTGGAAGTGCACCAGGCGAGCGAGAGCCCGCTGCAGGACGGTCGCAGTAGCTCCAGTCTGGGTGGCCTCGATGGCCTCCACGGTCAGCTCCTGCAAACGGTGGCACAAGAGGGCCTCGAAGGGTGCACCTCACCCTCCAGGACATCTCCTCGCCGACGAAGGAAGAGCGCGTCCCCACGCAGCTCAGGGAGTGGGCGCCTCAGAAGCCTGGTCAACGCGAGAAGCTCGGCCAGGAACAGCGGTGCAGCCCCCAGGGTAGGCTGCGCTCCCAACTGGTTATACGTCGTAAACTCATCGGCCATCTACAAAAATTTAAATGAAGGTTTAATTAGTGAACAGTGTGCAAAATTTTAAGTAGCAAAAAGTGGAAACAATTAATGCAAGTATAGTTATTATGATAGTAAAATAGAGGGGAGAGGATACAGCAGTATATTCTGCAAATTTAGACACCTCTCCTAAGTTTTTAAGGAAAACCTTTTTGCGTGACGTCGACGCCCAACCTAGCTAAAGTCTCCTAAGGTCAACGATGGCTCTGATACCAAGTCTGTAAGGACCCCTCAGACCACCGGTCCGAGATGTCCACGTTATGTAAAATAGATCACGATCCCAATGATCAGTGCATCGCAATCACATAACCAACATGGTATCAGAGTTACATCATTCAAGTCGTACGAATAAAAGTCTTACAACACGAAGTGGTCACATGACCAAGTCTGCAAATCATCGCCACGCAGGACGGAATTAACTAAGATACAGCGGAAGCTCGTAGCTAGCGTCGGCCCTCGCCTCCATCGGACGCAATTCCCACTAGTGCGATTGACCGGTGACAGCTAAGTGGCGTGGTCGTCGACATACTCCTCCTCCTCAGCGTAGACCTCCTCGTAGAAATCTGGACGTTTGAATATCCAGGGACACAGCCATGAGTACAATGACATACTCGCAATACCACCTCAAGGCTTAAGTTTTCATGGTAATGCAATAAAATGTTTTCGAAAACTAAGATAGCTGCTACATATTACTATAGGGCTTAGTTTTCACAACGATGCATTGGGATATAGAGATTACCACATCTCTATATCCTTGTTAAACAAAACATTTAGAGATAGAATTCTCTCTTGTAGAAATAGCAAGGGCTATCTCCACAACTCTGTAAAAACACCTTTGTAAAACTCCTCAAAGACACTAGGATAGGGATGCCCCTTTTTCCTTTCCGGTTTCCGACGGGTTGACTCCCCGAGTCCAACCATCTTCTCCCGAAGTCCGTACCTCCTAGGTACCTCCTTGAATGCCTCCTGTTTCTTTGTCGAAAACAGTAGTCTTTTTAAAACGTAAAAATGCCCATACGCCTAGATCGGTGGCCTTTCCAACCGTCCATGACCGCGGACACGGCTATTTGAATAGTTTTACACTCTGTAGAGGTGGTGCACTTTCACCACACCAAACAGTCATTCCACCGTGATCAGCCACGGTCCTCATACGACAGTATGCAGGGGTTTCGGATAACATGATCAAAGCTTTCCACTAATCCACCCTAGTACAGTGGACTCCCGCTAGGTTTGTTCCCCCCGGCACCGTGTGCTCCACTAGACCCCTGGTCTCTCTTAGGACGCCACACCGCCACGGCAGGGGACCCAACATAATAGTCCGGCTACGGGTCCATCCGCTTGTGTATTGCCTCATACAACGGCAACCCGGCTTCGAGGGCCCCGCCCTTATAGAGTATGAGATCCTCCGTACTAAGACAGACAAGCTTCCGGCTAAGCCCTACCCATATCAGGTAGTGTGGTTGCACGGGTTAATTGTTTCGGGCGGCCGCTAGGGCTGTACTTTGTTTTTCAAAGATACATCTCCACCTCCGACTGCTCCCAGCAGCTCGGGTTTTCGTAAACTCACCGAATGCTCCCAGCACTTCGGGTTTTCATAAACATCTCCATTTGCTCCCAGCAACATGGGTTTTATAAAACACTTTCTCTCCGATCGCTCCCAGCGACTCTGGTTTTCTTCCGAAAACATTTCATCAAATCCCGGCACCCATCCTATAGTTTTGAGGTAAGATTATAGGGATATACTTCTAGAAAATATAATTTTCTTGATAGCGCCTTCAGTAGAAGGCTTCTCAAGTAAAGACTTATTCGTATAAAACCTATTATATACTAGTAGATATTTTTGGCCAAACAATAGTTTGTAAAATAGTTTTGGGGTGGCAAAATGCCACGAAGGAAATAAAACATGCATTATTTTATTTTGAAAACAAAACATGCTAGTAAAAATAATAGGATTTCAGTAGAGTGGTGAGGTGGCTTGCCTTGCTCAGTGAAATGTCCCTGGACTTGCTCTTCTTCGTAGACGGGTTCAGCTCCCACGTACTGCTCCTCCTCTTGCGGTTCTAGTGTACCGGAAAAGTTAAACGTAGCTACCTTCAACTCTAAGAAGCGGGTTGACAACAATCTAAAGTTCTTAAACAAGACAGCAAGCATTTCGATACACAAACACCCTCTGGACATAAATCTAAACACTCCTAAACACAAGCAAATTAAAGACAATCTATTGCAATAAGACCTTTTAATAAAGGCAAAGTTCCTGTTTTTGAGGAAAAAGGCACAAGTCTTAGAATAATGCTCTAAAAATTAAACCCTTCTACCACAGAACTCCTAGTAGTCATACCAAGCTATAGGAATTGGATTTGTATCAAAAGCTACCACCAAACAAGAACGAAAAATCCTACAAAGGCTACTGGTCTCAAAACCAAAAGATTTAAAACTCTAGTTTTAGGAAACTCCTGCATGCAAGGTTAAATCCTATGGAAAGGTATGGCTTTTAGCTTTCTGTAGAAATTGGATTCACCCAAAAAGGACACTCCTAGATCCTGCTAAAAATAAAACACTAGAAAAGACACATTTCACAAGATCTAATGCCATGCAAAATATATTAATTATTTTTGAGCAAACTCACTTCTGCATGATTAAGCAAACACTCCAGAGCACTACAAAATTTACCCCATTGAACTTACACTAACAGATCTACCACAAATTAATTAAACTAAACAAGCAGAATTAACCGAGACAAGAAATAGAAAAAGATCTGGGGAAAAAAATGGAACAGGGCCGGGCTGGGCCAGATCCGGCCGTGGACTGCCCAGATCTGGGCCGTGGCGAGGCAGGCCGGCCCAACATGGCGCGGCGCGCGCGCCCGCGTGTGAAAACGCTTCGCGCCGGGCGAGATTCAAGCGGGGCCGTCGATCCGGAGATTGATGGTTCTCCTGCGTCATGTCCAGCGCGACGCGGCCGTGGTCGCGCAGAGAGAGAGAAGGCGAGCTCGTCGGAGAGCTCACCTAGGGGCTGCGCACGGTGGAGTCAAGGGAGAAGATGACGGCGGGCTCTGCAGTGTCCTCAGGCACCGCATGCATCGCCGGAGTCCATGGCGACGGCGGCGGCGTGTTCTTCGGGTCGAGGATGGAAGCGATGTCCACGGCTGCCTCTGGACCAAAAAGAAGAGGGGGAATAGTTAGGTCTCACAGAGGGGAGCTCAGCAAGCCAACAATGGCAAGGAAAGAGGGAGGGAAACACCGGCAAACGCTGCTCGACGCCGGTGGTGACCTTCTGTTCTTCGGACGCTCACGAGCAGCAGAGGGCACGGGAGTGAGCAGGGCGTCCAGGGGAGAGAGAGGGGGTGTGTGGGTGTGGTCTGAGAGTGGAGTGGAGAGCAGAGGGGCACGGGGTTGGGTTTTAGGCTAGGGGCGTCTCCACGGGCTCCTTCGGACCAGGGGGGTCAAGGAGAGCTCGTAGTGACTGGCTTGGGCGGTGAGGAGTGGGGCAGGGATGAGGTGGCCAGGGGTGATGTGCTCTGGCCAGTGGGAAGAGAGGGGAGTGAAGCTCCATTGGGCCACGGTGGAGAGGGAGAGAGGTGAGTGGAAGAGAGGGGTGAGTGGTGAGGCTGGCGAGTGGGTCCAGGGTGGGGTGCTGGTCTTCTTCTCTGTTTCCAGCAGAGAGAGCCATTGGAGAGGGGAGTGATTAGGGTTAGAGTAGTGTTAGGATTAAAAGTCTAACACTAATAGTCTTACTAACTTTTACTAATAGAGTCTACTAAACCAACACAAGGACTAAACATGCCCAAGTGTGGGATGACCCCAAAAGAGGGGTTGCAAAGGTTGCTGGCTAAAAAGGAGTGAAGAAAGAATTTTTAAAACCAAACAAAATGAGAGAAATGACCAAATGGTCACTGTTTTGAATAGGTCCAAAAACCTAGATGGTTTTGTGGTAAAACAAGCTTCCAACAAGTCAAGCAAGGCCTAAACTAAAAGTGGAATAACCATAGAACAGGGTGGTCGAGTTGCATGTCAAAGATCACACATGGATGGCTTAATCTAGGGCTCTAGATTGGCTAAGTTTTAACAAACAAGAAGATCATCCTCACAAATTCTTAAACAAGCAAAAAAAAAATGTAGAGTAATTCTATCCAGCACCAAACATCCCTAGTAGTTTGCAAACAAGGCAATGAAGATCACCAGAATAGTTCAAGCAAGAATTACTAATGACACAAAGAAGTTTTTGTTATTTTGGAAAAACTCTAGATAACACCACAAATTCTAAGTCTAAGAAAATTGGGGTGTTACAAAGTGGCTACATCAACCCCAATCACCAGGGAGCTATGTCCAAGATGAAGGTCGTCATGATACGCAAGATCAACAACACCTTGAAGTCGGCAACAACTTGTACTATCAACATCAACCCTTCAAGGCCACTTTATAAGGGGGGAAGACATATGCTAGTTTTATTAGGGAGCTGTGACAAATTGTCCTTTGCGCCCCAACTCTGGAGTATTTGAAGACAACCCGACAAGAACGCTGATCAGCATAGACCTTCATGACAGCACCCTCAGATGAGACCAAAAGCCTTCCAGAAGAAATCTGATGCCATGCCGACAAGGAGACCTCAGTTGAGAATCAACAACCTCGGAAGACGAAGGAGCATCAAACCCCCTAACCTTGCACTCTCTTAGTACCCGCTTAGGAATCTAGGGACGAGATTCTTTTAAGGGGGGGGGGGGGGGTCTGTAACGCCCCAATTTTGGGAAGCTAGAAAAACACAGTTTTTAGAGAGCCAAAAATCAGGGTCAACAAAAAACTTTTTGAAATGCTTCACTAATGCTGGTGTTTCACTTCTGATTGCTCTGTTTGACCTTGTCTGCTTTGTTGTTTGAGTTAACAACCACTGAAAACACTGACCTTTGAGCTCAACTAATTTAACATATCATTTAATTTTGGTGATCCTGTCATGACAAGAAGAATTATCCATACATCTTCTCCAACCTTATTCTGGCCAACCTCTTCTTCAAAGATGTCTTGATTTTAGCAACAACCCAAAAAAACCCACTATTTAAGAAAGTAAAGTATTTCCAAAACTACATGTTTACAAACTATCGAGGTCTATATTATATGATATCTGCTACCAATTTCCAACTCAGTTATTTTGCAAGTATCAACATCCTTTTTCAAAAGTCCTATTTTCAACACCTTTTGAAAATGATACAAGTGGGAGATATTACTCCTATATTTCTTTTCATCAAACCTTTGGAAACTATAAAGTTATGGGTTGAGATACTTTTGAACAACATCTTTTCATAATAATGTGTGATCACAATATCACCTAATCATTTTAATTAAGGTTTAGGCAATTTGGTGATTGATACTTGTTTGTGCTTGATCACCATCTCACCAACTCTTTGAGTGTTTGATGGTTATATTTGGTTTCCTAGGCCCACTAGCTTTGTTTGAATCCTATTAGTACCTCTTATTTTTATATTTTCTTGTAGGTAAAAATCTGGAGACTTTGATCTTCATGTTTGTTAAAACGTAGCCAATCTAGAGCCCTAGATTAAGCAATCTTTGTGTGGTTCTTGACATGCAACTTGACCCTCCTGTTCTCTGAACTTCCTACTTTTAGTTTATGCATTGTTTGACCTTTTGGAAACTTGTTTTAGCATAAAACCATCTGTGTGTTTAGGGCTACTCAAAACAGTGACCATTTGGTCATTTTTCCCAACTTGTGTTGTTTTTTAAAATTCTTTCCTTATTCTTTTGGACTTGCAAACTTTTGCATCACCTCAATTAGGGCACCACAAACATATTTGTGTTTAGCTCCTTGGGTTGGCTAAGTTTAGACTTGTTAGTAATGTTAGTAATTCAATTAGTGTTAGTCTAAAACCCTAAACCTAGCTAATTTGACCCCTCTCTCTCCATCACCCACCCCTCTCACCTCTGGACAGAGAGGGCATCCTAGTCAGCTAGGACCCGTAGGTCAGCCCCTCACCTCCCTCTCCACCACTCTTCTTCTCTCTTTTCTCTCCATGCCCAATGGGAGCTCACTCCCCTCACTCCCCACTGGCCACAACACGTCCTCCAGACCATCTCCATCCTGCCCACTCCCCCACCACCCAAGCCAGCCACTGGGAGCTCCCCATTGACCCCCTTGTCCGAGCCAAACCCTAGAAAATGGCCCTGCCATTTCCCCGACCATGTGCTCACCCCTGTCCCTCTCCTCCCTCCCACAGCACGCACACCACACACCACAACCCTCCCACGAAGCCCTGCCCGTCTCCGTGCCCTCTGCTGCTCGAGAACGCCGGAGAAATCCGAAGGTCGCCGCCGGCGAGATCCGGCCGTGGCCGCCGTTTTACTCCCCCATTCTCCGCCATTTTTGGCCCGAGAAGCTCCCCTAGTCGAAGCCTAACCCTCCCCCATCTCACTGTTGCCCAGGCTTGCCGTGGAGCTCGCCGCCGTCCTCGACCCGTGGGAACAAGCCGCCGTCACCGCCATGGACGCCGTGGTCGCATGCGGGACCTGAGGACCCCGACGAGCTCGCCGTCGCCTCTTCCTCCGATCCCCAGCATCCCCGCAGCCGCCCGCGAGCCCTAGGTGAGCAGCCACCGTCGCCATTTTCTCCGGCCGCGAGCTCGCCGTGCGAGCGCGTCGAAGGCGGCGACAGGGCGCGCGCGCGTTTGGTTTTCACGCGCGGGCCGCGCTGCGCACGCACTTGGGCCGGCCCAGCTCGCGCGCCAGGCCAGATCTGCGCTGGCCTCGGCCAGATCCGGCCCATGTGCGGCCCATTCCTTTTTTTTTCAGCTGTACCTTTTATTCTTTTATGTTCCTATTTACTGTTTTGTGTTTACTTTTATTAGATTGTGATAGATCTGTTGATGGTGAATATTTAGGGTATTTTTTGTTAGATGCCCTTGAGTTTTCTTAGCCATACAGAGGTGGTTTGGTGCAAAAATAAATTGTGCTTTGTGGAAATTAATAGATCTAGTGAAAACTTTGTTTTTCACTCTTTTTAAGATATCTTGAGCTAGGAGTGTCCAATTGGGATGAATCCAATTTGTGCAGGAAGATAAAATTCATATCTTTCTGGAGGATCAAGTCTTGCGTGCAGGAGTTTTTAAATAAGAGTTGTAGCCATTTTAGTTTTGAGACCAGAGGCAGTTGTAGGATTTTTAGTTCCATTTTGGTGATAGCTTTTGACATGAATCCACTTCCCCTAGCTTGGTATGACTTATAGCAGTACTGTGGTAGAAGGATAGATTTTTAGGAGCTTTATTTTAGGACTTGTGGATTTTTCCCCAAAACAGCAACTTAGTTGCTAATAAAAGTCCATTTTTATTGTTTGTCTTTTATTGTTTGTGTTTAGGTTTGTCTTAAACTTTTTGTCCAGAGAATGTTTGTGAGTTGAAATGCTTGCTATTTTGTTTATTTACTTTAGATTGTTGTCAACCCGCTTCTTAGAATTGATGGTAGCTACGTTTATTTTTCCGGTACGTTAGAACCGCAAGAGGAGGAGCAGTACATGGGAGCTGAACCTATCTACGAAGAAGAACAAGCCAGGGACACTTTGCTGAGGAAGGCAAGCCACCTCAACACCCTATTGAACTCCTACTATTTTGTACAAAGCATGTCTTGTTTTCAAAATAAAATAATGCATGTTTTATCATTTATGTGGCATCTTGCCACCCCCAAAAATTATTTTCCAAAAATTATTGTTTGTCCAACGATATATCTACTAGTATATAATAGGTTTTATAAAAATAAGACTTCCCTTGAGAAGCCTTCTACTGAAGGCGCTATCAAGAAAATTATATTTTCTAGTAGCATATCTTTATACTCTTAACCTCAAAACTTTAGGATGGGAGCCTGTTTTCAGTAAAATGTTTTCGGAGAAAAAAAACCCGAGTTGCTGGGAGCAATCAGCGAGAAAGTGTTTTATAAAACCTGAGTTGCTGGGAGCAATCGGAGAGTTTACGAAAACCCGAGCTGCTGGGAGCAGTCGGAGGTGGAGATGGTTTTGAAAAACAAAGTACTGCCCTAGCGGCCGCCCGAACAATTAACCCGTGCAACCACACTACCTGAGATGGGTAGGGCTTAGCCGGAAACTTGTTTATCTTAGTACGGAGCGCCTCAAAATGCTTAGGAGAGCGGGGCTCTCTGAACCAAGTTATCTAAATGCGGGATCCAGTTCGAGTTTGGATCGCTGCTGGTTGCAAACAGTGGGCCTCCTGTCATGGCGCAGGGTTGCTTGGAGAGACCGGATCGATACGATGGCCATCTCCACTGGGTGCCGGGGAGATCTAGTCCCACTGAAGAGGAGGCTCTATACTAGGGTCGACATAGTGAAAAGCTTTGATCAGGTTATCCGAACCCCCGCATACTGATGTATGACGGACCGTGGCTGATCACGGCGGAATGACTGTTTGGTGTGGTGAAAGTGCACCACCTCTGCAGAGTGTAAAACTATTTGAATAGCCGAGTCCTCGGTCATGGACGGTTGGAAAGGCCACCGATCTAGGCGTATGGGCAATTTTATGTTTTCAAAGGAAAAATGGTTTCTCGGTGGAAACAAGGAGGCATCAAGAAGGTACCTGGGAGGTACGGAATTTGAGAGAAGATGGTTGGTCTCGGGGAGACTACTCCGTCGGATCTCGTTGAAAGAGAAAGGGGTATCCCCATCCTAGTGTCTTTGAAAGGTTTTACAAAGTGTTTTACAAAAAGGTGGAAATAGTACATGCTATTTCTACCAGAGAGAATTCTATCTCTAAATGTTTTGTTTAACAAAGATATAGAGATGTTGTAACTCTCTATGTCTAAAAGCATCGTTTGCGAAAACTAACCCCTATAGCACTATGTAGCAGCTATCCCAGTTTTCGAAAACGTTTTTATTGCATTACCATGAAAACTTACGCCTTGAGGTGGTTTTGCGAGTACGTAAATGTACTCATATGGCTGTGTCCCTGGATATTCAAACGTCCAGATTTCAACAAGGAGATGTATGACGAGGAGGAGGAGCACGCCGACGACTACGCCAACTGAGTTTCACCGGTCAACTGCTATGTGGGAATGCGTCTGGTTGTGACGAGGGCCGACGCTAGCCGCAAGCTTCCGCTATGTCATAGTTAATTTTGTCTTGTGTGACGATGAATGCAGACCTGGTCATGTGACCACTACTTATTTGTGTAAGACTTGTATGTACGTTTGAATGATGTAACTTTGTATACCATGTTGGTTATGTGATCGCGATGCACTGATCATTGGGATCGTGATCTGTTTACATAATGTGGGCACCTCGGACTGGTAGTCTGAGGGGTCCTCACACCAGCAGACGATCCCATCAAGTGGCATAGCTGATTTCGCGTTGTTAATGAGCGATATAGGATTTGTCATGCGCTCCTCGCCTTTCGTCCCCTGAATCGAGAACTTCAAGCTTCACGGGCCGCTCCAAATGCGCCAAAATAAGTAAAGGTGTTGTTTTTATTTTATTTTACTAAAATGTTATAAATTTTAAATCCAAACATTTTGAAAGTTGAACCTTTTCAAACTGACATTTAAAATCTGAATATTTTTTAATTATGATTGTTTTTAAATTTGAACTTTTTGTAGTATTTAAACATTTTCATATCTGAACAATTTATAAAATAGAACCTTATTCAATTCTGAACATTTTTTAATTTGGACATTTTTAAAAACTATTTTTTTAATATTCGAAAAAAAGGAAAATGAGAAAACATAAAAGAAAACTAAAACAAAAAGTGAAAAAAGGAAAAACAAATGAAATGAAAGCAAAACTGAAGAAAAAGAGAGAAACAAATAGGAGAAACAGGCTGGCCCAACAGTGTGAGGCCGTCCCGCCCGCCCGCATGCGATATATAGAATTTGCTGCGGGCAACAACGTATATGGATCCAACACCTAGCGCCACTGAATCTTATTTTGCCGAGATGAGGTAATATGGACTCAAAATGAATCCTTTGAAGTGTGCTTCCGGTGCATTGGCTGGGAGGTTTTGGGCTTGATTATACATCAACGTGACATAGAGATTGATCCAATAGGATAGAAGCTATCCAAAAAGTGCAAGTAAGGCCATCGTGGCATTGACCTTGTAACCACCGTGTATATAAGGCCCATGTCCCAGTACAAAATCAAATCATTGCTCTCAATCTACAAGCAGAATCACACACTTATAATTGGTACAACCATCATCATCATCCCATCAAAATTTAAACCTTTTCAAAATATTTTTTTTAGTAAACAATTTTTGAAATTTGAACAGTTTTCAAATTTGAAAATATCAAATCAGAACATTTTAAAATTATGAACATTTTTTAATATTTAGAAGTTTTTCATATATGAACAATTTTTAAAATAGAACCTTATTCAATTTTGAACAATTTTCAATTCCAAACATATTATAAATTTGGACATTTTAAATAACTATTTTTTAATATTCGTAAACAGGAAACGAGAAACATAAAAAAACAAAAACAGAAAAAGAAAAATTGAAAAAAGAAAATAAATAAATGGAAAATGATGAAAAACAAAAAATAATATCAGCAGAAACGGGCCGTGATGCCCTTCAAGCTGCGCGGCCGTCCCACGCAACCTGTAGGCGATATATAGGTGTGATGGGCAACTGCGTATATGCATCCAACGCCTAGCACCACTGAATCTCATTTAGCCGTTCTCCACATGGTTTTTGAGAGGATGAGGAAATATCCACTCATAATGAATCATTTGAAATGTGCTTTCAATGCATCGACTAGGATTTGGGCTTCATTATACATCAACCTGACATAGAGATTGATCCATAAGATAGCAGCTATCCAAAAACTGCAGATTCCAAACCGCTAAGAATGGTTGGCTTAGGCCATGTACAATGTTGTACAATGCAAGGTGCTTAGTGAGGTGCTTACAAAAATAAACTAAGCATTTCTTTAAGCACCAATGCTTATTTCTATAACAGAGGTGCCTAGTTAAGCATTTTTCATGTGTAAATAAGCACTAGTGCCTAACAAAAACCGGTTTATTTTGCTAAGCACCTTGCATTGTACATGCCCTCTCCTATAATGCAACGTGCTTAGAGAAAGGTTGGCTTAAGAATGATGGTAGCCTCTCTGTTGTGATCTTCTAACCACCGTGTATATAAGGCGGGCCCACGTCCCAGTGCAGCGCCGTGTCCGCGGGAACCATCCACGTCCGCAACGATGCCGACGGCGGCGCGGAGGAGGAGTACAAATTCAAGGAGATCCATTGGCACTCGCCGTCGAAGCACACCATCAACGGGCAGCGCCAGCGCTTTCCCTTGGAGCTCCACCTGGTGCACGCCAACGAGGAAGGCCACCTCGCCATCATCGGCATCCTCTACTAGATCGGGAACCCCGACGCGTTCTACGACCAGCTGGAGGAGCAGCTGCGGGAGCTGAGGAACGTGTCGCGGGTGTCGGCCGGGGTGGTGGAGCTGAAGTCGCTGCAGAAGCGGACCGGGAGCTACTTCCGGTACGTGGGGTCGCTGACGACGCCGCCGTGCACGGAGCACGTGACCTGGAGCATCCAGGGCAAGGTGCGGGAGCTGAGCACGGAGCAGCTGGAGCTGCTGACGGCGCCGCTGCCTTTCAAGGATAACACTGTACTCCATCGGTACGGAATTTAAATCAAAGTCTTTTCTTTCGTTTTCTCCGCTTTCAATTCAGTCTAAACTCAATAGTGTAGGTTTTAATCTTGGTAGTAGTAAGAGTAAGGTCGAGATGTCAACTAATGTCTTGAGGCATATGGAATTTGACCGTCTAACGGTTATTCCTAAAGCTTCGACGGTGTTGACAGCCACCTATTTGGATGATGAAGAAGCGATTGCCACATCAGATGGTCAGCTACTTTCTCATCTAATTGGTGAAGTGTCGGGGGAGGGTTTGGATGACGACGGGTTGAGCTCATTGTATGAGTTAAAGGCGACCAGTCGAAAATCTAAATCTACCTCCAACAGGTCCCGGAAACGGTCTAAGTTATCCAAATCTCCCACAGTTTCCCAATGAATGGCATGTTTGCAAATAGCAGAGGTCTTGGTGATTTGGCTAAATATTTGCACTTTGCTGGTTGTATTCGGGGCCATAATTTGGATTTCTTAGCTATTTCTGAGATGGGTAGACGTGAGTTTTCGCAATCTCTATTGAACCGACTTTCGAGAGGTATAGAGTTTGACTGGTACTTGCGTCCCCCTCATGGCCGCTCCGGAGGCATTTTACTAGGCATCAGGACTGATACCATGGAAGTGTTGGATGTTACGGATGGCGATTTTCATATTAAAATGCACATCCATAATAAATCTGATAATTTCATTTGGAGTCTTGTTGCTGTATATGGCCCGGCTCAGGAGGTGGCTAAGACCTCTTTTCTTTGTGAGATGGTAAACCTGGCAAAAGATAACCCTCATCCTCTTATCATTGGTGGGGATTTCAATCTGCTACGTTTTCCATTTGAGAAAAGTAAGGGTCGGTTCGACAACCGTTGGCCTCTTTTGTTCAATGCGGTTATCGACAGCTTGAACTTACGAGAGATTACAATGGTTGGGAGACAGTTTACTTGGGCTAATGCTCTCCCTGAACCCACATACGAGAAACTAGACCATGTCCTGATGGATACTGATTGGGAATCTAGGTTCCCATTGGTGTCGGTTCGGGCTCTAGAACGTATTGAGGGTTTGTCGGATCATGCTCCCATTCTTTTGACCACTGGAGTGCCTAGACCGCAGTGTAAACCACGGTTCAAGTTCGAGCATGGATGGTTGCACCGCGAGGGTTTCCATGAGATGGTTAAAAGAATTTGGGAAAGACCAGTTGCAGGTGATACACCTATCCAGCGGTGGAACAATAAGATACGTGCTTTACGCACTCACCTCGTTGGTTGGGCTCGTCATACTACTGGTTTACTTTAAAAAGAAAAGGTACGCCTTTCCTCGATAATTGATGCTCTAGAAGCATTAGCATCGATAATTGATGCTCTAGAAGCATTAGCAGAAGTTCGGTTACTGTCCGCGCAAGAGATTGAGCTGAAGAGCCAATCCAATGCACAGATAGCGAAAGTACTGCGTGAGGAAGAGTTAAAATGGTATCAACGTTTTAAAGCCCAATTCATTCTAGAAGGGGATTCGAATACCCGCTATTTCCATAGTATTGCCAATGGCCGACACAGGAAAAAACGTATTCATTCGCTAGTCCAGGATGAAGGAACGATTGAAGGACATGAACAACTAAAGTCGTATATTACAAATTACTATAAAGGTCTGTTCGGTGCTCCGTCCAGTTCTACAACCCGCCCTACTCCACCGTCTCCTTCCAAACAGTCTAGCACTAGCTAGCTACTTGTCAATGTACGCTCCCTCTTGATCACATGCATGAAGAAATCGATTAACCTAGAGATGACGTTTGAAATGCACTGTAATTGTTTTCTTACCCTATTCAATCTGAAAACATGCAAACATTAATTTGATATGTACCAGAATAGAAAGATCGGCACAGAACTTCCGGCATAATTACATTAGTTTGATAGCAGAGTATTTACAGGAGCGGCACGATGCTGTTAGGATCAACAGTGCTTGAGAACTAGTGGAACCTGTCAAACTAAAACTTCATATTCCAGCGAAAAAAGTTATCCCATTGAAACAGAAGGATGGTTGCCCGTTTCATAAACAAGAAACAGAGGGATGGTTTGGGTGCAGTTGTAAGGCCTTAGTGAAAGCAGAGACTACACCATCTTTGGTCCATGAGGATTTGTTGCCCAAAAGGGACAATCTAATTGTCTCGACGAGTATCAGGTGCTCCATGCCGACTGGTGTAGTGCCGCCCCACCCATCAATGATCCAGAGCCCGAAGGTTTGTAGCTTGGGCATGGCCCCTTCCTCGATCCACAATAACGCCGTAACATCCTCGGCATAAGAGTGAAATTCAAATTTCTTTAGAACAGGGAATATTCCCATACCGAATACAACCTGTCCTCCAGTAATTCGTCCCAAGCTGAATCCGAGGCAGACGAGGGAAGACAGCTTTCCAAGAGCATGAACATCCTCAATCGACGCCTCCATAGCAACGACGTCCAGGACACGCAGACAGTGGAGATCACCCATCCATTTGGGGACTCTAGGCAACATCCAACTGTCCAGGTTAAGTTTCTCGACATGTTTAAAAGGAGTATTGGATAATAAACCCAACTGGTTACTCGAGTCCGTAACAATGGTCCAACACATGTCTAGACATTTAAGGTTACCGAGCTTTCCAAGAGATGATACCAAAGCATCAACTTTTGACGTATCCACGCTGCCCCGAAAAGTCAACCCCCACAGGTTGGTCAGCTCGCCGAGACCCCTAATTTCCTTCTCTGAGCTGTTTTCTAGGTCAAAACCACACAGATTACGTAATGATTTCATATTCTTGACCCTTGGATAGCTGCACCAATTGGAAGACGCAGATAGGACAAGCGGGGTAAGTGAACGATATCTGATGGGAGGCTGTTTTTTAAATAGCCATCTAGGTCCAGCGTCTCCAAATAAACAAGTCTTTTCAGTGCAGCAGGGAGCTCTATATGACCATACCTTGCCACAACCTTCAAATACCTTAGTTGAAACAATTGGTTGATACCAGTGAGGTCAATTGTGAAATCTACATCGTCGCTGTTTAGGGTGAGCACCCTGAGATATTTGAACAACAATAGTTGGGGCATGGAGTTCCTGGTCCATGCACACACTCGAACATGTGACAGCAAGCTAGCACCAATATTCAATCCATCTGTTGCACCACTAGACATGGACATCAGGGATAATCGGCGAACCTTGTATTTGCAACCTACAAGTCTCGTGATGTCTTCAGAACTAGATGCCACACTTAAAAAATTATCTTCCGTGCACTTTCTTAGGATCAAATCAAGCATTATATCGTGTACTCTGCAAGACTCCAGCTCTCCATCATCCGATCTTACAGGTTGAATCATGCTTCTATTTTTTAGTTCCATGAAATAACTCTTGCCAACTTCAATCAACTCTGGTCCATTCAAATTGCTGACAAGGTCTTCAGCTACCCACTCCCGAATCACCCGAGACATCGAAATTTCCTCGTCCTCAGGATAAATACCAAGATACAAAAAACAAGCTCGCAGATGAAGAGGAAGATGCATGTAGCTGAGATTCAGTATATTTTTTATATCGTCCAAAGTGGGATTTATATGAGACCGGGCACCCATAGAACTTCTTATATTCTCCCAACCACTCCTAGATCCTTCTTTACTAGCTAACAAGCTAGCTATAGTGATGATTGCAAGTGGCAGTCCGCCACACTTCTTCAAAATGTCAGCTGATACTTCTTCAAGATAAGATGGACACCTATCACTAGATCCAAATACTCTATTGAAGAATAGCATTCTTGAGTTATGTTCGTTGAGGGGATTTATTCTGTAGATGCACTCCTTATCATTGCGACAAGCTATGCCGGCCACACCTTCCACTCTTGTTGTCACTATCACTCTACTCCCATTACCTTCATTTGGAAATGCACGACTAATAACATTCCATACTGATTGATCCCACAAGTCATCAACCACAATGAGGTATCTGTAGAATTGTTTGCATGGGTTATATACAAAATATACAAAAAAAAATACGAGTACAATATTTCAAGAACAAGATTATACTAATAATATAGATTCAAGGAGTTTATTGTTTATAGTACTAAATTAGGAGGGCCATATAATATTTAGTCTAAATAAGATTGTCTAAAAAGGGAATGTTGATCATCATTTGATAGGCTATGCGTATATTTATCCTTTGTATTCAATTAACTTTCTCACGGATGCATAGCAGGCGTTTGCATTTAAAGTATGTAGAAATCCTTTTACAAGAGGGATATAATGATTGTGTTCGAATACTGAATGAGGAAAGTAAATCAAAACTTCAGACACGTGTAGCACGTAGCACGTAAGGAACACAATGCATTCCAGAGTTGAAAGAAGTACTTTCACTAGAGGCGTAGATACAAACATTACCGAACATTTAACATGATTAGCCGCCCATGCAAGTGATTATTAGAAAAGAGGAAAGTAAATCAAAACTTCAGTTAACAATTACCTCTTCTTCTTTAGATGTTCCATTATGTCTTCAATGATGTCTTCAATCTCACGAGCATGGGAAGACGGTGTCATATCAAGTTTTGCTTCTAGACGGTTGAGAAGCACTTTTATATTAGGTTTTTGTGAAATAGAAAAGAATGCCTTGTAATGGAATTGCCCTCCAAACTTGTCATACAACTGTTTGGCAAGTGTAGTTTTCCCAAGACCTCCGAATCCCACAATGGACAACACCTTGAGTTTCTTCTGAGCATCCATCAACCAACTGGATAGCTCCTCCGTTGGGCCATCAAGACCCACAAGGTTGGCTGCCTCTTGATAAACTGCTTGTAGCCGTGGATCAACAACGACGGAGCTAGAGCTAGAGCTAGGCTTCCAATCATCAATCTTGTACCTCTCCCGTCGAGCATTTGCATCTATTGCAAGAGTCTTAAGCTCTTCAATCCGGGTGGCGAGCTGATGGCGCTGCCGCAGCCTCTTGAGACGCCTAGTGGTCCTCTTTATGAAGCCTGCCTCGGCATCTTTGCGTCCAAATTGACGCATGAAGTCATCGATGCAGTTTTCCATGTCGTAAGACATCTCCCTGACATGGTCTCTCCAATCCTTTACTGCTGGATCGAGCTCATCCATGAGCTCCAGCTTCTGAAGGGCGGCATTCATAGCACTGAACTCCTTCTCGAGGAACGACGCCTGCTTCCACCCCTTCGAGCTTCTTGTACTGGTCGCCCATGAGCTCAATGAGCTTTCCGATGAGGGGTTTCATCACCCCAGTCGCCACGCTCACCACTGCTCCCACCATCTCCTTAGCTAGATCTTAGCTCACCAGACTAAATCTTTATTGCACCAGTTAACAATATAATCACAAATAATCGCTGAGGTAGAGGGGCCTGCTGAAGAAAGCATGTTGCATCACGATAATCAGTGAATGAATGATTTGATCTTCCTAGTAGTACATGAAGGTTGTGAAGTCTTTAAACCAAGAAATAATTGAGAATAGATCATTACTTATTCACGTGGTTACGTACAATTCTACAGAACGATTCGTATACAAGTTTGAAGGTTGAAATTAAGCAGTAAAATGTATTGATAAAATTTTCTGAAATTGAGCAGTAACTTTTAACTTGAAGCAACCATATTTTGTACAGGATAATTTTGTTCAGCTTGGTTGGTTCAATCGTTTAGCCACTCTTAACAGCTAATCACGTATAGGAATGCGATGCGACTATAGCAACATCTCAATTAATCTCAAGATGACTTGTTCAGTGAACGCTAAAACTGTATGGCAACGAGCTGACAGGAATGAGCTGCTTGAAAACCATGAACTAATAGCTAGCAAAATAAATTCACATCCTCGCAGACTGCTTGGGGCTGTGGTGGTGGTGTCATGTTGGGCGTCGATTAAGCATGAAAGCAGCAGGTGGTGTTTCATGATCGACGGAACAAAGCTGACCTGGTGACAGATAGTGGGCGCGGGCGCGGGCGTCCTCCGGCTGCGGCGATGCAATTGGATTCGACGGCGGCCGGCGTCGCCCGCGAGAATGGCAATTGGAAGTCTAGATCTAGATCCTCCCCATAGAAACAGAAGGATGGTTTGGGTGCAGTTGTGAGGCCTTAGTGAAAGCAGAGAGTACACCATCTTTGGTCCATGAGGATATGTTGCCATAAGGGGACCCAGACAAACTAATTGTCTCAAGGAGTATCAGGTGCTCCATGCCGACGGGTGTACTTCCGCCCCACTCATCAGTCATCAAGAGCCCCAAGGATTGTAGCTTGGGCATAGCCCCTTCCTCGAACAACAATAACGCCGTAACATCCTCCTCAAAAGACCCAAATTCGAATTTCTCTAGAACAGGGAATATTCCCATGCCGAAAACAATCCGTCCTCCAGTAATTCGTCGCAACCTTAATTTGAGGCATATGAGGGAAGACAGCTTTCCAAGAGCATGAACATCCTCAATCGACGCCTCCATAGCATGCACGTGCAGGACACGCAGACAGTGGAGATCACCCATCCATTTGGGGATTCTAGGAAACGACCAAAAGTCCAGCTTAAGTATCTCGATATGTTTAAAAGGAATATTGGATAATAAACCCAAGTGGTTACCCGAGCCCATAAAACAGGCCTGATAGGTGTCTAGACATTTAAGGTTACGGAGCTTTCCAATAGAGGATACCAAAGCATTAACGTCAGACGTACCCATACCGCCACGAATAGTCAACTCCCACAGGCTGGTCAGCTCGCCGAGACCTCTAATTTCCTTCTCTGAGTTGTTTATCAGGTCAAAATCACACAGATAACGTAATGATTTCATATTCTTGACCCCTTGGATAGCTGCACCAAATGGAAGACGCAGATAGGACAAGCGGGGTAAGTGAACGATATCTGATGGGAGGCTGTTTTTTAAATAGCCATGTAGGTCCACAGTCTCCAAATAAACAAGTCTTTTCAGTGCAGCAGGGAGCTCTATGGACCACCCCATGCTACAACCTTCAAATACCTTAGTTGAAACAATTGGTCGATACCAGTGAGGTCCACTGTGAAATCTCTACCGTTGCCGTTTAGGGTGAGCACCCTGAGATATTTGAACAACAATAGTTGGGGCATGGAGTTCCTGGTCCATGCACACACTCGAACATGTGACAGCAAGCTAGCACCAATATTCAATCCATTTGTTGCACCACTAGACACGGAAATCAGGGATAATCGGCGAACCTTGTATTTGCAACCTTCAAGTCTCGTGATGTCTTCAGAACTAGATGCCACACTTAAAAAATTATCTTCCGTGCACTTGCTTAGGATCAAATCAAGCATTATATCGTGTACTCTGCAAGACTCCAGCTCTCCATCAACCGATCTTACAGGTTGAATCATGCTTCTATTGATTAGTTCCATGAAATAACACTTGCCAACTTCAATCAACTCTGGTCCATGCAAATTGCTGACAAGGCCTTCAGCTACCCACTCCCGAATCACCCGAGACATCGAAATTTCCTCGTCCTCAGGATACATACCAAGATACAAAAAACAAGCTCGCAGATGAAGAGGAAGATGCATGTAGCTGAGATTCAGTATATTTTTTATATCGTCCAAAGTGGGATTTATATGAGACCAGGCACCCATAGAACTTCTTATATTCTCCCAACTACTCCTTGATCCTTCTTTACTAGCTAACAAGCTAGCTATAGTGATGATTGCAAGTGGCAGTCCGCCACACTTCTTCAGAATGTCAGCTGATACTTCTTCAAGATAAGATGGACACCCATCACTAGACCCAAATACTCTATTGAAGAATAGCATTCTTGAGTGATGTTCGTTGAGGAGATTTATTCTGTAGATGCACTCCTTATCATTGCGGCAAGCTATGCCGGCCACACCTTCCACTCTTGTTGTCACTATCACTCTACTCCCATTACCTTCATTTGGAAATGCTCGACTAATAACATTCCATACAGATTGATCCCACAAGTCGTCAACCACAATAAGGTATCTGTAGAATTGTTTGCATGGGTTATATACAAAATATACAAAAAACACGAGAACAGTATTTCAAGAACAAGATTATACTAATAATGTTGATTCAAGGAGTCTATTGTTTATAAAACTAAATTAGGAGCGCCATATAATATTTTGTCTAAATAAGATTGTCTAAACAGGGAATTTCGATCATCATTTGACATGCTATGAGTAGTTTGCATTTAAAGTAGAATGTACAAATCCTTTTACAATAGGGATACAATGATTGTGTTCGAATACTGAGTGAGGAAAGTAAATCAAAACTTCAGACACGTGTAGCACGTAGCACGTCAGGAACACAATGCAGTCCAGAGTTGAAATTAAGAAGTATTTTCACTAGAGGCATAGATACAAACATTACCGAACATTTAACATGATTAGCCGCACATGCAAGTGATTATTAGAAAAGAACAGTTACCTCTTCTTCTTTAGATGTTCCATTATGTCTTCAATGATGTCTTCAATCTCACGAGCATGGGAAGACGGTGCCATATCAAGTTTTGCTTCTAGACGGTTGAGAAGCACTTTTATATTAGGTTTTTGTGAAATAGAAAAGAATGCCTTGTAATGGAATTGCCCTCCAAACTTGTCATACAACTGTTTGGCAAGTGTAGTTTTCCCAAGACCTCCAAATCCCACAATGGACAACACCTTGAGTTTCTTCTGAGCATCCATCAACCAATTGGATAGCTCCTCCACTGGGCCATCAAGACCCGCAAGGTTGGCTGCCTCTTGATAAACTGCTTGTAGCCGTGGATCAACAACAACGGAGCTAGAGCTAGAGCTAGGCTTCCAATCATCAATCTTGTACCTCTCCCGTCGAGCATTTGCGTCTATTGCAAGAGTCTTAAGCTCTTCAATCCGGGTGGCGAGCCAATGGCGCTGCCGCAGCCTCTTGAGACGCCTAGTGGTCCTCTTTACGAAGCCTGCCTCGGCATCTTTGCGTCCGAATTGACGCATGAAGTCATCGATGCAGTTTTCCATGTCGTAAGACATCTCCCTGACATGGTCTCTCCAATCCTTTACTGCTGGATCGAGCTCATCCATGGCTCCAGCTTCTGAAGGGCGGCATTCATAGCACTGAACTCCTTCTCGAGGAATGACGCCTGCTTTCTCACCCCTTCGAGCTTCTTGTATTCGTCGCCCATGAGTGCAGTGAGCTTTCCTATGAGGGGTTCATCACCCCAGTCGCCACGCTCACCACTGCTCCCACCATCTCCTCAGCTGGATCTCTTAGCTCACCAAACTAAATCTTGATTGCTGAAAAAAGCATGTTGCACCACGATAATCAATGAATGAATGAATTGCTCTTTCTAGTAGTACATGAAGGTTGTGAAGTCTTTAAACCAAAAATATATTTGAGAATAGATCATTACTTATTCACGTGGTTACATACAATTCTACAGAACGATCCGTATACAAGTGTGAAGGTTGAAATTGAGCAGTAAAATGCATTAATAAAATTATCTGAAATTGAGCAGTAACTTTTAACTTGAAGTAACCATATTTTGTACAGGATATTTTGTGCAGCTTGGGTGGTTCAATCGTTTAGCCACTCTTAACAGCTAATCACGTACAGGAACGAGGCGACTATAGCAATATCTTATTAATCACACGATGACGACGTGTTCAGCAAACACTAAAACCGTATGTCATCGAGCTGACAGGAATGATCTGCTGCTTGAAAACCATGAACTAATAGCTAGCAAAATAAATTCACCTCCTGTCAGAAAACTGCTTGGGGCTGTGGTGGTGGTGTGATGTTCGGCGTCTAATTCACGATTAAGCATGCAAGCAGCAGGTGGTGTTTCATGATCGACGGAACAAAGCTGACCTGGTGACAGATAGCGGGCGCGGGCGCGGGCGTCCTCCGGCTGCGGCGATGCAATTGGATTCGACGGCGGCCGGCGTCGCCCGCGAGAATGGCAATTGGAAGTCTAGATCTACATCCTCCCTTTGCGTCCGTGTATGAGACGACTCGTCTTGTCTATTAGTCAATAACAATAATGCTTGGCGTGTAGACCGCCGGCTGTTCCGTCAATCATTATTGACGCGGCGTCGGTAGCACCTTCCTGGTGGGTGGTGGGCAGATCCTGGTTGCTGTCTACGCGTGGAAGAAAGTCTGCTCCGCGTACCCTTGCCGAAAGGTGGCTTGGCCCAGTTTCGGTCGCTGACAGCAACTGCTTCCGATAGGCTGGAAAAATCTTGTGTTCGACTGCTTCCTTTTTGATGTTTCGTGTCATCAAAGGTTTAAAGTCGATCATGCACGTTCTGCTGCGTCGTTATTCGTTTTGAACTACTGTTTCGCGTAATCATGCACTTTCTAATTACTTTACAAACATGCATTTAGTAACGTACTGCTTGCTTTTTTTTCACAACTGAGATATGAGTGAAGTTTTGGTCTTGAACGATTTTTAAAAAGATCCGTTGAACAGCATTGGGTATTGAACGATTTAGTAAAACTCCGTTGAACAGAAATTTGGTTTTAAACGGATTTTGGAACGATTATTGAAAAACATGTGAACGATTATTGAAAAACATGTTGAACGTAATTTGGCTTTGAATGATTTTTGAAAGACACGTTGAACGGAATTTGGTATTGAACGGTTTTGTAAAACTTCGTTGAACAGAAACTTTGTTTAAACGGATTGTGGAACGATTTTTGAAAACATGTTGAACAGGATTTGGTAACCCGTTGAACGTAATTTGGCCTTGAACAATTTATAAAAAACCCGTTGAACGTAATTTGATCTTGAACGATTTTTTGAAAGACCCGCTAAACAGAATTTGGTTTTGAACGATTTTGTAAAACCCCGTTGAACAGAAACTTGGTTTAAACGGATTTTGGAACAATTTTTGAAAAACATGTTGAACGATTTTTGAAAAACATGTTGAACGTAATTTGGCCTTGAACAATTTTGAAAGACCCGTTGAATGGAATTTGATATTGAACGATTTTGTAAAACTCTGTTGAACAGGATTTGGTAACCCATTGAACGTAATTTGGTCTTGAAATTTTTTTAAAAACCCGTTGAACGTAATTTGGTCTTGAACGATTTTTGAAAACCCGTTGAACAAAATTTGCTATTGAACGATTTGTAAAACTCCGTTGAACAGAAACTTGGTTTAAACGATTTTGGAACGATTTTAATATATGGACAGATTTTTCATTTTTTTCTCGTTTTTCTTTTTTTTTATATTCATTTTAAAAAAAATAGATTTGTAAATTGTTCATTTTCAAAATTTGTTCATTTCGAGAATTGCTCATTTTCGAAATTTGTTTATTTTTGAAATTTATTCAGATTCGAAATTTGTTCATTTTTGAAATTAGTTCATTTTGGAAATTATTCATTTTCGAAATTTGTTCATTTGCGAAATTTATTCAAAAAAATGAGCATCTATGGTATTTGAAAGATTTTAATATATGGACAGGTAATATTTTCCTAAAACATAAAACTTTGGTTTCTAATATTAAACCTAAATAAAAAATAAGAAAAAAAAAAGAACAGCCAAAAAAGAGAAGGAAAAATAAAAAGGAAAGGCAAAACAAAGTGGAAAAAAAGAACGAGAATACCAAATGTCGGCTAAAGATGCTATTGGGCCGGCCCACCTCGCGAAGAAGGATAGCGCTCCGCGGTACACGTCAACTAGGTTTGGGCCGCGTGGACTGGCATCACTCCGCACACCCCATCCTGAGTATATGGGTGCGGCCCACTTGACTATTTTCTTTTCTTCTTCGTACTTATTTTTGGATGTGTAATGATGTAAAGAAAAATTCTATGGGTTGTATCCTTTTTTTGGAGGATTATAGATTGTATCCTCGCCTTGATAGTTCATATATGCTTGTTGTTTTTATGAAAGATCCAACTTGTCTTATTTCTTCCATTTTCCTTTTATTAATTTTTTAGTTTCTGTTTTAGTTTTTTTTTCGCCTTTTTATCTTATTTTTATTTAAAATATTAGTTCTTTTAGTATGTAATGTCCTTTATGTTTCAATTTATATACAAAAAAAGAGTTTATGGTGCGAAAGAAAGTTCATGTTCGCTTAAATGGCTTTATGTTTCTGAAAAAGTAGGGTTCAAAAAAATGTTAAGTAGGTTCGGAAGATATACAATAACTGATTCCTAAAATATTCATAGTATTCGGATAGATGTTCATGAACTTATAAAAATTAAGGATATTAAAAATCATTTTCACATATGGGAAACAATACTCATAGGGTTCAAAAAATGTTCATGGATGTTTGCAAAATTTCATGATGGTTCAAAAATAGTAACCAGATTAAAATATGTTCGTATTATGAAACGAAAGTGTTCACGATATATGTAAAGCATTTACCTGTATCAAAATAGATGGTCAAGTAGTTTCACAAAAAATATGTCAGCAAATTTCAACTAAATCAATGCATTTTATTAATATTTAATTGATATTTTACAAATTGAACGAAAAACAAAAACTAAACTAATCTAGTAGTGGTAAAACGGGCCAAACACCGAGTAATCGAGACAGCCATAATCCTCCTTGACCTCGGCCTCTCCGCCATTGCCATGTCGTCGCCTTCGGCCGACGCAAAATCATTGTTGTCCCGGATCTTCAAAATTTTCAAATATCAACAATTTTTAAATCTGATTTTTTTATATTTGAACATTTGACAAAATCATAAAAAGTAAAAAAAAAAGAACAAGAAATTTTAAGAAATCAAAGAAAAGAAAAAGGAAATAGAAAAAATAAAACAAAAAATAAAAATAAAAAAAGGAATATGAAAACATTAAAAGAAACAGAGAAGAGAAAAGAAAACAAAAATAAAGAATGGAAAATCCGCCAGATGGGCTGGACCAGCAGACGATCGCATCAAGCAGCACAGCTGATTTCGCTCTGTTAATGAGCGATATAGGATTTGCCATGCGCTCCTCGCCTTCGTGCCCTGAATCGAGAACTTCAAGCTTCACGAGCCGCTCCAAATGCGCCCTAATAAAAAAAGGTGTTGTTTTTATTTTATTTTACTAAAATGCTATAAATTTTAAATCCAAACATTTTGAAAGTTGAGCCTTTCAAACTAACATTTAAAATCAGAATATTTTTTAATTATGATTGTTTTTAAATTTGAACATTTTTAGTATTTAAATATTTTCATATCTGAACAATTTATAAAATAGAACCTTATTCAATTCTGAACATTTTTTAATTTGGACATTTTTAAAAACTAGTTTTTCAATATTCGTAAAAAAAGAAAATGATAAAACATAAAAGAAAAGTAAAACAGAAAAGTGAAAAAAGGAAAAAAAATGAAATGAAAGCAAAACTGAAGAAAAACAGAAAAACAAATAGCAGAAACAGGCTGGCCAACCGGTGTGAGGGCGTCCCGCACCGCCCGCGGCCGATATATAGGATTTGTTGCGGGAAACAATGTATATGGATCCAACACCTAGCGCCACTGAATCTCATTTAGCTGATTTGTGCATAACTTTTTGAGAGGATGAGGTAATATGGACTCAAAATGAATCCTTTGAAGTGTGCTTTCCGGTGCATTGGCTGGGAGGTTTTGGGCTCGATTATACATCAACGTGACATAGTCACATAGAGATTGATCCAATAGGATAGAAGCTATCCAAAAAAGTGCAAGTAAGGCCGGCCTCTTTGCAGTGACCTTGTAACCGCCCAAGTAAGGCCATCGTGGCATTGACCTTGTAACCACCCTGTATATAAAGCCCGTGTCCCAGTAAAAAATCAAATCTTTTTTTTTAAAGGATCCGACCCACATATAATAAGGCAGCTCAAACATATTACAAACAGGTCCAAAAGAGAAAAGGAATTTACAAAGAGGACCCAGGAATATGCAAAGAGCACCCCAAGCCACCGAGAAGAAACACAATCGGATCCATGCGGCGCGCGCCGGAGCACCTAGGCGTCGCCGGAGTCGCCGTACCACCTGCCGCAGGGGAGAGAGCACCTCCACACACCGTAGAAGACCGCAGAGCCGTCCGCCGCCCCGCGACGGAAACCGAAAAAGATGAACATGCACGGCCACAACGCCAGCTCCCCCGAACCACCCTTCTTCCCGCCAACTCGGCGCCGCCCAGGCCAACAACCAGCAGCACCCAGCAACTTCCAGACGGCCACTCCCCTCGCCACCACGGTCGGCCGGAGCAAAACCGTCGAGGAAGACCACCTCAACCACCACCAAAAACGGATCGCCAACACCCACCATCTTCTCCCCTCGCCACCACGGCCGGCCGGAGAAACAAAGACGGAGGAGAGCACCCGACGAAGCACCTTCACTACCTCCCCGGCGACGAGGCCAGAACGGGAAAGGAGGGGAAGGACTAGGCCCACCACACTGACGCCATCGCCACCGTCTTCGATGCCGCCGCCAGGCCACACACACCTAAAAACCTAAACTATCTACACGCACGAGCGAGTACCCGGAGCTCCCCCCACCTAACGGTGCCGAAACGGCGACCGGAGGCAGAGGGGAGCGGCGGAACCGCCGGCGAGAGCAAGAAACTTCGGGACGCCTTTTTCGCCTCCTCTCTACTGTAGCGGGGACACGGGAGAGAGAGTCTAAAAAAAATCAAATCTTTGCTCTCAATCTACAAGCAAAATCACACACTTATAATCGGTACAGCTATCATCATCGTCCCATCAAAATTGAACCTTTTCAAAATCTATTTTTAGTAAACAATTTTTGAATTTGAACAGTTTTCAAATTTGAAAATTTCAAATCATAACATTTTAAAATTATGAATTTTTTTAATATTTAGAAGTTTTTCATATATGAACAATTTGTAATTCCAAACATATTATAAATTTGGACATTTTAAATAACTAATTTTTTAATATTCGTAAACAGGAAACGAGAAACATACAGGAAAACAAAAACAGAAAAATTGAAAAAAGAAAACAAATAAATGGAAAATGATGAGAAACAAAAAATAATATCAGCAGAAACGGGCCGTGATGCCCTTCAAGCCGCGCGGCCGTCCCACGCAGCCTGTAGGCGATATATAGGAATGTGGTGGGCAACTTCGTATATGCATCCAACGCCTAGCACCACTGAATCTCATTTAGCCGTTCTCCACATGGCAAAGTAAGTATGCAATGCCAATTAATGTTTAACCAAGAACAGTGAAAGAAAGTAATATGCACATGGACAATTACATATATTTATAGTTCACCTAATTGGCATGACTTAATTTGTGAAGACATGCAATTTTTGTATTTTATATGTTTCAAATTTAGTGCAAGTTCACTATTAAATGTCGAACTTAACATTATGTAATAAAAACGATAATATCTTCATATATAGTTGTTAAATTGCTAACTATAATAAAAAATGTAACGACAGGTAGGCCCAGACTTTTTGAGTGTCCGACAGGTAGGCCCAGACTTTTTGATGTTTTTGTGTTTTTGGATTAAGATCGTTTCAGTTGGATTCCAACTCTAGTTTGCATCGATTCATAGGCTCTCAATCGACTGCAATCCTCAGTCGATTTCACAAAGTTCTTCATGTATAGTTCTCCATCCATTTTACACATACGGACTTAATTAAGAGACCGTAATATGATACTAGTTTGTTCATCTACTCTAGTACTGAAAATGATCCTAGTGCATTTTTAGAAAGAAATGAAATCAGGCCCACGCACGCAGCGCAGGAGCGAGGCACGCCCACTTTTTCGGCCGGATGCGAGGCGGGCCTCGAAATAAACCTGAAAACTACCCAGATTTAGGTAGAAAAGAGCCCATTTTCGTCGGAAGATAGCGAAATCCAAATTTTCGCCAGTTCACCCAGTTTAGGCAGGAAATAGGCCAGTTCTCCCGGTCCGCCCGAGCTTAGGCGAGAAATAGGCATGGTTTTTCCAGTTCGCCTACAAAACTCTTGGGTCGCTCGAGGCCTGTTTCCGGTACGGGCAGCCTCATCGGCCGGCAGAAGCAACGAATCGAGCGGCGCTACGGGAGATTTCTGTGGCGAGCGTACGGCAGCTGTGGATGGCCCCGTCGGCCGGCAGCAACGTCGAGGCAGGCGGCGCTGCGGGATCTGCACCAGCAGCAGGACCCGCCCGCGAAACCTCGAGATCGAATTAACGCAATGGCATCGTCGTGGTCTTCTTGTCGCGCCATGATCTTGGGCATCGCCGTTGTCGCCTCTTCTTTCGCCGTCGCTGTCTCACGTAAGTAAAAACTCTACTAACGTGTGGATTGGATTGGGTGAATGATCGAACAAATGAAAAAAAAATGCAACAATGCTAGTGGATTGGATGAATAATTTGAACGATTGAATGGAAAATGCAACGATGCAGACGGCGATGTCGCCGGCGGCCCGAGCTTCAGCTACAACACGATGAGCATCGATGAGCATCGACGGGCCGGAGAACTGGGGCAAGCTGAGCCCCGCCTACAAGGCGTGCGGCGAGGGCAAGGAGCAGTCCCCCATCGACATCATCACCGCCGACGCCGTCCCCAACCCGAACCTCGACAACCTCACGCGCGTCTACGCCCCCGCCGACGCCACCCTCCTCAACAACGGCAAGGACATCACCATGACCTTCGACCACGGCGGCAACGCCGTGTCCCCGGGCACCATCCACGTCCGCAGCGAGGCCGACGGCACGGAGGAGGCGTACAAGTTCAAGGTGATCCACTGGCACTCGCCCTCCGAGCACACCATCAACGGGCAGCGCTTCCCGCTGGAGCTCCACCTGGTGCACGCCAACGAGGAAGGCCACCTCGCCGTCATCGGCATCCTCTACAAGATCGGGAACCCCGACGCGTTCTACGACCAGCTGGAGGAGCAGCTGCGCGAGCTGAGGAACGCGTCGCGGGTGTCGGCCGGGGTGGTGGAGCTCAAGTCGCTGCAGAAGCGGACGGGCAGCTACTTCCGGTACGTCGGGTCGCTGACGACGCCGCCGTGCACGGAGCATGTGATCTGGAGCATCCTGGGCAAGGTGCGGGAGCTCAGCGCGGAGCAGCTGGAGCTGCTGACGGCGCCGCTGCCGCACAAGGACAACCGCCCGCCGCAGCCGCTCAACGGCCGCTCCGTCCAGTTCTACAACCCGCCCAACTCCACCGTCTCCTTCCAAACAGTCTAGCACTAGCTAGTTGTCGAATGTACGTTCTCTCTTGATCGCATGAAGAAATCGATTAACCTAGAGAATGGCGTTTGAAATGCACTGTAATTGTTTTTCACCCTATTTAATCTGAAAACATGCAACATTAGTTTGATATGTACCAGAATAGAAAAATCAGCACAGAACTTCCGGCGTGATTACTTTAGTTTGATAGCATAGTATTTACAGGAACGGCACGATGCTGTTAGGATCAACAGTGCTGGAGAACTAGTGGAACCTGTCAAACTAAAACTTCATATTCCAGCGAAAAAAATTATCCCATTGAAATAGAAGGATGGTTCCCCGTTTCATAAACAAGAAACAGAGGGATGGTTTGGGTGCAGTTGTGAGGCCTTAGTGAAAGCAGAGACTACATCATCTTTGTTGCCATAAGGGAACACAATCAAACTAATTGTCTCGAGGAGTATCAGGTGCTCCATGCCGACGGGTGTACTGCCGCCCCACCCATAAGAGATCGTGAGCCCGAAGGTTTGTAGCTTGGGCATGGCCCCTTCCTCGAACAACAATAACGCCGTAACATCCTCGCGATAAGGCCGAAATTCGAATTTCTCTAGAACAGGGAATATTCCCATGCCGAATACAACCCGTCCTCCAGTAATTCGTCCCAAGCTGAATCGGAGGCAGACAAGAGAAGACAGCTTTCCAAGAGCATGAACATCCTCAATCGACGCCTCCATAGCAAGCACGTGCAGGACACGCTGACAGTGGAGATCACCCATCCATTTGGGGATTCTAGGCAACATCCAATCACCCAGCTTAAGTTTCTCGATATGTTTAAAAGGAGTATTGGATAATAAACCCAACTGGTTACTCCAGTCAACAACACAGGTCCCACGGAGGTTTAGACATTTAAGGTTACGGAGCTTTCCAACAGAGGATACCCAGCTTAAGTTTCTCGTATCCGGATCAGCTTGATGCGCAGTGCGACGAAAAGTCAACTCCCACAGGTTGGTCAGCTCGCCGAGACCCCTAATTTCCTTCTCTGAGCTGTCTTCCAGGTCAAAATCACACAGATTACGTAATGATTTCATATTCTTGAGCCCTTGAATAGCTGCACCAACTGGAAGACGCAGATAGGACAAGGGGTAAGTGAACGATATCTGATGGGAGGCTGTTTTTTAAATTGCCATGTAGGTCCAGCGTCTCCAAATAAACAAGTCTTTTCAGTGCCGCAGGGAGCTCTATGTGACCACTGGGTATGACAACCTTCAAATACCTTAGTTGAAACAATTGGTTAATACCAGTGAGGTCAATTGTGAAATCTTTATAGTTGGTGTTAAGGGTGAGCACCCTGAGATATTTGAACAATGATAGTTGGGGCATGGAGTTCCTGGTCCATGCACAGACTCGAACATGTGACAGCAAGCTAGGACCAATATTCAGTCCATCTGTTGCACCACTAGACATGGACATCAGGAATAATCGGCGAACCTTGTATTTGCAACCTTCAAGTCTCGTGATGTCTTCAGAACTAGATGCCACACTTAAAAAATTATCTTCCGTGCACTTGCTTAGGATCAAATCAAGCATTATATCGTGTACTCTGCAAGACTCCAGCTCTCTATCCTTCGAACTTAAAGCAGGTTGAATCATGCTTCTATTGATTAGCTCCATGAAATAACTCTTGCCAACTTCAATCAAATCTGGTCCATGCAAATTGCTGACAAGGCCTTCAGCTACCCATTCCCGAATCACCCCAGGCATGGAAATTTCCTCGTCCTCAGGATACATACCAAGATACAAAAAACAAGCTCGGAGATGAAGAGGGAGATGCATGTAGCTGAGATTCAGTATTTTTTTTATATCGTCCAAAGTGGGATTTATATGAGACCGGGCACCCATAGAACTTCTTATATTCTCCCAACTACTCCTTGATCCTTCTTTACTAGCTAACAAGCTAGCTATAGTGATGATTGCAAGTGGCAGTCCGCCACACTTCTTCAGAATGTCAGCCGATACTTCTTCAAGATAAGATGGACACCTATCACTAGATCCAAATACTCTATTGAAGAATAGCATTCTTGAGTTATGTTTGTTGAGGGGATTTATTCTGTAGATGCACTCCTTATCATTGCGACAAGCTATGCCGGCCACACCTTCCACTCTTGTTGTCACTATCACTCTACTCCCATTACCTTCATTTGGAAATGCTCGCCTAATAATATTCCATACTGATTGATCCCACAAGTCGTCAACCACAATAAGGTATCTGTAAATTGTTTGCATGGGTTATATACAAAATATACAGAAAAATACGAGTATAATATTTCAAGAACAAGATTATACTAAATTAGGAGGGCCATGTAATATTGAGTCTAAATTAGATTGTATAAAAATGGAATGTTGATCGTCATTTGACATGCTATGTGTGTACGTCTCTTTTTGTTTTCATTTTCTTCTCTTTATGGTCGCTTTGTAAGACTTCTGTAAAACTTCGACCACTCTGGTGGTCTTCTAATGTTAATACATGCAAGGCTTTTGCATGGTTAAAAAATAACTTTCTCACGAACGAGACTTGTCCTCCCACTACTGACCAGCCGTCTCTCTCTATCTTCTTTACACCTGCACTGTGTTGCGTAGCAGGCGTTTAAATTTAAAGTATGTAGAAATCCTTTTACATGAGGGATACAATGATTGTGTTCTAATACTGAATGAGGAAAGTAAATCAAAACTTCAGACACGTGAAGCACGTAGCACGTAAGGAACAAATTGCAGTCCAGAGTTAAAAGAAGTAATTTCACTAGAAGCGTAGATACACACATTACTGAAACATTTAACATGGTTAGCCGCCCATGCAAGTGAATATTTGAAAAGAACAGTTACCTCTTCTTCTTTAGATGTTCCATTATGTCTTCAATGATGTCTTCAATCACCCGAGCATGGGTAGATGGGGTCATATCAAGTTTTGCTTCTAGACGGTTGAGAAGCACTTCTATATTAGGTTTTTGTGAAATAGAAAAGAATGCCTTGTAATGGAATTGCCCTCCAAACTTTTCATACAACTGTTTGGCAAGTGTAGTTTTCCCCAGACCTCCGAATCCCACAATGGACAACACCTTGAGTTTCTTCTGAGCATCCATCAACCAATTGGAAAGCTCCTCCGTTGGGCCATCAAGACCCACAAGGTTGGCTGCCTCTTGATAAACTGCTTGCAGCCGTGGGTCAACAACGACGGAGCCAGAGCTAGAGCTAGGCTTCCAATCATCAATCTTGTACCTCACCCGTCGAAGATTTGCATCTAACGCAAGAGTCTTAAGCTCTTCCATCCGGGTGGCGATCTGATGGCGCTGCCGCAGCCTCTTGAGACGCCTAGTGGTCCTCTTTACGAAGCCTGCCTCGGCATCTCTGCGTCCAAATTGACGCATGAAGTCATCGATGCAGTTTTCCATGTCGTAAGACATCTCTCTGACATGGTCTCTCCAATCCTTTACTTCTGGATCAAGCTCATCCATGAGCTCCAGCTTCTGAAGGGCGACGCTCATAGCACTGAACTCCTTCTCGAGGAACGACGCCTGCTTTCTCACCCCTTCGAGCTTCTTGTACTCGTCGCCCATGAGTGCAGTGAGCTTTCCTATGAGGGGTTCATCACCCCAGTCGCCACGCTCACCACTGCTCCCACCATCTCCTTAGCTAGAAATCTTAGCTAACTAGACTAAATCTTGATTGCACCAAGGAACAATATAATCACAATTAATCGCTGGGTAGAGAGGGGCCTGCTGAAGAAAGCATGTTGCATCACGATAATCAGTGAATGAATGATTTGCTCTTTCTAGTAGTACATGAAGGTTGTTAAGTCTTTAAACCAAGAATATATTTGAGAACAGATCATTACTTATTTACGTGGTTACGTACAGTTCTACAGAACGATTCGTATACAAGTTTGAAGGTTAAAATTGAGTAGTAAAATGCATTAATAAAATTATCTGAAATTGAGCAGTAACTCTTAACTTGAAGCAACCATATTTTGTACAGGATATTTTGTTCAGCTTGGGTGGTTCAATCGTTTAGCCACTCTTAACAGCTAATCACGTACAGGAACGAGGCGACTATAGCAATATCTTAATTAATCACAAGATGACGTACGTGTTCAGTGAACACTAAAACTGTATGTCATCGAGCTGACAGGAATGAGCTGCTGCTTGAAAACCATGAACTAATAGCTAGCAAAATAAATTCACCTCCTGTCAGAACTGCTTGGGGGCTGTGGTGGTGGTGGCATGTTCGGCGTCTAATTCACGATTAAGCATGCATGCAGCTGGTGGAGTTTCATGATCGACGGAACAAAGCTGACCTGGTGACAGATAGCCGGCGCGGGCGCGGGCGTCCTCCGGCTGCGGCGATGCAATTGGATTCGACGGCGGCCGGCGTCGCCCGCGAGAATGGCAATTGGAAGTCTAGATCTTGATCCTCCCTTTGCGTCCACCTACGGCATGAGACGACTCGTCTTGTCTATTAGTCTATACAGCCACCACGCCGCCGGTCTACACGCTAAGAATCCTGGTGGGTGGTGGTGCAAATCCTGATTGCTGTTTCACGCGTTACGCGTTTCGGTCGCTGACAGCAACTGCTTCCGATAGGCTGGGAAAATCTTGTGTTCGACTGCTTCCATTTTGATGTTTCGTGTCATCAAAGGTTTAAAGTCATGCACGTTCTGCTGCGTTCATTCGTTTTGAACTACTGTTTCGCGTAATCATGCACTTTCTAATTACTTTACAAACATGCATTTAGTAACGTACTGCTTGCTTTTTTTTCACAACTGAGATATGAGTGAAGTTTTGGTCTTGAACGATTTTTAAAAAGATCCGTTGAACAGAATTGGGTATTGAACGATTTTGTAAAACTCCGTTGAACAGAAATTTGGTTTAAACGGATTTTGGAACGATTATTGAAAAACATGTGAACGATTATTGAAAAACATGTTGAACGTAATTTGGTCTTGAATGATTTTTGAAAGACACGTTGAACGGAATTTGGTATTGAACGGTTTTGTAAAACTTCGTTGAACAGAAACTTGGTTTAAACGGATTGTGGAATGATTTTTGAAAACATGTTGAACAGGATTTGGTAACCCGTTGAACGTAATTTGGTCTTGAACAATTTTTAAAAATCCCGTTGAACGTAATTTGATCTTGAACATTTTTTTAAAGACCCGCTAAACAGAATTTGGTTTTGAACGATTTTGTAAAACCCCGTTGAATAGAAACTTGGTTTAAACGGATTTTGGAACGATTATTGAAAAACATGTGAACGATTATTGAAAAACATGTTGAACGTAATTTGGTCTTGAATGATTTTTGAAAGACCCGTTGAACGGAATTTGGTATTGAACGGTTTGTAAAACTTCGTTGAACATAAACTTGGTTTAAACGGATTGTGGAACGATTTTTGAAAACATGTTGAACAGGATTTGGTAACCCGTTGAACGTAATTTGGTCTTGAACAATTTTTAAAAAACCCGTTGAACGTAATTTTATCTTGAACAATTTTTTGAAAGACCCGCTAAACAGAATTTGGTTTTGAACGATTTTGTAAAACCCCGTTGAACAGAAACTTGGTTTAAACGGATTTTGGAATAATTTTTGAAAAACATGTTGCACGATTTTTGAAAAACATGTTGAACGTAATTTGGTCTTGAACAATTTTTGAAAGACCCGTTGAACGGAATTTGATATTGAACGACTTTGTAAAACTCTGTTGAACAGAAACTTGGTTTAAACGGATTTTGGAACGATTTTTGAAAACATGTTGAACAGGATTTGGTAACCCATTGAACGTAATTTGGTCTTGAACAAATTTTTAAAAACCTGTTGAACGTAATTTGGTCTTGAACGATTTTTTGAAAAACCGTTGAACAGAATTTGCTAATGAACGATTTTGTAAAACTCCGTTGAACAGAAATTTGGTTTAAACGGATTTTGGAACGATTTTAATATATGGACAGATTTTTCCTTTTTTTTGTCGTTTTTCTTTCTTTTTATATTCATTTTTTAAAAATAGATTTGTAAATTGTTCATTTTCAAAATTTGTTCATTTTGAGAATTGCTCATTTTCGAAATTTGTTTATTTTTGAAATTTATTCAGATTCAAAATTTGTTCATTTTTGAAATTTGTTCATTTCAGAAATTGTTCATGTTCGAAATTTGTTCATTTACGAAATTTATTCACAAAAATGAACATGTATGTATTTGAAATATTTTAATATATGGACAGGTAATATTTTCCTAAAACGTAAAACTTTGGTTTCTAATATTAAACGTAAATAAAAAATAAGAAAGAAAAAAGAAACAGCCAAAAAAGAAAAAGAAAAATAAAAAGGAAAGGCAAAACAAAGTGGAAAAGAAGAACCAGAATACCAAATTTTGGCTAAAGATGCTATTGGGCCAGCCCACCACGCGGCAACTAGGTTTCGGCCACGTGGACTGGAATCGCTCCGCACACCCCGTCCTGAGTATATGGGGGCGGCTCACTTGACTATTTTCTTTTCTTCTCCATACTTATTTTTTGATGTGTTGTAACGATGTAAAGAAAAATTCGATGGTGACGAGGGGTAGACTCATCAAGACCCATGGTTAAGGTCTCTGGGTTGTGAATATGGGGGAGAGAACGTGATAGAGCTGGAAGTATCGTCGGCTGACAAGCAGGGCAAAGATTTTACCCAGGTTCAGGGCCCTCGTGTGGAGGTAACACCCCTACGTCCTGCATGTCTGTTATTGATTTGCGAATATGGTGGTTACAAGGGATCCCGGCGAGATGTCAATCTCGCAAGGGTTTGGTGGCTCTGGAGTTTCATGGTCTGGTTCGATGGCCCTCCCAGTACTTAAATAATAGGCTGGGTCTCGGGTGTTCGTAACCGACCCGATTTACAAGTAAGGAAAACTCTAAACCGACTATGGCTTCGCCAAACTTGGAGGATACTCCATCTTCTTGGGCCTTCCTTCATGGGCTTCATGTAGGCTCTGATAATTGGGCCTAGTCGATACATGCACCAGGTACCCTCATGGTAGGGTACCCGATAGGCATACCCATGTCAGTAGCCCCCGAGTACTTGTCTGATTCGAAGAGTCGGGCATGGACTCATACATCATGCACGTTATTTTCTCTGTATTCGTATCATATAATTTTTGAAGTTCTGTATGAAATAACACATGTTAGCTATGTCGAGTGTTTCATCGACTATGACTTTTTGCTTATGATAGGTTAGGGATATTAGCTTAGCAGGCCCGGCACACACGATGGATCGGGGCCAGTTAACTACCATTTGTGGCAAAACCATACTAGCTTTCAATCAAACTCGAGTCCCCGGACTCGAATCTGGAACAAACTGGACAGACTCGAAACGGCCGTTGAGGTCTTACTGAATCGAACTGCAGTATAATTTGAATCTACCCAACGCGTCCGTCGGGGATAGTTCATCATGTCTGCTGACACGGAAAATTTAAGGATAACGCTGCTGGAGCGGTCCTTAGCCCAGCTCGACTGATCGGTGGGTTTTACCTTTGCACTATGCATGCAGCATTCGTGGATCGTCGGATCAACTCGGGAATATTTCGAGTATAATTTTGCTTATGAAACAAGTCGAGTGGTGAGTCGACTGATACTTTGCTATTATTCTATTGGGTGCGCGACAGCGCTCCCGATGGGAGTAGCCCCCGAGATTGTGCTTTATTACTTGCAATGGAGGATAATCTCAAAATCTTTTATCCTGCACACATTAGTCAAAGAAATTTGATATGCTCCCAATGGGAGTATGATGTGTCAGTCAAAAGTCTTTCGACTGGCATCTATGACCTCTACTGGAAAACCAACCGAGATTATTGTGAGACATCAATCGAATAACGCATCGAGTGACTTTTGTGCCAGCTGTGCAATATGAATAACGTCAGCAATGACGCATTTTGCGACTGCCATCTCTGACAAGCGGTGGCGTGCCTGGTAAGACTTATGGGACGTGACACTGCTTTGTGGGCCCATTACGCAGAACTGACCAAGGATGGCACCGCTTGGACTTGATTTGACCGCTCTGGCACGATTTTCACAGGGCGTGATGATGGTTTCCTAGATTCCCGTGCGTAGTGGGTGGAGTGACCGGCGACGGTTGCCCTCCGTGGCCGCCACGTGTATGATTAGATTTCGCGCGGAGCGTATGAGTTTGTTTCGACGGCTGCGATCTTTTTGCGATCTGTGGTAAATAGAGGGGACGGCGCTGGCAGAATTTTTTACTTGCCATTTGCTCCCTGCGCCGCCCTTCGTCTCATCTTCCTCCTTGCGCCCATCTCCACTGTTCTGCGCCCAAGTTCTCTGCCCCAGACCCAACCACTGTAGCAATGGCGAAGGGTGGAGGTGCCAAGCGCGGTGCTGCTGCTGCTGCGACTGATGCGGCCAAGGGCAAGAAGACCGCGGCGAGTACATCTGCGTCCGCCGCCGCCCTGAAGAAGAGCAGCGGGGATTGGGCAAAGTCCACCATTAGGGACGCTCATTTGATCAAGTACCGCGAGCAGGGATATCTGCCACCCGCAGAACAACTTGCCGTCCGCGCGCCATCGCCCAAGGAGGTACTCCCTGAACCACGCGCCAACGAGCGTGTCTGTTTTGCGGAGTTTTTGCCCAGGGGTTTTTTGCTTCCCCTCCACGACTTTGTTCGTGGTCTTCTTTTTGCCTACGGGGTGCAGATCCATGATCTCACCCCGAACAGTGTTATGCATATCGCGTGTTTCATCACGCTGTGCGAGTGCTTCCTCGGCGTCGCACCCAGCTGGGCGCTGTGGAAGACCATATTTATGGTGTGCCCCAACAGAGGAGGCGGCCGCACCTACCCCGTGGGCGGCTGCGGGATCCAGGTGCACAGCGACTCCTGCTACTTCCGCCTGAAGACCGTCGACTCCGCCCAAGGCTGGAGGAAAGGATGGTTTTATGTGGGTGTTGAACAGGACGGAGCCGCCGCCTTTTCGACTGCTCCTTTTGTAAGGACCAAGGCCTGGATCACCAACTCTCAGCCGAAGAAATGGCGGAGGCAAGCCCTTTGCTGACTCGAATCGAAGGCATGCTGGACAAGGTGACAGGCATTCATCTGATTGCCACCTTCGTGAAGAGGCGAGTGTGGCCACCCGCGCCCGAGCACACCCCATGTGGGCGTATGAGGGCGCAAGTGACTCCACTCGAATGAGCCCAGAGGAGTTGTCAAGGAACGAGCTTGTGACGCATGTGCGGCACATCACCAACCTGACGGCAACCGATCCTTGCAACATCGACTGCCCCGTTGCTCCATACGAGATGGAGAACCCTTTGCTTGAGGTGTGTTTGCTGTTTGATATGCTTGCAGTTTAGGAGTTGCCACTCGTATGTTGTGCGGTTGTCCGAATTTTGTTTCTAACTTTGCAATTTGTGATCTATGCCATGCAGGGCCATTCGACTGCCACCTTTCTTCCCCCTCTGCCAGAAAATGGTGCGACTGAAGAAACGCAGGTGCAGGAGGTGGACGCGAAGGGGGATCAGTCGCCCCTCCCTTCTGCCAACACATCACCTGCGGAGGAGGTTGAGGAGGAAGCAGCAGAAGAGGTGCAAACTGAAGAAATAGCCACCTCTGACCAAGAAGTCGACGCCGCACCACCGAAGCGCCGTCGACTGGTCAAGAAGGCGCCTTCTGCTGGGCCTGCGAAGGAGCAGGTCTTGGAAGATGACGAGGAATCAGGTTCACCACCTGTTCCCAAGGCCGCTCCTTTGCGTGTATGCTCGACGAGCTCGACTCTTCCCCTCGTTCGAGTGGTACACCAGTCTTCGGAGGCCCAATTTTTGACGACTCCGACGAGGAAGATGAAGAGCACAGGTATGCGTTTTTGCTTTTGCTATGAGAATTTTCTGCTATTGCATATTTGTGCTGATTGTCTCTCCTTTTTGTGCCACTCGCAGTGCTGAAAATGATCAGCCTGCGTCTTCCCCAGCCGAGAGAGTTCCGACTCCGGAGCACCTAGATGTCTCTCCGGGTGCGCCAGAGGTTGCCCAGCCGACGGCCACCGTTGCTGTTGTTGAGGCAGCCAAGGTGGCAACTCCAGAGGTTGGGACATCAATCGCGGCTCCTGAACCTTGGATGAACCATGTAAGCATCTTTTTGCCTGACCTGTGTAGTTTGGAGCTATGCGAGTTATGAATTGTGCTGAATTCGTGTGCCTGCAGCCCTTCTACCACACCTTGGCTGATTCTGCCAAGGCGTATGTCCGGGTGGAGCAGGAGAGGGATGGCCTGCACAACGACCTGGAGCGACTCAGTCGTGAGTATCCTTGCCATTGTTTTGTTTTTGCAATGCTTGGCTTTATCGAGTATGTAATATATGTGATCTACTGCTTCAGGCGAGAAGAAGGAGCTGGAAGAGGCGCTCGCCGCGTAGCGCGCTAAGTCGAAGAAGGAGCTAGACGCTGCTACCAACTCAGCCGCCGCACGCGAGCGAGGATATGCTGACCAGCTCGCGGCACTCGCGCAGGTCATGGGAGGTGAGTGTTCCTTCCACTTTTGACGTTATGGTATAGCTTTCGAGTGTCATGAAATGACTTTGTGCTCTTTTTGATTTATGAAGAAGTTATCGGCACGCCGGCCTCTGCAGACGGAGCGGGTGACACTTTGTCACTCGACCGTGTTGTGAACGACCTTAGAGCCATATGTACACAAGCGAAGGACGCACTCGCCAAATCAGCGAGTACTCTTGGCGCCGTGTACAAGGCCGTGCTGCCGAACGGCCAAGTACCCTCGACTGCGAACGGCTTCGCCGACGTGTTTGGCCCGGGACATCCACCATGGCGGATTTTGCTCGCGCCCTCACGGTACGCGGATCAGAGTCCACCCTCAAACTTCTTATGGGTCATGGAATAGCCTGCGACTACGAGGCCGCACTGTCTGATTTCCCTCGGAAGCCAGACGGAAAACCCGTGTCTCTGAAGGGAGTGAGCGGAGCCGCTGCGCGACTGGCCAAAGTTTTTATGGCCACCATGGAGCGCCGGTCTGCCGATGCTGCTGCTCGTTTGCGTAGGTCGAAGTCAGAGGCGACTTCTTAGGCTTAGGATAGCTGCACCCTTTTGTCTTTTGTTCATTGTAATGATACCTGTGAACTGCGCGAGTATGCGCTTTGGTTTTGCTACCATGTTTATGCAAATAGTCTTTTGCTAATGCGTCTTACGCTCGAAGAGCTGTATGCTTATGACTTGAGTTGCTGCTTCTGACACAAACTTTGTGTTTGTGATTATGCTTTTTGAACAGTCACGGGAACCCGCTGCTTCGACTGGTTCGTCGCAGGCTCCAGCTGCCACCCGATCACAGGCTCAGGTGGTAAATGATGCCAAGGTGATGGAATTTATGAAAGCCAAATTTGTGAAAATGGAGCAAGACCTTAAGAATGCCCAGGATGAGTTGAACCGGTTGAAGACGAGACCCGCGTTGGCCACCCAACGCGAGGATTATGTGCTTGGAGAAATGGAGCTTGTAAACAGGCAACTCGATTGTGAGTTCGAGTCTGGCTCTGTTTACAAACTTTCTTGCATAGTATTGTTTTTTCGCTTCGACTGATGTGCCCGTTTTGCAGGCTTTGTTGACAACTTCGAGGCGGAGAAAATTCGCGTCGAGGAGCGCTTGGATAGTGTGACTGACCACCCTATGACTGGGCGTCAACACTTTTGGCTTCATGGGTACCATGCCCGCATACTCGCTACCCTGCAGGATCGCGCCTGGCGAAGTACAGAACTGCTCGAGTTATGCTGGATGGCGTTTATTCGCCTGAATGAGGTTCTTTTTCCTGCGGGGCCGCAACCACAAGGATCCGTGCTTTGCTGAACCTTTTCCGTCACACAACTCCCATCCGAGAGTTGCTGACTCAAAGACTTGTGGTTGGAGCCAACGCGGCGATGGCGTATGTACGCAGTCGAAGACCAAGGCTGGTGTTGCAGCCACCCGCACCCGGAGGGGTCCTTGCCCAGGGAGATCTGGGTGACACTATTCGTGCTGCGGAGACGCTAATCGAGTGCACTCGCGAACAGCTTTGTGGTCCTGAGCTGCCCATAAAGGACGAGCCTGAGGACTAGGGTGGTTTGCGAGTGCAATTTTTGTACAAGGGGCAGCCCCCGAGTGTAAATTTTGACTCTTTGTATATGATACAGTTTGTATTTTTTGATTTTTACCGAGCCCCCGAGTCAATAAAGTGAGGTTTATGAAATATATGTTTGATTGTGCAACAATGGCTGTGCAGCCCCCGAGCATTTCGAGTGTCGCCAAGGTATTGTGTTCTGCGAGGGCGAGAGCTCGTGTGATTGATAACGCAGCCCCCGAGTGTCTCGGGTGCGGTTAAGTTATGAATTATGCAAGTAGTAAACACAGAGAAGTAGGAGGAACATTGATTATATTCCACTTTTGAATGTTAGGCTGCAGGCCGCCTAATTAAAAACCTTCCAGCCCCCTTAGGTACCCTGGTAAGGAAAAGAGCGCGTCTGAAACCTGCAGCCATCCGACATATCGCCTATTACATTATATGATTGCGAGCATGCTATGCGTAGAAACGGCGCAGGTGCGCCACGTTACAAGGATTATGAGAGAGTTCGCCTGTCTTCGCGTGCTTTAGTCGATATGCGCCCCCACCAAGGACTTCAGTGATGATGAAAGGTCCTTCCCATGGGGAGGCAAGCTTGTGCACCTTCTTCTGCTTCAGTCAAAGAACCAAGTCGCCAACCTGGAAGGACCTGGTGCGCAGTCGACGGCTATGGTAGTTTCGGAGATCTTGCTGGTAAACAGCTGTGCGAGCTAGCGCCGTGTCGCGTGCTTCGTCTAGCAAGTCGACTGCATCTTCGAGTGCTTCTTCTGCTTCGACTCTTGGTGCATTGAATCGTACATCCGACGGTAGGATTGCCTCTGCACCATAGACCATGAAAAATGGGGTGAACTGAGTCGAAGTATTGAGAGTTGTGCGTAAGCTCCATAGCACAGATGGTAGTTCTTCGACCCAAGCGCCCGCAGCTCTTTTGAGTGGCATCAGGAGGCGCTTTTTGATTCCACTTGTCACAAGTCCATTGGCCTTTTCGACTTGACCATTGGATTGTGGATGTGCCACGGATGCATAATTGAGCGTAATGTCTTTCTCTTTGAAGAAAGTTTTGAACTCTTCAGCCGTGAAGTTTGTGCTATTATCAGTGATGATACTGTTTGGGACACCGAAGCGGTAGATTATGCTCTTTATGAAGTTGACTGCTGTAGTAGCAGTCGAATTTGTGATGGGGATTGCCTCGATCCACTTTGTGAATTTGTCGACTGCCACCAGGAGGTGTGTATGCCCGCCATGCGAAGATTTTTTGAGTGGCCCAACCATGTCGAGCCCCACTGGGCGAAAGGCCAGGCCATGGTATTGTCTTCAACGCCGATGCGGGTGCGTGTGGCTTTGTTGCGAATTTTTGGCAGTCGATGCATCTTTTGACTATGTCCTCCGCGTCCTTGAGTGCTGTGGGCTAGTAAAAACCTGCTCGAAAGGCTTTGGCTACAAGTGATCGACTGCTGGCGTGATGCCCACAGGTACCTGCATGAATATCTCGAAGTATGGCTTGGCCATCTTCGAATGCGATGCATCTTTGGAACATACATGATATGCTGCGCTTGTATAACTCGCCGTTGATGATGGTGCACGCCTTGGATCGCCGAGTGACGCGTCGGGACTCGGTTATGTCATCTGGTAGCTCGCCGCGGAGTATGTATGCCAGAAAAGGTTGAGTCCAAGTTGGGTCAATGAGGAGTAACTCGACTGGGGGTCCTCTGTGCTGGGTGCTTTGTTCTTGGCTGGCGTAGTCGACGTAAGAGGTGCTTGTTTCTCCTTGATGGATCTGTGCTCGATGCGCTCGAGGAAGACACCAGGTGAAACTTGTGCACCAGTAGAGCCAAGATTGGCTAGCATGTCCGCTTCTTCGTTGCTTTCTCTCCCGATGTGACGCAACTCGCAGCCACCGAAGCTGCCCTCCAGTGTGTTGTACAGGTCGCGGTAGGCGATCATGTTGTCTGCGATTGCGTCACAGGCCTTCATTGTTTGCTGCACCACAAGATTCGAGTCGCCGTAGATCATCAATCGAGTGCACCCAAGTGTTTTTGCCATCCGCATGCCATGGATCAAAGCCTCGTACTCAGCCTCGTTGTTGGAGGATAGTTTGAATCCCATCTGCAGAACATAACGGAGCTTGTCCCCTTTTGGCGATATGAGTATGACACCTGCTCCTGCGCCTTCGTGTTTCATGGACCCGTCAAAGTACATAGTCCATGAGTTGGATAAATCTGGTACAGCAGGCAATTGGGCTTCTATCCACTCGGTTGTGAAGTCAGGTAGAACTTGTGCTTTGATAGCCTTCGGGTGCTCGTACTTGATGTCCCTTGATGCCAGCTCGATGAGCCATTTTGCGACTCGACCCGTTGCAATAGGGTTTGTGAGGATGTCACCGATTGCTGAGTTACTTACCACGGTGATCGGGTGCTCTGTGAAGTAGTGCGTCAATTTCCTTGAGGACATGAATACAGCGTAGGCCAGCTTTTGATAGTGCGGGTACCGCTGTTTTGATATAGAGAGAACCTCGCTCAGGTAGTAGACTGGCGTTGAATGCTTTGGCGTGCCCCTCCTCCATGCGTTCGACTACCAGCACGGTACTCACCACCCTGTTTGTAGCCGAGACATACAGGTACAGTGGTTCCCGTTCCTGGGCGCGACCAGGATCGGAGGGCTTGTGAGGATCCGCTTGAGATCTGTGAAGGCTGCTTCAGCTTCTGGCGTCCACTCGAATTTGTCCGCTTCTTCATCAGTCGATAGAACGGCAGCGCCTTTTCACCGAGTTTGCTGATGAATCGACTGAGCGCTGCCACTCGACCTGCTACTTCTGCACGTCATGAAGTTTTGAAGGCCTTTGCATTGTGAGGATGGCCTGTATTTTCTCCGGGTCCGCTTCGATTCCACGAGCGGAAACTAGGTATCCCAAGAGCTGCCCGGCTGGAACGCCGAACATGCACTTCTTAGGATTGAGCTTGATGTGAAAGCGCTTGAGGTTATCGAACGTCTCCCTCAAGTCGTCGAGAGTGTGTGTTCTTCTCTTGTCGTAATGACAATATCATCCACAGACCTGGACATTGCGTCCGATTGTTTTTGAGGCAGTCTTGCATCATGCGTTGTATGTTTCACCCGCGTTTTTGAGCCCAAAGGGCATAGTTGTGTAGCAGTAGACCCCGAGTGGGGTTATGAACGCCGTTTTTTCTTCGTCTTCTTCCTTCACTTATCTGGTGATAGACTGAGTAAGCATCCAGAAAGGACAATCGTGCACATCCAGCGGTGGAGTCGACGATCTGGTCGATTCGAGGTAGTGGAAAGTGATCCTTTGGACAGCACTTGTTAAGTGCTGTAAAATCCACGCACATCCGAAGGATGTCTGTATGCTTCTTCTCCACGAGTACGGGGTTGGCCACCCATTGTGATTTCTTGATTTCTCTGATGAATCCTGCTGCGAGTAACCGGTCGACCTCGGACTCGACTGCGGTTCGCTTTGTGCCGGAGATTCGGCGCATGTTTGCTTGACTGGTTTTGCATCTGGAAACAGTTGGAGAGAGTGCTCGGCGAATTCCCTGGGAATACCTGGCATGTCGGCTGGACACCACGCAAATATTTCCCAGTTCTCACGGAGGAATTCGATGAGCGCGCCTTCCTATGCGATAGGCAGACTCGACGACATGTTGACTGTCTTGGACGGGTCAGTCGGGTGCACCTGATGCGACCTTGTGTCGTTTGTCGCGTTGAAGATCTGTCGACTGCCAACTTTTTATGTTCTGGCATGAGTGTGCGGTCGTTGGAGATCGCCAGATCGGCGAGTGTCTGTTCCATGCCGAATGTCTCGGAGATTTTGCTGAACTCGCGGTCGCAAGCGTCAGACCTTTGAAAGTTTCCACGGACAGTGATGACTCCTTTTGGTCCTGGCATCTTCACCATGAGGTACGCGTAGTGCAGTACCGCCATGAATCGAGCAAACGTCGGGCGCCAAGGATAGCATGGTATTGTGATTTCCAGTCGATGACTTCGAACTCAATCGACTCTGTCCTGAAGTGGCTCTTGTCCCCGAACGTAACGTCGAGTTGTATGGTGCCTTCTGGGTTGATTGCTTTGCCGGGACGATACCGTGGAAGGTATTTGAAGATTTCGGGAGGTTTTCGACTGACCTGTTCATTTTGCGTAGCGTGTCAGCGAAGATGATGTTTATGCCGCTTCTCCGTCCATGAAGACCTTGGTCATGGCGAAGCCTCCAATTTGTGCGTCGAGTACCAAAGCAGCGTGCCCTGGTCGGGCTACAGCAGGGGGATGATCCTCCCGACTGAAGCTTATGATGGTTTCTGATCCTTCAGAAATTCTGGCACAGCAGGAGGTGCCATGACAGCCATGTTCACCTGTCGAGTGATTAACTTTTGCTGTCTGTTGGAGGGGCGACCCTTTTGTATCATGTACATCTGCCCGCGGGGCTGTGGATATTGATCATCTTCCACCCGAAGTACGGGTTGTATGGCACCTGCGATATTTGTGCCTGGGGCAGGCTGTTGTGGCTGTTGCTGCGGTGGCGGCTGTGGTGCCATGAGAGCAGGCATAGCGTTTTGCTGGGGTACAGGTGCAGGCGTGGGCTGAGCGGGTGCTGGGCCGTGCCTTTTGAGTCGTATCATGTAATCAGTCGCCATCTGGTTGAACTCCCTGCAGTTCCTTAGGGTATGATTGGAGCGCAGTTTTCCGTCGTCCCCCTTGAAGAGGTGTAATCTACACCAGTCATCCATCTTTTCTTCGAATGACCGCTCGGGTTTTGCATCAGCGCGTTTTCGCCATTCTTGCCTTTTGTAGCTGTCGCTTCGTTGCTCGCGATCTCGACTGTCCCGTCGATCATCCGAGCGCCTGCTGCTTCTATCTTGGTCATCGCGGGGTTGAGTATAGCCAGCCGCCATGAACTCGGGTCTGTCATCGTCGTAAGGACGTTTGGAGCGTTTGCGCCTGCGATCATCTCTATATGAGTCTCTGCGGCTTCAACTGCCGCTGTCGTGGTTGTCGCGTGGTGGAGAAGCGCGGGATCTGCGCTCCGAATCCTCTCCATCTGCCCACTCGGTCGCGATTTTTATGAGTTGAGCCAAGGAGCTTGGCTTTTCAGGACCAAGTGCTTCTCTGAAGTCCTTCCTGGCTAGACCCTGCGTGAAGGCATCCATGGCCCTATCTTCTGATATTGTGCCAACCGAATTGCGTATTTCGGTCCACCTCCGTATGTACGACCTCAACGACTCGTCTGATCGTTGAGTGCATGCTCGAAGTTCTTCGAATGTCTTCGGGCGCTCACAAAGAGGCTCGAAGTTTTTGATGAAGTCTCTGCGGAAATCGTCCCACGAGTCGTATGATGATGGAGGGAGCACCTTGAGCCAGTCGCGGGCTGTGCCTTCGAGCATGAGTCGTATGTACAACATCGCTATGGTGTTCGTGCCATGCTGGCATGCCACGACAAGTCTGTAGTCTTCTAGCCACCCAGAAGGTTCTTGGCGGCCGTTGTACTTGGGTTGTTCGCCTGTTAACTTGAACCCTTTGGGCATCCGCGTCTCGCGAATGCGTCGAGTGAAGCACAATGCTCCGCATGGCTCTGGTTCACGGTCAGAGTATGAATCGCTGCAGTACGACCTGCGAGATCTGCTTCTGCTGGACTTGCGTCGATGTGTGCTTCTTCCTTCTTTTGAGTGGTGACTGCGACCACTATGATCACGTGTTGCATGTCGCGGGGTTGCTATCTGGCGATCCCTACTCCCTCCTGGAGTTTTGTCCGCTGGCTGTATAGGCTTTGCCGCTAGAGCTAGCGATTTGATTTGTTGGCGATGCAAGGCGGCGTTGGGATCATCCGAAGGAGGTTGCATTGCTTTAAGGTAGGCACCTACGGAGATCAAAGCACCCTCCGCTGTTTTGGGTACTGGGATTCCATCAGCGTCGTGTGTCATAAATGACAAGTTGCGGGTAATTGCTACCCTTTCATGTTCTGGAAGGCTTGCCAACCGTGACCTGGGCCGTGGGGTTGGTTGCATTGTGGATCCGAGGGATTGCTCCCTTCTTCGTGCACTCAAAAGGCTAGCCTGCTTTCTGCGTTCTTCGAGTGCCGCTCGGTAGTTTTGCAGTCGAATTGACTCTTGCCAGTTGAAGTACTGGTAGGTCAACATCTCCTCCGGAGTTGAGTTTGCTGGCATCATTGTGCACTCCTTGATGACTTTATCTGCTTTTGCTGCCATCTCCTCCGTGATCCTCAAGGTTGTAACCCCATCCAGCATGGCTACCGTGCATGGGAATTGTGTAGGCCTGCGGACGGCTGCGGCTGCGGATGATTCTGCGGATAAGGCCACGTAGACCTGATGGGGCGTGACCCGTGGGCACGTGTATGTGCTGTCAATTCCAGTCATGGATTCAATGCCGTCGTCCAGGCTCATGTCAGAGCCGGTATGCTCATCGAGTAGATCTTCTAGGCAAATCTCGTTGTCGATGCGCTCATCGCATATGCTCATCTCGGTATTGGCGAAGCCATTATGGATTTTCGAGTCGAGGTTGGTGTTGGTGAAGATCTCAGAGTCGACGTTGCTGTCGTTATGATTCGCGGGCTCGTAGAAGTCGTCGAGGGATATCCCGCAGTCGAAGCTCTCATCGAGTGGGAGGTCGAAGTCGAAGTTGCTGGTGCGGTATGCTGATTCAGCCTCCTCGCCTTGGAGTTCCTTCATCATGAACTTGTCGATCTCGCCAGTTGACATGGTTGTTGTGGGTGAGCAGGCTTCAGGAATCGACGACGGGGCGAGCGCAGTCGACGAAGCCTCGGGTGCGCCCAGCGCGAGTTGTTGCGGATCTGTCAAGTCCTGCATGCCAAGATTGTTTATGAAGAAACTGAATGCTCCAACTGTTAAATCCAAACCTGACTCGAGACCGGAAAACGCCTCCTGAAGCTCTGGCGAGTGTGGATTGAAGTTAATTGGAGGAGCAGATGCGCTTTTTGCAGGTGAAGCGGGCAGGCTGTCGCTTTTCGAGTGGATTGGCGAGTTGCCGTGTGTCGCCTGGATCGGCGAGTTGCTGTTTGCTGACATGGCCGGCAAGTTGCCGTTTGCAGATTGGATCGGCGAGCTGCCGTTTGCTGATGAGATCGGCGAGTTGCCGTTTGCTGATGGAACCGGCGAAACTTTGAGTCCAGCGCTATTCTTTCCCACAGACGGCGCCACTTGACGAGGGGTAGACTCATCAAGACCCATGGTTAAGGTCCCTGGGTTGTGAATATGGGGGAGAGAACGTGGTAGAGCTGGAAGTATCGTCGGCTGACAAGCAGGGCAAAGATTTTACCCAGGTTCAGGGCCCTCGTGTGGAGGTAACACCCCTACGTCCTGCCTGTCTGTTATTGATTTGCGAATATGGTGGTTACAAGGGATCCCGGCGAGATGTCATCTCGCAAGGGTTTGGTGGCTCTGGAGTTTCGTGGTCTGGTTCGATGGCCCTCCCAGTCCTTAAATAGTAGGCTGGGTCTCGAGTGTTCGTAACCGACCCGATTTACAAGTAAGGAAAACTCTAAACCGACTATGGCTTCGCCAAACTTGGAGGATACTCCATCTTCTTGGGCCTTCCTTCATGGGCTTCATGTAGGCTCTGATAATTGGGCCTAGTCGATACGTGCACCAGGTACCCTCATGGTAGGGTACCAGATAGGCATACCCATGTCAGATGGGTTTGTATCCTTTTTTTGGCGGATTATAGATTGTATCCTCGCCTTGATAGTTCATATATGCTTGTTGTTTTTATGAAAGATCCGACTTGTCCTATTTCTTTCGTTTTCCTTTTATTTATCTTTTAGTTTCTGGTTTAGTTTTATTTTCTCCTTTTTATCTTATTTTTATTTAAAATATTAGTTCTTTTAGTTTGTATTTTCCTTTATGCTTTTAATTTATATACAAAAAAAGAGTTTATGGTGCGAAAGAAAGTTCATGTTCATTTAAATGGCTTTATGTTTTTGAAAAAGTAGGGTTCAGAAAATCTTAAGTGGTTCAGAAGATATACAATCACCGATTCCTAAAATATTCATATTATTCGGATAAATGTTCATGAACTTAACAAAATTAAGTATATTAAAAATCATTTTCAAACATGGAAAACAATACTCATAGGGTTCAAAAAATGTTCATGGAGGTTTGCAAAATTTCATGATGGTTCAAAAAATAGTAACCGGTTTAAAATATGTTTGTATTATGAAGAGAAAGTGTTCACCATATATGTAAAGCATTTACCTATATCAAAATAAATGGTCAACTAGTTTCACAAAGAATATGTCAGCGAATTTCAACTAAATCAATGCATTTTATTAATATTTAGTTGATATTTTACAAATTGAACGAAAAACGAAAACTAAACTAATCTAGTTGTGGTAAAACGGGTCAAACACCGAGTAATCGAGACTGCCATAATCCTCCTTGACCTCAGCCTCTCTAGCATTGCCCCTGTCGTCGCCTTCGGTCGACACAAAATCGTTGTTGTCGCGGATCTTTAAAATTTTCAAATATCAACATTTTTAAATCTGATTTTTTATATTTGAACATTTTACAAAATCATAAAAAGAAAAAAAAGAACAAGAACAAGAAATTTTAAGAAATCAAAGAAAATAAAAAGGAAACAGAAACATAAAATAAAACAAAAAGAAAAAAAGAAAAGAAAAAGAAATATGAAAACAAAAAAAGAAAACAGAGAAGAGAAAAGAAAACAAAAATAAAGAATGGAAAATCCGCCAGCTGGGCTGGGCTGGACTAGCAGACTATCCCATCAAGCGGCGCAACCGATTCGCATTGTTAATGAGCGATATAGGATTTGCCATGCGCTCCTCGCCTTCGTCCCCTGAATCGAGAACTTCACGCTTCACGGGCCACTCCAAATGCGCCCAAATAAAAAAGGTGTTGTTTTTATTTTAGTTTACTAAAATGTTATAAATTTAAATCCAAACATTTTGAAAGCTGAACCTTTTCAAATATGACATCTAAAATCTATTTTTTTTTAATTATGATTGTTTTTAAATTTGAACATTATGTAGTATTTAAACATTTTTCATATCTAAACAATTTATAAAATAGAACCTTATTCAATTCTGAACATTTTTTAATTTGGAAATTTTTAGAAACTAGTTTTTTAATATTCGAAGGAAAATGAGAAAACATAAAAAGGAAACTAAAAAAAAGTGAAAAAAGGAAAAATGAAATGAAATCAAAACAGAAAAACAAATAGCATAAACAGGCTAGCCCAACAGTGTGAGGCCGTCCTGCGCCGCTTGCAGGCGGTATATAGGATTTGCTGCGAGCAACAACGCATATGGATCCAACACCTAGCGCCACTGAATCTCATTTAGCCGATTGGTGCATAACTTTGAGAGGATGAGGTAATATGGAGTCAAAATGAATCCTTTAAAGTGTGCTTCCGGTGCATTGGCTGGGAGGTTTTGGGCTTGATTATACATCAACGTGACATAGAGATTGATCCAATAGGATAGAAGCTATCCAAAAAGTGCAATCAAGGCCATCGTGGCCTTGTAACCGCCCAAGTAAGGCCATCGTGGCATTGACCTTGTAACCACCGTGTATATAAGGCCCATGTCCCAGTAAAAAATCAAATCTTTTCTCTCAATCTACAAGCAGAATCACACACTTATAATCGGTACAACCATCATCATCATCCCATCAAAATTTAAACCTTTTCAAAATTTATTTTTTAGTAGACTCCAAACTGCTAAGAAAGGTTGGCTTAAGAATGATGGTAGCCTCTCTGCTGTGATCTTCTAACCACCGTGTATATAAGGTGGGCCCACGTCCCAGTGCAGCGCCGTGTCCGCGGGAAGTTCCGATTTTCCGAACCATCCACGTCCGCGACGATGCCGACGGCGGCGAGGAGCAGGAGTACAAGTTCAAGGTGATCCACTGGCACTCGCCGTCGGAGCACACCATCAACAGGCAGCGCTTCCCGCTGGAGCTCCACCTGGTGCACGCCAACGAGGAAGGCCACCTCGCCGTCATCGGCATCCTCTACAAGATCGGGAACCCCGACGCGTTCTACGACCAGCTGGAGGAGCAGCTGCGGGCGCTGAAGACGGCGCCCCGGGTGTCGGCCAGGGTGGTGGAGCTCAAGTCGCTGCAGAAGCGGACGGGCAGCTACTTCCGGTACGTGGGGTCGCTGACGACGCCGCCGTGCACGGAGCATGTGATCTAGAGCATCCTGGGCAAGGTGCGGGAGCTCAGCGCGGAGCAGCTGGAGCTGCTGACGGCGCCGCTGCCGCACAAGGACAACCGCCTGCCGCAGCCGCTCAACGGCCGCTCCGTCCAGTTCTACAACCCGCCAAACTCCACCGTCTCCTTCCAAACAGTCTAGCACTAGCTACTTGTCCATGTACGTTCTCTCTTGATCACATGCATGAAGAAATCGATTCACATAGAGAATGGCATTTGAAATGCACTGTAATTGTTTTTTTACCCTATTTAATCTGAAAATATGCAACACTAATTTGATATGTACCAGAATAGAAAGGTTGGCACAGAACTTCCGGCATGATTACACATTAGTTTGATAGCAGAGTATTTACAGGAACGGCACGATGCTGTTACGATCAACAGTGCTGGAGAGCTAGTGGAACCTGTCAAACTAAAACTTCATATTACAGCAAAAAAAGTTATCCCATTGAAACAGAAGGATGGTTCCCCGTGTCATCAACAAGAAACAGAGGGATGGTTTGGGTGCAGTTGTAAGGCCTTAGTGAAAGCAGAGACTACATCATCTTTGGTCCATGAGGATTTGTTGCCATTAGGGGACACAAACAAACTAATTGTCTCGAGGAGTATCAGGTGCTCCATGCCGACTGGTGTACTGCCGCCCCACTCACTGATCCGGAGCCCCAAGGTTTGTAGCTTGGGCATAGCCCCTTCCTCAAACAACAATAACGCCGTAACATCCCCGCGATAAGGCCAAAATTCGAATTTCTCTAGAACAGGGAATATTCCCATGCCGAATACAACCCGTCCTCCAGTAATTCGCCCCTCCAAGGTGAATCGGAGGCGGACGAGGGAAAACATCTTTCCAAGAGCATGAACATCCTCAATCGACGCCTCCATAGTACGCACGTGCAGGACACGCAGACAATGGAGATCACCCATCCATTTGGGGATTCTAGGCAACATCCAATCACCCAGCTTTTTTTTTAGAAAAGGGGCAGTCCCAGCCCATGCGGCTTTTATTAAATTTATTAAAAGTCGGTAGTTCTTACAAATAGATTACATCATGGGTCACACAAAGTTGCGACCTGAATCAACCATCTAAAAAACAAAGACACCATAGAATGACATTGCATTAACATGATATCATGAGATCAGAACGCCAGCTGCACAGGGAATATAGATCCGACGCAATTCATTCCAGGCGGCTATACCCAAACACCAATCACCCGGCTTTAGTTTCTCGATATGTTTAAAAGGAGTATTGGATAATAAACCCAACTTGTTACCCGTGTCCGTAACAAAGGTGCAATAGGGGTCTAGACATTTAAGGTTACGGAACTTTCCAAGAGATGATAACAAAGCATCAACTTTTGACGTATCCACACCGCCAAGAAAAGTCAACTCCCACAGGTTGGTCAGCTCGCCGAGACCCCTAATTTCCTTCTCTGAGTTTTTTTCCAGGTCAAAATCACACAGATAACGTAATGATTTCATATTGTTGACCCTTGGATAGCTGCACCAATTGGAAGACGCAGATAGGACAAGCGGGGTAAGTGAACGATATCTGATGGGAGGCTGTTTTTTAAATAGCCAAGTAGGTCCAGCGTCTCCAAATAAACAAGTCTTTTCAGCGACGAGGGGAGCTCTATGTGACCACCCCATGCTACAACCTTCAAATACCTTAGTTGAAACAATTGGTTGATACCAGTGAGGTCAATTGTGAGATCATTATAGCCGTTGTTAAGGGTGAGCACCCTGAGATATTTGAACAATGATAGTTGGGGCATGGAATTCCTGGTCCATGCACAGACTCGAACATGTGACAGCAAGCTAGGACCAATATTCAGTCCATCTGTTGCACCACTAGACATGGACATCAGGGATAATCGGCGAACCTTGTATTTGCAACCTTCCGTGATGTCTTCAGAACTAGATGCCACACTTAAAAAATTATCTTCCGTGCACTTGCTTAGGATCAAATCAAGCATTATATCGTGTACTCTGCAATACTCCAGCTCTCCATCCTCCGATCTTAGAGCAGGCTGAATCATGCTCCTATTGATTAGTTCCTTGAAATAACTCTTGCCAACTTCAATTAACTCTAGTCCATGCAAATTGCTGACAAGGCCTTCAGCTACCCATTCCCGAATCACCTCAGACATCAAAATTACCTCGTCCTCAGGATACATACCAAGATACAAAAAACAAGCTCGGAGATGAAGAGGAAGATGCATGTAGCTGAGATTCAGTATATTTTTTATATCGTCCAAAGTGGGATTTATATGAGACCGGGCACCCATAGAAGTTCTTATATTCTCCCAACTACTCCTTGATCCTTCTTTACTAGCTAACAAGCTAGCTATAGTGATGATTGCAAGTGGCAGTCCGCCACACTTCTTCAGAATGTCAGCTGATACTTCTTCAAGATAAGATGGACACCCATCACTAGACCCAAATACTCTATTGAAGAATAGCATTCTTGAGTGATGTTCGTTGAGGGGATTTATTCTGTAGATGCACTCCTTATCATTGCGGCAAGCTATGCCGGCCACACCTTCCACTCTTGTTGTCACTATCACTCTACTCCCATTACCTTCATTTGGAAATGCTCGACTAATAACATTCCATACTGATTGATCCCACAAGTCATCAACCACAATAAGGTATCTGTAGAATTGTTTGCATGGGTTATATACAAAATATACAAAAAAACACGAGAACAGTATTTCAAGAACAAGATTATACTAATAATGTTGATTCAAGGAGTCTATTGTTTATAAAACTAAATTAGGAGCGCCATATAATATTTTGTCTAAAAAGGGAATTTCGATCATCATTTGACATGCTATGAGTATATCTCTCTTTTGTATTCAGTTAACTTTCTCAGGTATGCGTAGCAGGCGTTTGCATTTAAAGTAGAATGTACAAATCCTTTTACAATAGGGATACAATGATTGTGTTCGAATACTGAATGAGGAAAGTAAATCAAAACTTCAGACACGTGTAGCACGTAGCACGTAAGGAACACAATGCAGTCCAGAGTTGAAATTAAGAAGTATTTTCACTAGAGGCATAGATACAAACATTACCGAACATTTAACATGATTAGCCGCCCATGCAAGTGACTATTAGAAAAGAACAATTACCTCTTCTCTTTTAGAAATTCCCTAATGTTCTCAATGATGTCTTCAATCTCGCGAGTATGGGAAGATTGCATCATACCAAGTTTCACTTCTAGACGGTTGAAAAGCACTTTTACATCAGGTTTCTGTGAAACAGAAAAGAATGCCGTACAATGGAATTGCCCTCTGAACTTATCATAAAGCTGTTTGGCAAGTGTAGTTTTTCCGAGACCCCCGAATCCCACAATGGACAACACCTTGAGTTTCTTCTGAGCATCCATCAACCAATTGGATAGTTCCTGTGTTGGGCCATCAATACCCACAAGGTTGGCTGCCTCTTGATAAACTGCTTGTAGCCGTGGGTCAACAACGACGGAGCTAGAGCTAGGCTTCCAATCATCAATCTTGTACCTCTCCCGTCGAGCATTTGCATCTATTGCAAGAGTCTTAAGCTCTTCAATCCGGGTGGCGAGCTGATGGCGCTGTCGCAGCCTCTTGAGACGCCTAGTGGTCCTCTTTACGAAGCCTGCCTCGGCATCTCTGCGTCCAAATTGGCGCATGAAGTCATCGATGCAGTTTTCCATGTCGTAAGACATCTCCCTGACATGGTCTCTCCAATCCTTTACTGCTGGATCGAGCTCATCCATGAGCTCCAGCTTCTGAAGGGCGGCATTCATAGCACTGAACTCCTTCTCGAGGAACGACGCCTGCTTTCTCACCCCTTCGAGCTTCTTGTACTCGTCGCCCATGAGCGCAGTGAGCTTTCCTATGAGGGGGTTCATCACCCCAGTCGCCACGCTCACCACTGCTCCCACCATCTCCTTAGCTAGATCTCTTAGCTCACCAGACTAAATCTTGATTGCACCAATGAAGAATATAATCACAGTTAATCGCTGAGGTAGAGATTGGCCTGCTGAAGAAAGCATGTTGCATCACGATAATCAGTGAATGAATGATTTGCTCTTTCTAGTAGTACATGAAGGTTGTTAAGTCTTTAAACCAAGAATATAATAGAGAATAGATCATTACTTATTCGCGTGGTTGCGTACAATTAATTCTACAGAACGATTCGTATACAAGTGTGAAGGTTGAAATCGAGCAGTAAAATGCATTAATAAAATTATCTGAAATTGAGCAGTAACTTTTAACTTGAAGCAACCGTATTTTGTACAGGATATTTTTGTTCAGCTTGGCTGGTTCAAATCTTAACAGCTAATCAGGTACAGAAATGCGATGCGACTATAGCAATATCTTAATTAATCACACGATGACGACGTGTTCAGCGAACGCTAAAACTGTATGTCATCGAGCTGACAGGAATGAGCTGCTTGAAAACCATGAACTAATAGCTAGCAAAATAAATTCACCTCCTCGCAGAACTGCTTGGGGCTGTGGTGGTGGTGTCATGTTGGGCGTCTAATTCACGATTAAGCATGCAAGCAGCTGGTGGTGTTTCATGATCGACGGAACAAAGCTGACCTGGTGACAGCGGGCGTCCTCCGGCCGGCGTCGCCCGCGAGAATGGCAATTGGAAGTCTAGATCTAGATCCTCCCTTTGCGTCCACCTACGGCATGAGACGACTCGTCTTGTCTATTAGTCTATACAGCCACCACGCCGGCGGTCTACACGCTTAGCACCTTCCTGGTGGGTGGTGGTGCAGATCCTGATTGCTGTCTACGCGTGGACGGGAGCACCTACTTCACGCGTTACGCGTTTCGGTCGCTGACAGCAACTGCTTCCGATAGGCTGGAAAAATCTTGTGTTTTTTTTTTTGAAACTGTGGGGCAAAAGCTTTGCCCCTTATATTAATTAAGATAGAAAGTGCCCGGTTTATTAGTGGAAGAAACCGGGTGAAAACCATACAACAAACACCACGGGCAAAGCCCACACAACCCACTCCACGGCCAGCCGGCCAGCAAACCACCCTTGCCGGAGAGAAGACGCCGCAGCTGCTATGGGAGGAGCAGGTACGGGACGCTCCGTCGAAGATGAAAGCGGCCACCACCGGGAGCCCCGACGACGAACAGCACCGAGAACAACCTTGCCGCCCACACGACACAAGGAGGACCGCCCTCGAAGATGCAGACAAACTCGGAGCCGCCGCCCCGACATCCAACTCTCCATTGCGCCCGGCGCAAACCACCTGGACCACCATCCGGGGCCGCCGCCCCGACATGCCACCGCCCACACGCGAGCCACGACGCCGCACGACACGGTCACCCACAGCCCAAGCTGTACCAGGTAAGCCGCTCGCAGACCACGGCCGCCGTACCAACATCCGGGGCCGCCGCCCCGGCCTAAAAGGCAACCGCTGCTGCCGCTGCCCCAGCAGCCCCGACAGCCTCGCCGCCAGCACCCCCTTCCGGGACCGCCGTCCCGACCTAGCACCGCTCGACCGAGCCACGACGCCGCACGAACCAGCCACCCGCAGCCCAAGCTGCCCAGGGAGAGCTGCTCGCAGGCCACGGACGTCGTACCAACATCCGGGGCCGCCGCCCCGGCCTAAAAGACAGCCGCTGCTGCCACCTCCACACCAGCCTCGACACCCTCGACGCCACACTCCCGCAACCACAGGTCCCTCCGGCCGGTCACACTTCAAGAACGATGCCCCCAAGGGGGAACATGGCGCAGGACGCCACCACCGCCCGATCCCGTAAGATCTAGGGTTTCCCCCGAAGTGGCACGAGCAGAGGGCAGTCATCGCGTCCCGACGGTGCCTCCAAGGAGGGAAACGGCGCCCGGAGGCGTCGCCACCGCCTGCGCCGGAAAAACCGCAGCAGAGCTTTCGCCCGACGACGACATGCCCAGAGCCTGCCCGTGCAGCCCGACCGGCCAGCCGCCAGCCACCACATCCAGCGTCCACACGCCAAGGCCAACACGCGCCGGAACCCCACCAAGGCACCCCTGCCTCGACGGAGGCCGCCGCCATCGGTGCTGCCGCTGCAGCCCTCGGTCCGGGGCCGCCGCCCCGGCTTCCTCGCACCCGGGCGCCAGAGCACGGTGACAGGAGGCCACCTCCCGCGCTGGCGCCACCTCTGCCCTGCAGCACGCCCTCATCAACGCGTAGCACCTTCTCCTCTGCAGCTCTGCCCCCTGCCGACGCCCTGACTCCACACCGGTGCTTCCGCCTTCGCCCGCACGAAGCGGCGAACCGCACCTGCCCGCCCCAGCCCGGGCCCGGATCGGGCCCGCCAAGCCCATCGGGCGAGCCACCTCTCCAGCGACGGCGCCGCAGGCACCCCGCACCTCCGCCTGCAGACCACACCGACCGCCGCCGCTCCCGAGCCCGCCGGCTCGGCCTCCTCCGCCCTGGCCGGCGCCGCCCCCACGACCCGACCTTCCACCAACCGAGAGAACGGGAGCCGCCCCCCCGACCGCCTTTGTGGCAGCGGAGGGGCGCCGCCACCGCCGCGGCCGAGGCCGCCGACGGCAGCGGCAGAGAAGGCTCGGCGAGGGAGGGGTTCCATTTTGATATTTCGTGTCATCAAAGGTTTAAAGTCATGCACGTTCTGCTGCGTCGTTATTCGTTTTGAACTACTGTTTCGCGTAATCATGCACTTTCTAATTACTTTACAAACATGCATTTAGTAACGTACGGCTTGCTTTTTTTTCACAACTGAGATATGAGTGAAGTTTTAAAAAGGCATATATATTTACACAAATATATTTCAATTTGAAATAAAATGTACAAAAAACTATGCGAGTCCACGGGTAGGTTCCATTCCAGTACTCGGTTTCGAGTTTACTCGATTATAACTTTTCAATTTCGAATCGATGTTCGGAAATTTTGTAGATGAATTTTATCAAATTCGTTGCACTTGGTTGAACGTTTGGAATATCCTTTGACGAGGAGGTCAATCTCAATGTTTCACACAATATTCAAGTTGTAATTTGGTCTTGAACACTTTTTAAAAACCCCGTTGAATGTAATTTGGTCTTGAACGATTTTTTTAAAGACCGTTGAACAGAATTGGGTATTGAACGATTTAGTAAAACTCCCTTGAACAGAAATTTGGTTTAAACGGATTTTGGAACGATTATTGAAAACCATGTGAACGATTATTGAAAAACATGTTGAACGTAATTTGGCTTTGAATGATTTTTTTGAAAGACCCGTTGAACAAAATTTGGTATTGAACGGTTTTGTAAAACTCCATTGATTTATAATATTTGCATTCATATTCTCATCATATTTGCATCATATAAGGGTTATATCATTGATTTATAATGATTTTGAGAATAATTCACAAGTTCCCCTATTTTTCTGGAATTAACCCTGCGCAGGCAGAAAACCCTATTTTCTATATTTTGATGTTTCAGGGACCCAAACGACGTCCAAATGACTTGCAATTTTAGGAGCATCAATATTTGGAAGGAAGAAGATCTGGGAGCGAAGGAAGCAAACAAACGGAGGTCCGAGGACCAAAAGAGGGTGGCCCACGCGGCCACAGTACCAGGCCGCGTGGGACCCACCATATTGGCCCTCGAGGCTCCGTTGCCGTCGATCTTTCTTCCAGAAGCTTCGTCTTGACCTAAAACCGACTATAAAAATAGTCCCCGAGGCTCTTCGGAAAGGAGCGCCGCAGAAACACAGAAACCACGAAACAGAGATCAGGAGCTGCAGATTGGAGGGGGAAAACTCCGGCGGGGCGCTGCCGGAGAGGTCTCCACCTCCTCCAACGACATCTCCATCGACTCCATGATGAAGAGGGAGTAGTCCACCCCTGGACTATGGGTTTGTGGAAGTAACTTATGTATCTCTCTCTCTCTTGTGCTTCACTAATTAGCACCGTATGAGCTGCCGAACATGATTACGGTCATCTATGTAATACATTTGTGGTGTATCTTTATGAGTTAATATATGTGTGAGATTGCAATTGTTTTACTTCAGTTATGAAAGTAGATGCATATTATGTACCCCGTTCTTGTTTACTTGTTATGATCAAGCATGTTTATGAGAGCGTGTGTGGTGGAACGTGTGCATTAGATGGAGTAACGGGGGGTGGCTAGTGCGGTGAACGTGAGAGAAAGTTCCGCGATCCACTTGGGTATTTTACCTTACTTTGTTGCCTCACTAGGGATAAAAAGAAATAGCTTGCTACCGGAGATGTGGGTGTGACCATTGCCACTTCTCCATGACTAGATCTAGCATGTTCTTATTTCAACTTCATGTCATGAAACTTATTGCTATGCTCTGATTTATCTTAATACTAAGGTGTCATGATTTAGTTCGCATCTTAGTGGAGTATAAGAGAGATTAATAACCAAAAGATCTCTATGTTAGGACGTGATGCCCATATGATTATAACTTGTCATGAAACTTTGTTGCAATCTCATATGTTAATTTTTGTGTTTCATTGTCCACCACATCATTAAAGAGAGAGTGCATTTGTGAAACCATGAACCCCGGTCCATTTTTAATCATAAGAAACACCTTTCCAACAACTTTCGTTCACTTTTCATTTTCAGCCACAATTAAATCCGAAAATACAAAAATACTTTTGCATCTTGCATACATCATATAAAACCCAAAAATATCATCCATCATTGTTTCCATCATCCTTGCATATTTATTTATTGTTTTGTATTATCATTCTCACACCTTGTGCTTGACAACCACTTGGTGAGGTTGAGGGCACAAAACAATTTACTTTTGTTTGCAGGTTTCCAAGGGAAGGATAAGGAGGTAAAGCTTCCACTACTGATTCCCCGAGAGTTCGATATAAACCCTCGAGTCACCTTCGTGGGGAATTGTCTTGCCCGTACTACACACTCTGCTATTGGGGTCTCAACCTACGCCATTTAAGGGCTATCAGTAACCCATTGAACGTAATTTGGTCTTCAACAAATTTTTAAAAACCCGTTGAACGTAATTTGGTCTTTAACGATTTTTGAAAAACTGTTGAACAGAATTTGCTATTGAACGATTTTGTAAAACTCCGTTGAACAGAAATTTGGTTTAAACGGATTTTGAAACGATTTTAATATATGGACAGATTTTTCCTTTTTTCTCGTTTTTCTTTCTTTTTTATATTCATTTTAAAAAAAATAGAGTTGTAAATTGTTCATTTTCAAAATTTGTTCATTTTGAGAATTGCTCATTTTCAAAACTTGTTTATTTTTGAAATTTATTCAGATTCAAAGTTTGTTCATTTTTTAAATTTGTTCATTTCAGAAATTGTTCATGTTCGAAATTTGTTCATTTACGAAATTTATTCACAAAAATGAACATGTATGGTATTTGAAAGATTTTAATATATGGACAGGTATTATTTTCCCAAAACGTAAAACTTTGGTTTCTAATATTAAACGTAAATAAAAAATAAGAAAGAAAAAAGAAACAGCCAAAAAAGAAAAATAAAAATAAAAAGGAAAGGCAAAACAAAGTGGAAAAGAAGAACCAGAATACCAAATTTTGGCTAAAGATGCTATTGGGCCGGCCCACCTCGTGAAGAACGGCGCGCGGAGCGCTATGCGCTCCGCGGTACGCGGCAACTAGGTTTCGGCCGCGTGGACAGGCATCGCTCCGCACACCCCGTCCTGAGTATATGGGCGCGGCCCACTTGACTATTTTCTTTACTTCTCCGTACTTATTTTTTGATGTGTAACAATGTAAAGAAAAATTCGATGGGTTGTATCCTTTTTTTGGCGGATTATAGATTGTATCCTCGCCTTGATAGTTCATATATGCTTGTTGTTTTTATGAAAGATCCGACTTGTCTTATTTCTTTCGTTTTCCTTTTATTTATTTTTTAGTTTCTGGTTTAGTTTTCTTTTCTCCTTTTATCTTATTTTTATTTAAAATATTAGTTCTTTTAGTTCATATTTTCCTTTATGCTTTTAATTTATATACAAAAAAAGAGTTTATGGTGCGAAAGAAAGTTCATGTTCGTTTAAATGGCTTTATGTTTTTGAAAAAGTAGGGTTCAGAAAATGTTAAGTGGTTCAGAAGATATACAATCACCGATTCCTAAAATATTCATAGTATTCGGATAAATGTTCATGAACTTAACAAAATTAAGATATTAAAAATCATTTTCAAACATGGAAAACAATACTCATAGGGTTCAAAAAAATTTCATGGAGGTTTGCAAAATTTCATGATGGTTCAAAAAATAGTAACTGGTTTAAAATATGTTTGTATTATGAAAAGAAAGTGTTCACGATATATGTAAAGCATTTACCTATATCAAAATAAATGGTCAAGTAGTTTCACAAAGAATATGTCAGCGAATTTCAACTAAATCAATGCATTTTATTAATATTTAGTTGATATTTTACACACTGAACGAAAAATGAAAACTAAACTAATCTAGTTGTGGTAAAACGGGTCAAACACCGAGTAATCAAGACTGCCATAATCCTCCTGGACCTCAGCCTCTCCAGCATTGCCCCTGTCGTCGCCTTCGGTTGACACAAAATCGTTGTTGTCGCGGATCTTTAAAATTTTCAAATATCAACATTTTTAAATCTTATTTTTTATATTTGAACATTTTACAAAATCATAAAAAGTAAAAAAAGAACAAGAACAAGAAATTTTAAGAAATCAAAGAAAATAAAAAGGAAACAGAAACATAAAATAAAACAAAAAGAAAAAGGAATATGAAAACAAAAAAAGAAAACAGAGAAGAGAAAAGAAAACAAAAATAAAGAATGGAAAATCCGCCAGATGGGCTGGACTAGCGGACTATCCCATCAAGCGGCGCAACTGATTTCGCGTTGTTAATGAGCGATATAGGATTTGCCATGCGCTCCTCGCCTTCGTCCCCTGAATCGAGAACTTCACGCTTCACGGGCCACTCCAAATGCGCCCAAATAAAAAAGGTGTTGTTTTTATTTTACTTTACAAAAATGTTATAAATTTAAATCCAAACATTTTGAAAGCTGAATCTTTTCAAATATGACATCTAAAATCTAAATATTTTTAATTATGATTGTTTTTAAATTTGAACATTATGTAGTATTTAAACATTTTTCATATCTAAACAATTTATAAAATAGAACCTTATTCAATTCTGAACATTTTTTAATTTGGACATTTTTAAAAACTAGTTTTTTAATATTCGAAGGAAAATGAGAAAACATAAAAAGTAAACTAAAAAAAAAGTGAAAAAAGGAAAAATGAAATGAAAGCAAAACAGAAAAACAAATAGCATAAACAGGCTAGCCCAACAGTGTGAGGCCGTCCTGCGCCGCTTGCGGGCGATATATAGGATTTGCTGCGAGCAACAACGCATATGGATCCAACACCTAGCGCCACTAGCTAGTTGTCGATGTACGTTCTCTCTTGATCACATGACGAAATCGATTAACCTACAGAATAACATTTGAAATGCACTGTAATTGTTTTTTTTACCATATTTAATCTGAAAATATGCAACACTAATTTGATATGTACCAGAATAGAAAGGTTGGCACAGAACTTCCGGCATGATTACACATTAGTTTGATAGCAGAGTATTTACAAGAACGGCACGATGCTGTTAGGATCAACAGTGCTGGAGAACTAGTGGAACCTGTCAAACTAAAACTTCATATTCCAACGAAAAAAATTATCCCATTGAAACAGAAGGATGGTTCCCCGTTTCATAAACAAGAAACAGAGGGATGGTTTGGGTGCAGTTGTGAGGCCTTAGTGAAAGCAGAGACTACATCATCTTTGGTCCATGAGGATTCGTTGCAAAAAGTGGACACATACAAACTAATTGTCTCGAGGAGTATCAGGTGCTCCATGCCGACGGGTGTACTGCCGCCCCACCCATAAGAGATCGTGAGCCCGAAGGTTTGTAGCTTGGGCATGGCCCCTTCCTCGAACAACAATAACGCCGTAACATCCTCGCGATAAGGCCAAAATTCGAATTTCTCTAGAACAGGGAATATTCCCATGCCGAAAACAACCCGTCCTCCAGTAATTCGTCCCAAGCTGAATTGGAGGGAGACGAGAGAAGACAGCTTTCCAAGAGCATGAATATCCTCAATCGACGTCTCCATAACAAACACGTGCAGGACACGCAGACAGTGGAGATCACCCATCCATTTTGGGACTCTAGGCAACATCCAACTGTCCAGCTTAAGTTTCTCGATATGTTTAAAAGGAATATTGGATAATAAACCCAACTGGTTACTCGAGCCCGTAACCATGGCCCAACGGATGTCTAGACATTTAAGGTTACGGAGCTTTCCAAGAGAGGATACCAAAGCATCAACATTTGACGTATCCACGCTGCCATTAAAAGTCAACCCCCACAGGTTGGTCAGCTCGCCGAGACCCCTAATTTCCTTCTCTGAGTTGTTTTTCAGGTCAAAATCACAAAGATAACGTAATGATTTCATATTGTTGACCCCTTGGATAGCTGCACCAATTGGAAGACGCAGATAGGACAAGCGGGGTAAGTGAACGATATCTGATGGGAGGCTGTTTAAAAAACAGCATTCTAGGTCCAGCGTCTCCAAATAAACAAGTCTTTTCAGTGCAGATGGGAGCTTTATGTGACCACGGGGTGCGACAACCATCAAATACCTTAGTTGAAACAATTGGTTGATACTAGTGAGATCAACTGTGAAATCATTATAGTTGATGTTAAGGGTGAGCACCCTGATATATTTGAACAATAATAGTTGGGGCATGGAGTTCCTGGTCCATGCACACACTCGAACATGTGACAGCAAGCTTGCACCAATATTCAATCCATTTGTTGCACCGCTAGACATGGACATAAGAGATAATCGACGAACCTTGTATTTGCAACCTTCATGTTTCGTGGTGTCTTCAGAACTAGATGGCACACTTAAAAAATTATCTTCCGTGCACTTGCTTAGGATCAAATCAAGCATTATATCGTGTACTCTGCAAGACTCCAGCTCTCCATCCTCCGATCTTAGAGCAGGCTGAATCATGCTTCTATTGATTAGTTCCTTGAAATAACTCTTGCCAACTTCAATCAAATCTGGTCCATGCAAATTGCTGACAAGGCCTTCAGCTACCCATTCCCGAATCACCTCAGACATCCAAATTTCCTCGTCCTCAGGATACATACCAAGATACAAAAAACAAGCTCGGAGATGATGAGGGAGATGCATGTAGCTGAGATTCAGTATATTTTTTATATCGTCCAAAGTGGGATTTATATGAGACCGGGCACTCATAGAACTTCTTATATTCTCCCAACCACTCCTTGATCCTTCTTTACTAGCTAACAAGCTAGCTATAGTGATGATTGCAAGTGGCAGTCCGCCACACTTCTTCAAAATGTCAGCTGCTACTTCTTCAAGATAAGATGGACACCTATCACTAGATCCAAATACTCTATTGAAGAATAGCATTCTTGAGTTATGTTCGTTGAGGGGATTTATTCTGTAGATGCACTCCTTATCATTGTGACAAGCTATGCCGGCCACACCTTCCACTCTTGTTGTCACTATCACTCTACTCCCATTACCTTCATTTGGAAATGCTCGCCTAATAACATTCCATACTGATTGATCCCACAAGTCATCAACCACAATAAGGTATCTGTAGAATTGTTTGCATGGGTTATATACAAAATATACAAAAAAAAAACGATCAAGTACAGTATTTCAAGAACAAGATTATACTAATAATGTAGATTCAAGGAGTCTATTGTTTATAGAACTAAATTAGGAGCGCCATATAATATTTTGTCTAAATAAGATTGTCTAAAAAGGGAATGTTGATCATCATTTGACATGCTATGAGTATCTCTCTCTTTTGTATTCAGTTAACTTTCTCACGTACGAGACTTGTACTCTGCGCAGGCGTTTGCATTTAAAGTATCTAGAAATCCTTTTACAATAGGGATATAATGATTGTGTTCTACTCCCTATATTTTTAAATATAAGATGTTTTAGAATTTCTGCATGTTGTCTAGATACGGACGAATATGAGTGAACATATATACTGAAACATGTCTAGATACATGTGATTATAGTAAATGGCTAAAACATCTTATATTTAAAAACAGGGGGAGTAATACTGAATGAGGAAAGTAAATCAGACGTCTAGCACGTAGCACCTAAGGAACACATTGCAGTACATAGCTGAAAGAAGTATGTTCACTAGAGGCGTAGATACAAACATTACTGAACATTTAACATGATTAGCCGCCCACGCAAGTGATTATTAGAAAAGAACAGTTACCTCTTGTTCTTTAGATGTTCCATTATGTCTTCAATGATGTCTTCAATCTCATGAGCATGGGAAGACGGGGTCATGTCAAGTTTTGCTTCTAGACGGTTGAGAAGCACTTTTATATTAGGTTTTTGTGAAATGGAAAAGAATGCCTTGTAATGGAATTGCCCTCCAAACTTGTCATACAACTGTTTGGCAAGTGTAGTTTTCCCAAGACCTCCGAATCCCACAATGGACAACACCTTGAGTTTCTTCTGAGCATCCATCAACCAATTGGATAGCTCCTCCGTTGGGCCATCAATACCCACAAGGTTGGCTGCCTCTTGATAAACTGCTTGTAGGTGTGGGTCAACAACGACGGAGCCAGAGCTAGAGCTAGAGCTAGAGCTAGAGCTAGAGTTAGAGCTAGGCTTCCAATCATCAATCTTGTACCTCTCTCGTCGAGCATTTGCATCTATTGCAAGAGTCTTAAGCTCATCAATCCGGGTAGCGATCCGATGGCGCTGCCACAGGCTCTTGAGACGCTCAGTGGTCCTCTTTACGAAGCCTGCCTTAGCATCTTTGCGTCCGAACTGACGCATGAAGTCATCGATGCAGTTTTCCATGTCGTAAGACATCTCCCTGACATGGTCTCTCCAATCCTTTACTGCTGGATCGAGCTCATCCATGAGCTCCAGCTTCTGAAGGGCGGCATTCATAGCACTGAACTCCTTCTCGAGGAACGACGCCTGCTTTCTCACCCCTTAGAGCTTCTTGTACTCGTCGCCCATGAGCGCAGTGAGCTTTCCTATGAGGGGGTTCATCACCCCAGTCGCCACGCTCACCGCTGCTCCCACCATCTCCTTAGCTAGATCTCTTAGCTCACCAGACTAAATCTTGATTGCACCAATTACCAATATAATCACAAATAATCGCTGAGGTAGAGAGGGGCCTGCTGAAGAAAGCATGTTGCATCACGATAATGAGTGAATGAACGATTCGTATACAAGTTTGAAGGTTGAAATTGAGTGGTAAAATGCATTAGTAAACCATGAACTACACTAGCTAGCAAAATAAATTCACCTCCTGCCAGAACTGCTTGGGGCTGGCTGTGGTGGTGGTGTCATGTTGGGCGTCTAATTCACGATTAAGCATGGAAGCAGCTGACCTGGTGACAGAAAGCGGGCGCGGGCGTCCTCCAGCTGCGGCGATGCAATCGGATTCGACGGCGGCCGGCGAGAAGTCTAGATCTCCCTTTGCGGCATGAGACGACTCGTCTAGATCTAGACAGCGGCGTCGTCGGTAGCACCTTCCTGGTGGGTGGTGGGCAAATCCTGATTGCCGTCTACGCCTGGACGGCGGCCCACTTGACTATTTTCTTTTCTTCTCCCTACTTATTTTTTTATACGTTGTAAGGAAAAATTCGATGGATTGTATCCTTTTTTTGCGGACTATAGATTGTATCCTCGCCCTGATAGTTCATATATGCGTGTTGTTTTTATGAAAGATCCGACTAGGTCTTATTTCTTTCGTTTTCCATTTATTTATTTTATATAGTTTCTGTTTTAGTTTTTCTTTTCTCCTTTTTATCTTATTTTGTATTTAAAATATTAGTTCTTTTAGTTCGTATTTTCCTTTATTTTTCAATTTATATACAAAAGAAGAGTTTATGAAAAGAAAGTGTTCACAATATATGTAAAGCATTTACCTGTATCAAAATAGTTGGTCAAACACCAACTAAAATACAAAAACTAAAATAATCTAGTTGTGGTAAAACGGACCAAACACCGAGTAATCGAGACAGCCATAATCCTCCTTGACCTCGGCCTCTCCGACATTGCCGCTGTCGTCGCCTTCGGCCGACGCAAAATCTTTCTTGTCGGGGATCTTCAAAATTTTCATATATAAACAATTTTTTAATCAGATTTTTTTATATTTGAAAATTTTACAAAATCATAAAAAGTAAAAAAAAAGAACAAGAAATTTTAAGAAATCAAAGAAAAGAAAAAAGGAAATAGAAAAAATAAAATAAAACAAAAAGAAAAAAGAAAAGAAAAAGGAATATGAAAACAAAATATGAAATAGAGAAGAGAAAAGAAAACAAAAATAAAGAATGGAAAATCCGCCAGATGGGCTGGACCAGCAGACGATCCCATCAAGTGGCGTAGCTGATTTCGCGTTGTTAATGAGCGATATAGGATTTGTCATGCGCTCCTCGCCTTTCGTCCCCTGAATTGAGAACTTCAAGCTTCACGGGCCGCTCCAAATGCGCCAAAATAAAGAAAAGGTGTTGTTTTTATTTTATTTTACTAAAATGTTATAAATTTTAAATCCAAACATTTTGAAAGTTGAACCTTTTCAAACTGACATTTAAAATCTGAATATTTTTTAATTATGATTTTTTTAAATTTGAACATTTTATAGTATTTAAACATTTTCATATCTGAACAATTTATAAAATAGAACCTTATTCAATTCTGAACATTTTTTAATTTGGACATTTTTAAAAACTAGTTTTTTAATATTTGTAAAAATGGAAAATGAGAAAACATAAAAGAAAACTAAAACAAAAAGTGAAAAAAGGAAAAAAATGAAATGAAAGCAAACCTGAAGAAAAAGAGAAAAACAAATAGGAGAAACAGGCTGGCCCAACAGTGTGAGGCCGTCCCGCCCCGCCCGCGGGCGATATATAGGATTTGCTGCGGGCAACAACGTATATGGATCCAACACCTAGCGCCATTGAATCTTATTTAGCCGATTTGTACATAACTTTGAGAGGATGAGATAATATGGACTCAAAATGAATCCTTTGAAGTGTGCTTCCGGTGCATTGGCTAGGAGGTTTTGCGCTTGATTATACATCAATGTGACATAGAGATTGATCCAGTAGGATAGAAGCTATCCAAAACGTGCAAGTAAGGCCATCGTGGCATTGACCTTGTAACCACCGTGTATATAAGGCCCATGTCCCAGTAAAAAATCAAATCTTTGCTCTCAATCTACAAGCAGAATCACACACTTATAATCGGTACAACCATCATCATCATCCCATCAAAATTTAAACCTTTTCAAAATATTTTTGTGGTAAACAATTTTTGAAATTTGAACAATTTTCAAATTTGAAAATTCAAATCAGAACATTTTAAAATTATGAACCTTTTTTAATATTTAGAATTTTTTCATATATGAACAATTTTTAAAATAGAACCTTATTCAATTTTGAACAATTTTCAATTCCAAACATATTATAAATTTGGAAATTTTAAATAACTATTTTTTAATATTCTTAAACAGGAAACGAGAAACATAAAAAATAAAAACAGAAAAAAGAAAGATTGAAAAAGAAAATAAATAAATGGAAAATGATGAAAAACAAAAAATAATATCAGCAGAAACGGGCCGTGATGCGCTTCAAGCCGCGGGGCCGCCCCACGCAGCCTGTAGGCGATATATAGGTGTGATGGGGCGAATAGCTCACATGCGACGTCTTTCCAGTGAATTGGCTGCAAAGCGACATCGTTCGCAAGAATAGCTATGCTGCGACGTCTCCTCCCGGTTCGTCGTTGATGATGTCGACCTTCTCGCCGCCATGCCCACAGCCGAAACCGGCGCCTGCGTCGGGCGTCGGACCACGGGCACGGGAGTGGTCAGCGCGGGCTCGTCGTCCTGCGTCTCCGCGTTGGCAATCCTATTCGCCTCCTCCAGCGCCGCCAGCGCCGCTTGCTCCTTCTTCTCCTGCTCGCGTAGGCGCTACTTGCGGCGCCGCGCCCGCCGCGCAACGGTCTCCGGCTTCAGCGCCGAGTCCGCCGCTTGCTCGACGGACTGGGAGGATGCGCCATGCTCGACCGAATCGATGGCTCCTTCCGTCTCCATCCGGATTTGCAGGTGGACGCGGCGGGAGGAATGAAAATTACCGGCGGGAATTGGAGGTGGAGAAGGGGATAAGTGAAAGTGGCCGGCGCCGAAATTTGGGTTCAAATTTGGTGGAGCCGCCTTGACAGATCCGACGTGTCGGACGCGTCCGGGCGCGTCCGGGCGGCCCCAAACCCTCCCCACATATGGGCTGGCTTTGGGGGGAGCCGGACCGCCCGAACGTTTGAGGAGGCTTTAGGGACCGCCCTTGGGTGGCACATTTCAGCCCAAACCGCGTCCGGGCTGTCCGCCCGGACGTTTAGGTAGGGTTTGGCAACCATAGTTGGAGATGCTCTTACACTCATCGTACGCACGTAGTGACCACGAGAAGGCCCCTGGCTGGCACATTAGAATCTGACTCACATGTCCGGTGCCAACCAACGCAGCAACAAGGTTTGGCGAACACATGATTAGCTTGCTTATGTGCAGCTTGTCTGATTTATTGATCTGCATCCATGTAGTGTAAGGGTCGGGGACTTCCATTTGTCTGACTCTGACCATTTAGCGACTGCATTTGGAGGCCGGAGACGGATGCATGAGAGAGCAGGGAGCGTCACGGTGGCCCTGGAGAAGGGGTCGACGAGGAAGCACCCGTCGTCACGCGGGAGCCACAGACGCTGTGGTACCCGGCGAAGCCACAGCCAGGGAAGCGGAAGAGCTTTGCGTAGGAGACTGACGTTGTAGAAGGTGCCGTCGGGCAGCGGCAGTGGCGGGGAAGGAGCTGCCTCGCAGCGGCGCGCCACTGCAAGCACACCGCGGCGAAGCGGGCACGGTCGGCGTACAAGGGGAGCACCAGGACAGCCAGGTCCAGCGGGAGTGCCGACCACGATGGTGGTGGCTGCAAGTGTGGCCGCATCTCCGGTGCCATCCGTCCTGCAAACAAGGGCCAAGAAGGAAAAGGTAACAGTACTCAAACGAAACGATCATCCTCCTACTCCGGCAAACACGAAAAGAATCACGGTGTAGCAACATTTTCCCGGCGGAGAGGCATTCCGTCAAACACTCGACGTGCATGGCCAGTGGAAATAGCGCAGCCAGAGAGAGGGGAAGTGATCCCCGGAGGAAAGCAAGGTGGAAACTGCGTCTGGACTGGATCGGAGGAGCAGGAAAAGAGGCATTGGGTGGCGCGCGGGTGCGCCAGGAGCAGCTGAGAAGGCCGGAGGAGCAAGTGAAAAATACTAGTATGAAGCACCGACTGAATATCCAAATTCAGTAAACCATTCATCGGCACAGCAATCACCACAAGAGTTGAAAACCGATGCAGCTAACAGTTTTCACATTAGTAGTAAGTAGTACCAACACAACAAGTTCAGACAAGCACTGATGCAAGGCACTTAACAGGGTAACAAACTACAGATAAATACATTACTAATGCATCTCACGACTTGTTACGGGAGCCACTAAATACCATGCCACCACGGTCAGATAGGTAACATGCATGTGAGCAGCTTGCAAAATAACCACTGAACAACACCATCTAGAGCATGGTCAGTATGACTCCTCATTGGTCCTGAGGGAAGACCCATGATGCCAGACGCATCTCATCGCCACGCTTCCATGAAATCTTTGAAAGAGCCGAACTGACGGAGCGAGATCTCATGTCATAGCAGCAGAAACAAGTGTACTCCTCCTCATAGCCACACTCCATACGGTTCTCCTCATCGTCATCCAAGAAAAAGATGATATCACCCGGGATCCCATTCGGCGGCACAGACATAGCCTTGGAGCACCTTCGCCCCAGAAACAGGAACTGGTCATTCCCAAAGGTTGTCACATTAACCCAACTTGAATGCTCAAAGTCAGCCTTGAATACCTCAAAGTTATTCTCTAAAGCCACAATTTCATCATTCTCTTCAGGTTCAGGTGCCCGGCACCAAATCGACCTGCGAACCATCAGCAACGCCCCACGCGATTCCACCAGGTAGAGCTTTACTTGGCACATACTATAGTAGTTGAATACAGATGAATACAATGGATCACCTTTGATGACTTGTCCAATCCGAGAAACTTCTGGATCACCGGTACTACGGTCCTGGCTGATGTTCACCAGAAGCAGGTTTTCGTCTTCGGCAATGGCGTAGAGCTTGCCCTGGAAGAATACCATGTCTTCAAACCACTTACACCGATCGTATGCGCGTACTGACCACGACAAGGCCCCTGGCTGGCATATTAGGATCTGACTGGTGTGTCCAATGCCGACCAGTGCAGCAACAAGGTTTGGCGAGCACAGGACTAGCTTACTTATGTCCAGATCATCTGATTCGTTGATATGCATCCATGTAACGTAAGGGTCGGGAAATTTTTCCCCATGCTGATATGACCATTTAGCAACGGCATTTGGAGGCTGAAGACGGACGCACGAGAGAGCAGGAAGCGTCACAGCGGCCCTGGAGAAGGGGTCGACCAGGAAGCACCCGTCGTCCTGTGGGAAGACGAGCCAGCTGCCAGAGGTGCTCTTGTATCCAGCAAAGCCACAGCCCGGGAAGCGGTACCGCTTGCCGGAGGGGAGGCTGTAGAAGGTGCCGTTTGGGAGCACAAGCAGCGGCTGTGGAGGAGGCAGGGGCAGCCTCGCGGCAGCGTGCCACTGCGGGCACACCGCGGCGAAGCGGGCGCGGTCGGCGGACGCAGGGATCAGGCCGAGCACCAGGACGGCCAGGTCCAGCGGGATGGCCGGCCACGAAGGCGGTGGCTGCAAGTGTGGCCGTTTCTCCGGTGCCATCGGTCCTGCAAAAAAGAGCCAGGGATGCAGCAGCAGCATCAGTCGAATGATCATCCTACTCCTGCCCACAAACGCGAAAAGAATCACGGCACAACAACTGTTTCCCCGCGGAGAGTCATTCCGTCGAACACTCGGCGTGCACGGCCTTTGAAACAGTACAGGCAGAGAGAGCGAACGCGCCGAGAGCCACGGCGGGCGGGAGCGAGTAGGAGAGGAAGGCGGCCGGGAAGGTGCGCCAGGAGAAGGAAGAGGGTACCTAGAGCGATCAGCGCCGTCCCAGTGTCGAAGCTAGGGTCGATTTGGCGCTCGCGCCGCCGCGCCGGTGAAGAGGACGCCGCTCGTCCAGGAGTGGTGTGTTCGAACGGGACCGTGTGAACCGAATGAGTTCACGTGCTCTTTTGAATATGGTTCACGATCCATGAAAAAATGTTCAAGTATATAAAATGAAATTTTCATGCAACTTTACAAAAAATATTTGATATGAAAATAAAATATAGTGGAGTGTTACACCATTTATAAAAAACGATCATGTAGGAGGAGCGGATCATATAAAAAACGACCATTTATAAAATATAGTGGAGCGGATAATTTTTATATTCCATGGACATATGTGCAAACTTCTTCACCGTAAATATTGTTTTATTTCAAAAAAAGTAAATATTGTTGTATTTTTTATATATATATAGAGTGGTAACAACATAATTAGTGTATGCACGATTTTGTAAGATAACATCAATGTCTAAGTAAAATAGCATGATAATAAAAATGAAAGAATGTAAAAAAAAGGTAAATGAAGAGAGAAAACCAATAACATGACAAAGGAAAGAAAATGAAAATGAATTACTTGATGGGTGGCTCAACAACGTCGATGATTCTTTCCTCTCGGCTCTCGCAATGGGTAATCGTTGGGAATTCTCTTTTGTCGATGGATACGCTAGTTCCCACCTTTATCCCGACTGCATAGGGATAGGAGAGTGGAAGTACCATTTCATAAATTTTAACATCATAAAAACTATTTTTCGTTAAGATATATATCAAACTTACACATCAGTATTTATTAAAAAAAATGTATGTTTCAAATATGTTCCATGGAATATAAAGATGGTTATACTCCTACATGGTAAACAAGCTATTCTCGCAACATTTAGAAATTGGTTTGACGGTATAAAGGTTCCATTAAAAATTTGAGGATATTGACACATGTCCTCTGGTTCCACCATGTACGATAAATGTTCATACCCTGTCAGATAAATTATTCATGTAGCAATAATACAATTTCTAAAACTTGTTTCGGTGATATTCAAATCCTTGCCAGCGAATACATATCTATTTATCTACCAGCGATCAAACTCCAACATCTTTGTCTCAAACATTACACCGTGTTTATGTTTAGTCAAAATCAAACTTTATGACTGGCAAAAAAAATTTATGAAGGTTAACCTAGTATATAGAAAAAAACATTACATATAAATTATATAGAATTTGAAGTAAAGAGAGACTTTTTCTCCATTGTTGATATATATGTTAAGGTGAGATCAAATTCCAACATCTTTGTCTCAAATATTACACCTTATCTTATTTTCATCAAAATCAAACTTTATGGCCCGCAAAAATAATTTAAAAAAATCAGACTTTATGAAGGTTAACCTAGTATGTAGAAAAAACATTACATATAAATTATATCGAAATATATAGAGTCTATTTATTTGCAGCTTGAACTCCACAGACAATGAAAATCGTTTGATGCATATCAATCTTGCAGTGAAGCGGAAAATTTTGTAGTGTATTATTGTCCATGGGAAAGTACATATAGGACTAAATAATGATAATCTAACAGGTGATGCAAAGCAACGAGACACATGCATGCAACATGTTGACAGGATTTCTTATTGGCTCGAGCTTTCCGGCGGTCGGAGCAACAGGTCTAGGCCGACGCCGGCGAACCCCGCGCCCAGGCTGTAGGCGACACCCTTGAGCCCCTCGCAGACGGCGGCGCGTGTCCCCCGATGCGCGGAGAAGAGGGCATTGGCGCCACCCCAGGCGAGAGCAAAGTTCACGGGGAAGTAAAACTCGGGGCGCACGGGCACCGTGTCAGCCTCATAGATAGCCGTCAGGACGCCGAACCAGGCCGCCGAGCGGCGGATGCGGCGCCTGCTGGTGATGACCCCCTGGACGCCGCCGGCCAGGCGGCAGCCCTTGGAGGAGCTTCGCAGAGCGCCCTTGGCGAAGTAGTAGAGGGTACCACCAATGGAGATGACGATGAAGCTCTTGCACCCGATCTCGACGGCGGCCGGTAACGTCATCGGCCGCGCACTAGCTAGGTGTCTGGTCCGTTGGTTTCAGGCGACGTGAGCTCTGGCTTGAGTTACACGTTGACGACCAAGTTTTTCGGGTAAATAAAACAATCTATCAGCGGTGGTCTATATATAGGCTCGTTCAGAATTCGTTTGCAAGCAGACGACAAACTCAATCAAACACGGTAACCTCGGATTAATTAATGATCTAACCCAAATGCTAAAGAATGCACGGCTGCTATCTCGTCGTCGCGAGCAATCGATCGACGGCCGTCCGATCACGCATCGAGCGAGCTGATGGATCCCGTCCCGCGCGCGACGTCCTGACCAAATCCCACCTGGGTTTTGTGTGGGCCCCGCTCGCAGGACGTTTCGTTTGAACACCGCCGATCGTTGTCTCTCTCCTCTGTCTCATTTCATTCCCCATTTCCCTCCGGACACTTTTTATTAGGGTTAGCTTCCCCTGCGATTTCGCCAAATCCGTCGCCGACGAGCGGTGCGGCGAGCTCGGCGGGGACCGAGAGGAGCACGACGTCGCTCTACGAGCTCGGGGAGCGTGGAGATCGAGCCTCGCGCATCAGGGCGGAGGAGCTACGCGACGGCGACGTGCGGAGGCGGGGAAGCTCCTTCCATTCGAGCGGCCGAATCCGCGTAGGAGGGCGGCGAGCTGCGCGGCGGAGGCCGAATCCACACGCGTAGGGTCGAGATTTTCCCGGGGGAGGCCGAATCCGTGCACGAGGTCGGCGAGATTTGGAGGGCGAATCCGTGCAGGAGGTCGGCGAGCTCGCAGGGCGAGCTCGGAGAGCTCCTGCTTCTGGTTCTGGTCGTGGTCATGCCGCTCACGACGAGCTTTCTGGAGGTGAGCTCACGCACCAGCCCTTTGTATGCAACTCGCATGGCAGACCGCAGGGCACGTCACCCACCCCCAGAAAAATCCACAGTCGATGTTGTAGCTTGAGAAATCAGACAAATCAACCTCAGGTTATGCTTCGGGAATGCCATTGTTGTGTGCGTGCAGACTTGCTTGAGATCTGTAGTGTTTGAGAGCTGCAAGTTTGCTATTCATGAACTGATTTACAGGGATAGCAAGTACTTCAGATTGACCCAGGTTACTCCCAAGCGCTTTGCTTCAGATTGACGGGGGCTAGTCACTGATGTGTTTCAGATAGCAAGTAGCATCCATTTGTAACCTGAGTTGTGTTAGGTAGTTGTTTTAGGGGGAAAATCTGTGTACAATAATCTGGAAACCAGTAGTCCCCGATCTAAGTTGCAACACATGAGCACTAAGTTGCGTGTGTAGTGTCCGTTAAGTTGCTTCATTCACATCGAAACTCAAAAGTTGCACATCATAACAGCAAAGGGCTTAAAGTGATGTATGTAGTCTGTATCAGGTTTCTCAAGTTTGCAAATTAGCTCAAGTTGCTTAGCAGATATCACTAAGTTGTAGGTTAATTTTTACCAAGTTGCGTCTTACCAGCTTTTGATTATGGTTCTGAAAGTGTGCGTCCGGTGTAAATTATACGCAGTCAGTCAGTTGCAGGGTAGTGTCAACTAAGTTGCTTAGCAGGTATCACTCAGTTGTAGGTTATTTTTTTACCAAGTTGCGTCTTACCGGCTTTTTTGATTATGGTTCTAAAGGTGTGCGTCCGGTGTAAATTATATGCAGTCAGTTGTGTTGGAGTAATCCTGTGCTGTCACCGGGCTGATGCTCTCTCAGCTAGCTAGTTTGGCTCACACGAACACACACACAGAAGTGGATCGAGTAGTGCTTTGGACTGGTCACGTACTAGTGCACAGCAGCTTGATTGCTAGTGTTTCTGCTTACTTACAACGATGGGTGCATGTCCTATTTATAGGACTTACAAACCGACCTAGTAAAATATCTGCTACAGCTTCTACAGCCTTCTACCATGCTACTAGCTTCTACAGCCTTCTACTAGGTACAACTCATGTGCTGTATTCTAGAACCTACTGCTAGCTACTAGCTTAGCTACTAAGCTACAGCAGTGAAAACCACTACATGGTAGATGATTCTAGAGTTGTGTAGAGGCTGAGGTCAAGGTGACAGCACAGGATTACTCCAACAATCTCCCCCCTAATCCTGATGCGTTCACTTGATCTCGACGATGCCGATCTTCTCGCGTAGAGTCTGGAACTTGATCCGACCAAGTGGTTTGGTCAGAATGTCCGCCAGCTGATTGTCGGTGTTGATGTAGTCGACGACAATCTTGCCGCTCGCCACGTTCTCCCGTATGAAGTGATAGCGTGTCTCAATGTGCTTGCTCCGGTCGTGAAAAACCGGATTTTTGCACAGTTGGATCGCTGACTTGTTGTCCACGAGCACTGTAGGGACCATGGGGTCTGTGGCGAAGAGATCGCCAATGAGCCGTCCGAGCCAGACGGCCTGGCATGCTGCGGTAGTGGCGGCAATGTACTCTGCTTGGCAGGATGATAAGGAGACCACCCTTTGCTTCTGGACTGCCAAGTGATTGGGCACTGACCGAGGAAGAAGAGAGTCCCCGTCGTGCTCTTCCTATCGTCAACGTCACCGGCATGGTCGGCGTCACTGTAGCCGACTAGGTGCGTTGTCATTGCCGCTGGAACGGTAGATGCAGCCATAGTGGAGTGTCCCTGCAACGTACCTGAGAATATGCTTCACGGCGCTCATGTGCTCCGTTGTTGGCTTTTCCATGAAGCGGCTGACGAAACCGACGGCGAACGAGATGTCTGGCCGTGTGTGCACGAGGTAGCGGAGGCTACCGACGATGCTCCTGTACAAGTGACGTCCACAGGTGGATTAGTGCTCACCTTGGATAGCTTCAGACGCGGCTCCATGGGAACATGCACAGCGTTGCAATCTGCCATGCCCGCCTTCTCCAACAGCTTGCTCGCAAACGCGGACTGCTTGAGGGTGATTTCCCCGGGTGACTGCTTGACCTCTATGCCAAGATAGAGCGTCAACAATCCAGGTCACTCATGCAGAACTTCCTGCTCATCTCCTGTTTGAACTTGGAGATAGTCTTGGTGCTTGCGCCTGTCAGGATCAAGTCGTCGACGTAGACGCCAAGGAGAAGCCGCTCGCTATCCTTGCCGCGGGTGTACACAGCATGCTCGGATGGGCTGCGAGTGAACCCGAGCGATACCAGCACGCTGTCCAGCTTGGTGTTCCATGCTCTGGGAGCTTGACGAAGACCATACAAAGCCTTGTGGAGACGTAGTACTTTGCTTGATGTGGTGGAGGTCGTGAAGCCCGGCGGTTGCGTCACATATACTTCCTCGCCGAGTTCCCCATTCAAGAACGCAGTCTTCACGTCCATGTGATGCACCTCCCACCTTTTCTGTGCGGCGATGGCGAGAAGTAGACGAACAGAGTCCAGACGCGCCACCGGGGCAAAAACTTCGTCGAAGTCGATCCCTGGTCGCTGCACGTACCCCTTTGCCACGAGGCGCGCCTTGTGCTTCAGCACGTTGCCGTTGGCGTCTCGCTTGAGCTTGAAGACCCATTTGAGACCGATTGGCTTGTGACCTGGAGGCAAGTCAGTGAGGGTCCATGTTTGTTCTCCTCAATGGACCTCAGCTCCTCAAGCATCGCGGCGCGCCAGTGCTCGTCGTGCTCCGCCTCAGCATATGTGGATGGCTCACCGGAGGGGGTGAGTAGCAGGCGCTCAGCCTGGCCTGGCACCGGTGCGTCAGGCTCCACCATGTCGAGGACGCGGCGGTAGCGGTGTGGATGATCCGGATCGTTGCTGTTGTCGAAGAGCTCCGGGTCTGGTGCAGACGGAGGTGTGGCAAACCTCACTTGTTCTGTAGTGCTGTTGGGGTTTGTTCTGTGGCCACCGTGTCTACAGACTTTGCTTCTGAATTGTTTTCAGGCTGAATCTCCACCGGGGCAGGAGTGACTGTGGTGGACTGGTTTGGTGAAGCGGGCAATGTCGCCGTTGCAGGCGCGTAGGAGTACTCGATGGTGAACTCACCTCCGCCATAATCTTCCGCCATGTTGTCGTTGCTCCAGTCCCAACCAGCACTCTCGTCGAAGATGACGTCGCGGGAGACGTGGACGCGCTTGGTCGCCGGGTCGTAGAGGCGGTACGCCTTACCGCCGGGTTCGTACCCGAGCATCACCATGGGCTTGCTTCGGTCATCCAATTTCTTCAGGTTTGGCGTGGTGATCTTGGCGTGGGCCCTGCAACCAAAGACACGAAGGAAGTGTACATTTGGCTTCGTTCCGTGCCACGCCTCGTACGGAGTACGCCCGTCCACGCTCCTTGTGAATGAACGATTGAGGACGAAAACGGCCGTGGTGACCGCCTCCCCCCAAAACTGTGCTGGCATGCCGGCGCCTTTCAACATGCAGCGCGCGGTGCCAACGACTGTCTGGTTCCGCCGTTCCACCACCCCGTTCTGTTGAGGTGAGTACGGAGCAGTGAGGTGTCGCTTGATGCCTTGATCAGCGCACCAGTCCGCGAACTCCGTTGCGGTGAACTCCCCTCCTCTGTCGGTGCGGAAGACGCGCAGAGTGTGTCGTGACTCCACCTCTGCGCCAGCTTGGAAGCGACGGATGGCCTCTGGTGCCTCGTCCTTCGTACGCAGGAGGACGATCCACATGTACCGGCTGTAGTCGTCGACGAGGAGAAGGAAGTAACGCTTACCTCCTGGCGTGGGTGGCGAGATAGGGCCGCACAAGTCACCATGCACGAGCTCCAACGGTTCGGTAGCGCGGTACTTTGCCACCTGAGGAAACGGGGCGCGGCGGTGCTTGCCGGCGAGGCACGCCTCGCAGAGCTGCTCCACGTGGTTGATCATTGGAAGTCCGCGCACCATGTCCTTCCGAGCAAGCTTCTCGAGACTTTCAAAACTCTGGTGGCCGAAGCGCGCGTGCCATATCCACGCGTCCTCGCCCATGTGAGCAGAGGCATACCGGCTTCTCGATCTGGAGATGCACCATGTACAGCCGATTCCGCATGCGAGGAGCCTTGGCGATGAGCTTCTTCTGCCGGTCGCGGATGATCATCATTCCGTTCTCGACGTGCGTCGGGCACCCGATCTCGTCGAGCTGCCCAATGCTGATGATGTTTGTCTTGATCCGCGGGATCCAGTAGACGTTCGACAATGCCCTGTGTCGCCCGCCATCCATGGCGAACATCACCGTGCCACGCCCGCAGATGTCGACAAGGGAGCCATCACCGAAACGTACCGTGCCGGAGACCTCCTTGTTGAGCTCAGCAAAGACGGATGCATCTCCGGTCATGTGGTTTGAGGCGCCTGTGTCCAGGTACCATGCCGCGTCGGTGTCACTCGCGGACTTGCGCAGCTCGACGTGTGCACGTTCCTCGTTGAGGAAGACTTGCTCCCCCGTTGTTGGTGTAGAGGGGTTCGTCGTATCCTCAGCGGGCATAGCCACTGCCGCCTCAGTATGGGTTGCCATCAGCAGCGTGTTGTCCTCGTCTTCAGCCTGCACAAGGTTAGCCGCCTCGCCGCGCTGCTCACGGTCGCGCTTGGCTTTTCGGCACTCCTTTGCCCAGTGTCCAGGCTTACCGCAGTACCGACAACTCCCTCTACGGCGCTCACTTGAGCCAGCGCTGCCTCCTTGCGCGCCTTGCTGCTTCCGCCTGGGAGTCGGCTTGCCGTTGTTGTCGCCTCCGCTAGACACGCCCTTTCCACGTTGTCGTTGACGGCTCTCCCATTCCTCCTCTGTGAGGAGAAGCTTGTTGACGTCGTCGCCGCTAGATACGCCCTTTCCGCGTTGTCGTTGACGGCTCGCCCATTCCTCCTCTGTGAGGAGAAGCTTGTTGACGCCGTCGGTGGCATCGTCTAGGTCATACGCCTCCTCTGCCGTGAGAAGACGACCACACAACTCCTCGATTGTCAACTCCCGGAGGTTGACAACTTGCTCGATGGCCATCACAATTGGCCGATACTTGCGCGGCACCACGCGCAGGAACTTGAGCACTGCCTTGTACTCGCTTATGGGATCGCCGAGGAGCTCGAGATCACTGACGATGTTTGTTAGTCGGATCGAGAAATCTTCGATCGACTCACCTGGGCGGAAACGAAGTTCCTCGAACTCGCGACGTCTCGTCTGCGCCTTTGCCTCCCGTATGCGCTCAGAGCCGAGACGCATCGTCTTGAGCGTTTCCCACGCTGCCTTTGCGTTGTTTTGCCGCCAGCGTACGCACCAGCTCCGGCGGAACGGCACGGAGCAATGCTGCCAGCGCTGCTCGATCGTCGTGCTCGTCATCGGCGCCAAACTCGATGACATCCCACAAGTGCTGAGCCTGGAGCTGGACGCGCATCACCATCGCCCACTCAGCATAGTTTGAGCGGGTTAGCATCGGATATTGGGCAGAGCTGGTGCTCTCCCTCACGACACGCTCGCGCACTACCAGCTCGCCGCCACCGCGGCGTGTCGGGCTGCTGCCCCGTCGAGCCATTGGAGATGTGGAATGGCGTCGCCTTGCGACCGGCAGCGGCGTCTTGAACCCGCTGCGTTCACCCTTCTCGCCGACCTCCGTTGCAGCCTTGGACATGGCTCTGATACCACTTGTCGTCCCGGGCTGATGCTCTCTCAGCTAGCTAGTTTGGCTCACACGAACACACACACAGAAGTGGATCGAGTAGTGCTTTGGACTGGTCACGTACTAGTGCACAGCAGCTTGATTGCTAGTGTTTCTGCTTACTTACAACGATGGGTGCATGTCCTATTTATAGGACTTACAAACCGACCTAGTAAAATATCTGCTACAGCTTCTACAGCCTTCTACCATGCTACTAGCTTCTACAGCCTTCTACTAGGTACAACTCATGTGCTGTATTCTAGAACCTACTGCTAGCTACTAGCTTAGCTACTAAGCTACAGCAGTGAAAACCACTACATGGTAGATGATTCTAGAGTTGTGTAGAGGCTGAGGTCAAGGTGACAGCACAGGATTACTCCAACAAGTTGCAGGGGTATTGTCAACTAAGTTGCTGACTTACATCAGCATGCAAATTTACCCACATGCAAACTTTTAGTTGCAGGTGGGTCTCACTAAGCTGTAGGTTTATTTTTACCCAGTTGCTCTCTTACCATTTTTTTTTGATTCTGGTTCGGGATGTGCGCGGAAGTGTAAACTATATGCAGTAAGTTGCGCTAAGTCGCAGAGCGAGACCGCTAAGTTGTAGAGCGGTAGTAAGTCGTAGAGTGCTAATTTTTAAAGTCGCTCAACATGACCACTAAGTCGCAGAGCACGACCGCTAAAATGTAGAGCAGTAGTACTAAATTTGGTATAAGTCACGGAGCATGACTAAGTTGCAGAAACATTGTCCACTAAGTTGCTGATTTACACAAGCATGCAATCGTGCACATGAGAACTTTAGTTGCAGTTGGTTCTCATTTTTTTTCCCTACATAACAGGAGGGGTGGGGCTCTTCCACCATCATCAACATTTAGTTTCTCCTTCTGAATTTCTTCTTCAGTCTTAGGCGCCACGTGTTTGTTGCAACATAATTGTTGCTTTTCCAACACATTGGTGTAAGCGCCCTCTTAGATGTGTTGGATTTTATAGAGAATTCTAAGCTCAAAGCATATCTATACTCCTATATAGTGTACCAATTTTGAAAGTTTGAGTCCAATCATCATAGTGCAACTTCTATCGTTGATTGCACACCATCCGACGGCCTAGGACACTGGGATTCGCAGCTACAGTACCGCCCACCTTTCTCTACTTCATTCTGGAAACATCCATGAGTTTACTCCAGCCAGCGATGCATGTTGCACTCGGTGGAAACTGACAGCCCGTGTGGGCTGTGGCGTGTGCCACCGCTGGCTGGGCCATATCGATCGCTTGACGAGGTGCAATGCATCAGAGATAGTCAGAGCCCAAGCAAGTCCAGTAAGAAAAAAACGACTTGTGTATGCATGACTGCATGTGCGTGTTCTGCTAAAAAGAAAAAGAAAAAAGACTGCATGTGCGTGTTCAGCCGCGTGTGGCAAGCAGCTCGCTTTGCACCGCATCCTGGGTGACATTGATGAGAATATAAATCTAATGAAGGTGCGAGTGGTAGCCAGAAAAATTACAGATTTAAGACGTGCAAAATTGAACGGGTATATCCAAGCGCATGTGATGGAATCAATTTACATTAGTGCACGAAAAATTTACACTAGCGCATGTAATGCTATTTGCGTCGAAATTAGGGAGGATTGTACGCTATAATGCCTGTTTTTAACGTGCAAAGCACGGGTAGCTGACTAGTGCATTATAGTGCGTTTTGGCACCATCTATTGAATGGAACCTCATCCCCATGGGCTCCTGTGGACTGGAAGCAACTTCCTCTTTGACCCCGACACTGTCACCATCCGCCGCCGCCAAACCAGGGTGAGTAGCCGAAGTTGTAGGGGCAGTACTGCTTGGTGCGGTTGGGTTAGGAGGATGCGGAGGGGTACATTGGCTTCAAGTCCCCTTGGACTATCTTCATCATCCAAAACGCCATGCCCTCCATCAACGGAGTCTGGTGATTCTTCTACTGTCTCCACCATTGCTGGCTGTGTGCAGAATGGTGGCTCCATACCACCATCGAGTTCATCTGCGAGCGCGTTCAGGTCCAGATCAACCATCTGCAAAAAATAAGAACAAGCAACTCTAATCCATATGGAAAATATACATGCACACATCTTTTGTATGTTGGAAAAAACATTGGTTTCCTACAGTTTTTCCTACACAGCTATACAGCAACAGGTACAACCAAACTAATGGACCAGATTTTTTTTCATCCCCAGTTGCAGGGAACAACAGCAGCAGGGAACAGGAAGCATCAAGGAGCAGGCTGAAGTTGTTATGGATTTTACAGTGAAGTTGCATATGGATTCATATGCAGTTGTATACGGATCATATGAAGTTGTATACGGATCATATGAAGTTGTACATACTCTGGTATTAAGCCAAATGACACCCTATCATGCAGCAGACCATGGTCTAAGAATTCATGCAAAGTTGTATCCATAATATACTAATTTTGGTTTCCTGGTTATGCATGAGTTGCAGGCAGACAAGTTGTAGCCATAATGCACTAACTTGGTCCCCTGGTTAAGCAAAATTGTAGCCAAAATGTTACCAAGTCACAACAAAACTTTTTTTCTACTGAGTGTTGTCTCAGTTCGTTCTAAGTTGCATCGCATCAAGTTCCTGTTTTTGCTGATCCAACACAAGAAGAGACACATCGGTGGTTTACTGCTGTATTTTTTGGGTTTTGTGTTCAAGCTGCAGGTGCCATGCTGAATTCCGCAGGAAAACGTACCAGGCCTGATGCTCTCCACACACACCCATGTGTTGTTTTTTGCTTGCCTTCTCCCCGTCAGAAAACAGAGGAGATGAGTATGCAGTGGACAATGTCACAAATTGTTTTCTGCTACAAGAGTGGAGAAGCAACAATGGTTGCTGCTAGGAGATGGAGAAGGAGGGGAGCACATAGGGGGGAAGAAGCTGGCGGCGGCTGGTCTGGGAAGGGAGCAACCAGGCACCAGCGTAGAAGTACGTTTTTCCTTGGGGAACGACCGAACGAGCGTATCAGGCAGGCCTCCACATGCGCGGGTCGCGCCGACGCGAAGCGGCACCTGGTCGGCCTCCCTGTCCATTTCCAGTTTCCTGGCCGCGGGCAGAACTTTCCATTTACGGGGATTGCCGCGGAAGACAAACGAGCACCGATTGCTGCCTAGACGTGCCCTCATGATCTAATCTAACAGCCTTCGAGATGGAAAAGGACCCAGCAGCCACGTGTTCAGGTGGCCTGCGTCATGTGGTTCCTTCGCAGTTCGCACGGTCTGCTTCATGTTTCCTAGCTTAATACGCTGCTACGCATCAGCTGTTCAGCTGGATACTTGACTGTTTGACATGTTAATTCACACTGATTATCTGATGATGTTGATCCTCTTCTAGTAAATAATTTAAATTTCTTTCATTAATAAATATAAATGTAGCATTCATCATTGGAAAAAACATCATTCGCCTCATCTATCATTTTTTACGAACCATGACGGGGATTTCCAGCATTGCATTATAGAAGAGGAGAATTGATCCAGTTAATTAGGGAAACCGGATCCGAAAACATCATTCGCCGCATCTATCATGGCAGGCTCGTTATGGATATGCATCCACTAGCGGAAATTGCCCGTTTGTCGAGTTTTGGTGGATTCACCGAGTGCGAACAATCGGGCACACGACAAAGAGCCTCATTGCCGAGTGACGAGCAAAACACACTCGGAAATTAAACAACACTCGCAAACAAGTATACTAAGTAAAATAACGGAACTACACTCGATCGGCGCCATTGGACATGTGTCCGCGCCGGTCGCAATTGGCGGAGAAATGGCAGCGCGATCCTCTTTGTCGAGTGTCCTCTATCGGGAACTCGATAGCATCAAGAGGAGCCTGCAACATATATATCTATACACATGCATTGATCATTAAGAGCAGCAACACAACAGGACCAAGGAGGAAAAACATAGAGCAAGCGTAGCCACTTAGTTAATCTGTTTGGACTGATCAGCTGCAGTCACATGATTAAACTGCTTGAACGTAGAATACGTAAAAATAAAGACGTGGTAAGACGCGGTCTCGGTGTACTTCTCCAAAGCGCTAGGCCATGTTATGGATTGTTTCTCCCTTGGTACCAGCGAGAATAGGCGTCTCCAGCCACAAAGCTGATTACAATCCCGGCAGCGTGTTTCAAGCGACCATGAACGAGCGCCAATCGTCGATAGGAGCGCATACAGTCATCAGATGATGTTGCCATTAGCGGTAAAAGCAAAGGGATCACTCAGCCGATATTGTTGTTATATCCTAGAGAGAGAGTTTAGCAGCATGCATGCATCCTTTTGTATGTACCAGAAGGGGTCATCGCTTAGACGTTGGATGTGAGAGGCGAGCTCAATGAGCAGGTCGGTGTGTTTCTCTCCTAAGTTGCCCTTAGGCGTCAAACAAAGCGACCAGATTGTAGAGCTCCGTTGCCTTCCTGTCGATCAGGACCAAGCCAACCGGGGCATCCTTCTTCTTCTCGGCCGTTAGCCCCTGCTGCAAACTGTTGGGGTATAACCAGTTGCCTGATCCATGGCTGGCTATACTTGATCATTGTGTTGCTTGTAGTTGTCGGGCAGTAAGAGAGATTAATGTATCGAGCCCAGCTATGGAATGAATGATCTAGAGACTGTACGTACAACATCATCCACTTGCAAATGTTCGGGTATGTGCCTCTTCACATACTTTTCCTAGAAGAATGTGGAAGTGACACAAAATCTGCTTCAGAACCTGTCAACTCAATTTAGTTTCATGTCCTTCCCCATGGTACTCTTCATTCATAGAGAATTTGGGAGCTTTACAAATTACTTCACCCATCATCCCATTCCATCTTAGTTTATTTCACACCTTAGCTCCCTGCGTTAATTACCTGTCATAGTCGAACCAGTAGCTCATAGGAGAAGTCACATTAACTTGATGAGCAAAAAACTTGAGGGATCATTGACTACTAAGTATGAGAAGATAGGCATTTGAGACGCAATACGAAGAAATGGAGAACAAGCTCAGGAATATCTGGTCATCTGTAGATAAAAGGAGAACAAGCTTGATGTATATAAATTTGCAGTGCAGAGAATACTACTCCAGCTATCTCTTGGAGGATAAACTAAACAATACTAAGAGGTTATGTATAGCGAAGTCTAAATAATACTATCTCCTTTTCATAAACTAAACTAAGCTAAAGTAAGAGGAAAAGCAACCAAACACACGCACGCAGCAAGAGTTGATGAGATGTATCATTTGCTCGAGCCTTTCCACGACTGGAACACCAGCAAGAGGACGCCGGCGGTGAGCCCTGCGACCTGGCTGTAGGCAGCGTCCTTGAGCCCCTCGCAGAGGGCAGCGCGAGCACCCCGACGCGCGGAGGGGCCATGGACGTGGCACACGCGCACCATGCCGGCCTTGATGGCCGCCAGGACGCCGAACCAGGCAGCCCAGCGGCGGATGCGGGGCCCGTTGGTGATGACCTCCTGGACGCCGCCGGCGAGGCGACCGCCCTTGGAGGAGCCGCGCAGAGCGCCCTGGACCAAGTGGACGACGGATCCGCCGGAGCAGAAAATGATGAAGGTCTCACACCCGATCAGAACGGGAACGACGGCCTCTAACGTCATCGGCGGCGCGGCAGAGTTTTGACGGCGAATCTAGGATTTGGAATAACAGTCAAATCAATTGACGGGGGGCTGGTCGGGTCCTGTTGGATATATACATCCGTGACCAGATTCGTGTTATATCATCATTTAGGAGTATATCTTATTCTTATAAGATGGGTCTATAGGTAAATTGTGACTGTAAATCGTTACTTTCTTTTACCAAGATTAATTGGAGTGAGTATTATGAGCATCAACATCAATATCATCAGATTCATCATGTAGTATATTCTCATACTCCCTTAATCCGTTAAAAACTGTATGTAACCTCTACGTACGATTTGTACACAGTAGGAAGAATCAGAGGGAGTACTTTATTTGTTTATTAGTACTAGTTAGCCTGCACGTCCACGGACGTTTCGATTAATTATGAAAATCACAATACAATGCTTGAAACCAAAAGCTTCATGTTATATCATCATTTATCGTCCTCTCTTATCCATGTCTTTGCTACATCATCAAATGTTCTTATTCTTCCATTCTCTCGATTAAATTCACCGCTCATTTGTAATTCAAAACTATATTTATCACCTTACAATTCAAATACACAATTTAAGAAATGACAATGAAAATGTTACACATGTTTCCTTTGTATAGGATTCAGTACACCTCATAGAAGTGTTGTCTCGACATTTTTTCCTTTTTTCGGAATCTAATTCAAATTTTACAGAGTTGAAGAATTTAAGAGCACCATATGCACTCACTTGTTCACTGATCAAAAAATGGTTACGTACGACACATTGGAAGTAAATAAATAAATACGGAGACATTCTGAAATGTAGGCAACATACACCCATGTTTTTTGTACATAACTGCAACAAGTAAATGTTAGGTTTTTTCGCAATGATTCTCTGACAACATCTAGGCAAAAACACATGCCAAAAGAATTCTTACCACAGATAAAGCGTAGCAAATGCACGTCTCAGATCAGGTAATGCACAAAAACTTTGACACAAATTTATATAGACGCAACAAGGTCACCCGAAGACATGTATAGCACAAGGGCACTTCTCTCATTCCCCTTGGTCTCTTCTTCACACGTCCAGTTAGGTTCTTCACTTGGCCCGGCACCACACAAGATACCGCTAATAACAAAGACACAACCTTTCCTAAAACATGATTCGCCAAATATTAAACTAAGGCACCTCATTAGTTCATGCAGCAGTCAGCTGGTGCATTGTGAACAAGAACACAAGATAGATCAGAGCAGTACTATCTTAAAACAAAACATTAGTATGAGTTAGGGATTTTTTTTTCTCTCGTTTCATTCATAGATCCGGAGTGCTTTCTAACAAGCTATAGTCTTGTCTATACTCCTATATAGTGTACCAATTTTGAAAGTTTGAGTCCAATCATCATAGTGCAACTTCTATCGTTGATTGCACACCATCCGACGGCCTAGGACACTGGGATTCGCAGCTACAGTACCGCCCACCTTTCTCTACTTCATTCTGGAAACATCCATGAGTTTACTCCAGCCAGCGATGCATGTTGCACTCGGTGGAAACTGACGGCCCGTGTGGGCTGTGGCGTGTGCCACCGCTGGCTGGGCCATATCGATCGCTTGACGAGGTGCAATGCATCAGAGATAGTCAGAGCCCAAGCAAGTCCAGTAAGAAAAAAACGACTTGTGTATGCATGACTGCATGTGCGTGTTCTGCTAAAAAGAAAAAGAAAAAAGACTGCATGTGCGTGTTCAGCCGCGTGTGGCAAGCAGCTCGCTTTGCACCGCATCCTGGGTGACATTGATGAGAATATAAATCTAATGAAGGTGCGAGTGGTAGCCAGAAAAATTACAGATTTAAGACGTGCAAAATTGAACGGGTATATCCAAGCGCATGTGATGGAATCAATTTACATTAGTGCACGAAAAATTTACACTAGCGCATGTAATGCTATTTGCGTCGAAATTAGGGAGGATTGTACGCTATAATGCCTGTTTTTAACGTGCAAAGCACGGGTAGCTGACTAGTGCATTATAGTGCGTTTTGGCACCATCTATTGAATGGAACCTCATCCCCATGGGCTCCTGTGGACTGGAAGCAACTTCCTCTTTGACCCCGACACTGTCACCATCCGCCGCCGCCAAACCAGGGTGAGTAGCCGAAGTTGTAGGGGCAGTACTGCTTGGTGCGGTTGGGTTAGGAGGATGCGGAGGGGTACATTGGCTTCAAGTCCCCTTGGACTATCTTCATCATCCAAAACGCCATGCCCTCCATCAACGGAGTCTGGTGATTCTTCTACTGTCTCCACCATTGCTGGCTGTGTGCAGAATGGTGGCTCCATACCACCATCGAGTTCATCTGCGAGCGCGTTCAGGTCCAGATCAACCATCTGCAAAAAATAAGAACAAGCAACTCTAATCCATATGGAAAATATACATGCACACATCTTTTGTATGTTGGAAAAAACATTGGTTTCCTACAGTTTTTCCTACACAGCTATACAGCAACAGGTACAACCAAACTAATGGACCAGATTTTTTTTCATCCCCAGTTGCAGGGAACAACAGCAGCAGGGAACAGGAAGCATCAAGGAGCAGGCTGAAGTTGTTATGGATTTTACAGTGAAGTTGCATATGGATTCATATGCAGTTGTATACGGATCATATGAAGTTGTATACGGATCATATGAAGTTGTACATACTCTGGTATTAAGCCAAATGACACCCTATCATGCAGCAGACCATGGTCTAAGAATTCATGCAAAGTTGTATCCATAATATACTAATTTTGGTTTCCTGGTTATGCATGAGTTGCAGGCAGACAAGTTGTAGCCATAATGCACTAACTTGGTCCCCTGGTTAAGCAAAATTGTAGCCAAAATGTTACCAAGTCACAACAAAACTTTTTTTCTACTGAGTGTTGTCTCAGTTCGTTCTAAGTTGCATCGCATCAAGTTCCTGTTTTTGCTGATCCAACACAAGAAGAGACACATCGGTGGTTTACTGCTGTATTTTTTGGGTTTTGTGTTCAAGCTGCAGGTGCCATGCTGAATTCCGCAGGAAAACGTACCAGGCCTGATGCTCTCCACACACACCCATGTGTTGTTTTTTGCTTGCCTTCTCCCCGTCAGAAAACAGAGGAGATGAGTATGCAGTGGACAATGTCACAAATTGTTTTCTGCTACAAGAGTGGAGAAGCAACAATGGTTGCTGCTAGGAGATGGAGAAGGAGGGGAGCACATAGGGGGGAAGAAGCTGGCGGCGGCTGGTCTGGGAAGGGAGCAACCAGGCACCAGCGTAGAAGTACGTTTTTCCTTGGGGAACGACCGAACGAGCGTATCAGGCAGGCCTCCACATGCGCGGGTCGCGCCGACGCGAAGCGGCACCTGGTCGGCCTCCCTGTCCATTTCCAGTTTCCTGGCCGCGGGCAGAACTTTCCATTTACGGGGATTGCCGCGGAAGACAAACGAGCACCGATTGCTGCCTAGACGTGCCCTCATGATCTAATCTAACAGCCTTCGAGATGGAAAAGGACCCAGCAGCCACGTGTTCAGGTGGCCTGCGTCATGTGGTTCCTTCGCAGTTCGCACGGTCTGCTTCATGTTTCCTAGCTTAATACGCTGCTACGCATCAGCTGTTCAGCTGGATACTTGACTGTTTGACATGTTAATTCACACTGATTATCTGATGATGTTGATCCTCTTCTAGTAAATAATTTAAATTTCTTTCATTAATAAATATAAATGTAGCATTCATCATTGGAAAAAACATCATTCGCCTCATCTATCATTTTTTACGAACCATGACGGGGATTTCCAGCATTGCATTATAGAAGAGGAGAATTGATCCAGTTAATTAGGGAAACCGGATCCGAAAACATCATTCGCCGCATCTATCATGGCAGGCTCGTTATGGATATGCATCCACTAGCGGAAATTGCCCGTTTGTCGAGTTTTGGTGGATTCACCGAGTGCGAACAATCGGGCACACGACAAAGAGCCTCATTGCCGAGTGACGAGCAAAACACACTCGGAAATTAAACAACACTCGCAAACAAGTATACTAAGTAAAATAACGGAACTACACTCGATCGGCGCCATTGGACATGTGTCCGCGCCGGTCGCAATTGGCGGAGAAATGGCAGCGCGATCCTCTTTGTCGAGTGTCCTCTATCGGGAACTCGATAGCATCAAGAGGAGCCTGCAACATATATATCTATACACATGCATTGATCATTAAGAGCAGCAACACAACAGGACCAAGGAGGAAAAACATAGAGCAAGCGTAGCCACTTAGTTAATCTGTTTGGACTGATCAGCTGCAGTCACATGATTAAACTGCTTGAACGTAGAATACGTAAAAATAAAGACGTGGTAAGACGCGGTCTCGGTGTACTTCTCCAAAGCGCTAGGCCATGTTATGGATTGTTTCTCCCTTGGTACCAGCGAGAATAGGCGTCTCCAGCCACAAAGCTGATTACAATCCCGGCAGCGTGTTTCAAGCGACCATGAACGAGCGCCAATCGTCGATAGGAGCGCATACAGTCATCAGATGATGTTGCCATTAGCGGTAAAAGCAAAGGGATCACTCAGCCGATATTGTTGTTATATCCTAGAGAGAGAGTTTAGCAGCATGCATGCATCCTTTTGTATGTACCAGAAGGGGTCATCGCTTAGACGTTGGATGTGAGAGGCGAGCTCAATGAGCAGGTCGGTGTGTTTCTCTCCTAAGTTGCCCTTAGGCGTCAAACAAAGCGACCAGATTGTAGAGCTCCGTTGCCTTCCTGTCGATCAGGACCAAGCCAACCGGGGCATCCTTCTTCTTCTCGGCCGTTAGCCCCTGCTGCAAACTGTTGGGGTATAACCAGTTGCCTGATCCATGGCTGGCTATACTTGATCATTGTGTTGCTTGTAGTTGTCGGGCAGTAAGAGAGATTAATGTATCGAGCCCAGCTATGGAATGAATGATCTAGAGACTGTACGTACAACATCATCCACTTGCAAATGTTCGGGTATGTGCCTCTTCACATACTTTTCCTAGAAGAATGTGGAAGTGACACAAAATCTGCTTCAGAACCTGTCAACTCAATTTAGTTTCATGTCCTTCCCCATGGTACTCTTCATTCATAGAGAATTTGGGAGCTTTACAAATTACTTCACCCATCATCCCATTCCATCTTAGTTTATTTCACACCTTAGCTCCCTGCGTTAATTACCTGTCATAGTCGAACCAGTAGCTCATAGGAGAAGTCACATTAACTTGATGAGCAAAAAACTTGAGGGATCATTGACTACTAAGTATGAGAAGATAGGCATTTGAGACGCAATACGAAGAAATGGAGAACAAGCTCAGGAATATCTGGTCATCTGTAGATAAAAGGAGAACAAGCTTGATGTATATAAATTTGCAGTGCAGAGAATACTACTCCAGCTATCTCTTGGAGGATAAACTAAACAATACTAAGAGGTTATGTATAGCGAAGTCTAAATAATACTATCTCCTTTTCATAAACTAAACTAAGCTAAAGTAAGAGGAAAAGCAACCAAACACACGCACGCAGCAAGAGTTGATGAGATGTATCATTTGCTCGAGCCTTTCCACGACTGGAACACCAGCAAGAGGACGCCGGCGGTGAGCCCTGCGACCTGGCTGTAGGCAGCGTCCTTGAGCCCCTCGCAGAGGGCAGCGCGAGCACCCCGACGCGCGGAGGGGCCATGGACGTGGCACACGCGCACCATGCCGGCCTTGATGGCCGCCAGGACGCCGAACCAGGCAGCCCAGCGGCGGATGCGGGGCCCGTTGGTGATGACCTCCTGGACGCCGCCGGCGAGGCGACCGCCCTTGGAGGAGCCGCGCAGAGCGCCCTGGACCAAGTGGACGACGGATCCGCCGGAGCAGAAAATGATGAAGGTCTCACACCCGATCAGAACGGGAACGACGGCCTCTAACGTCATCGGCGGCGCGGCAGAGTTTTGACGGCGAATCTAGGATTTGGAATAACAGTCAAATCAATTGACGGGGGGCTGGTCGGGTCCTGTTGGATATATACATCCGTGACCAGATTCGTGTTATATCATCATTTAGGAGTATATCTTATTCTTATAAGATGGGTCTATAGGTAAATTGTGACTGTAAATCGTTACTTTCTTTTACCAAGATTAATTGGAGTGAGTATTATGAGCATCAACATCAATATCATCAGATTCATCATGTAGTATATTCTCATACTCCCTTAATCCGTTAAAAACTGTATGTAACCTCTACGTACGATTTGTACACAGTAGGAAGAATCAGAGGGAGTACTTTATTTGTTTATTAGTACTAGTTAGCCTGCACGTCCACGGACGTTTCGATTAATTATGAAAATCACAATACAATGCTTGAAACCAAAAGCTTCATGTTATATCATCATTTATCGTCCTCTCTTATCCATGTCTTTGCTACATCATCAAATGTTCTTATTCTTCCATTCTCTCGATTAAATTCACCGCTCATTTGTAATTCAAAACTATATTTATCACCTTACAATTCAAATACACAATTTAAGAAATGACAATGAAAATGTTACACATGTTTCCTTTGTATAGGATTCAGTACACCTCATAGAAGTGTTGTCTCGACATTTTTTCCTTTTTTCGGAATCTAATTCAAATTTTACAGAGTTGAAGAATTTAAGAGCACCATATGCACTCACTTGTTCACTGATCAAAAAATGGTTACGTACGACACATTGGAAGTAAATAAATAAATACGGAGACATTCTGAAATGTAGGCAACATACACCCATGTTTTTTGTACATAACTGCAACAAGTAAATGTTAGGTTTTTTCGCAATGATTCTCTGACAACATCTAGGCAAAAACACATGCCAAAAGAATTCTTACCACAGATAAAGCGTAGCAAATGCACGTCTCAGATCAGGTAATGCACAAAAACTTTGACACAAATTTATATAGACGCAACAAGGTCACCCGAAGACATGTATAGCACAAGGGCACTTCTCTCATTCCCCTTGGTCTCTTCTTCACACGTCCAGTTAGGTTCTTCACTTGGCCCGGCACCACACAAGATACCGCTAATAACAAAGACACAACCTTTCCTAAAACATGATTCGCCAAATATTAAACTAAGGCACCTCATTAGTTCATGCAGCAGTCAGCTGGTGCATTGTGAACAAGAACACAAGATAGATCAGAGCAGTACTATCTTAAAACAAAACATTAGTATGAGTTAGGGATTTTTTTTTCTCTCGTTTCATTCATAGATCCGGAGTGCTTTCTAACAAGCTATAGTCTTGTCAGCAGCAAGGATAAACAACTTGAAGTACTACACTTTTTTCTGAAAAGGGGCAGTCCCAGCCTCTGCATCGATTGATGCATGCGGCCTTTATTAATTGAAGTACTACACTTACACTGCCACTTTTACTATAAATAATGTTCAGTCCACTTAGTTGAAAATAAAGATACTTGCATATGCCACAAGCATCATACAGCTACTGAACATTGGAAGAGAAAACTCAGAAGCTCCCTACATCACTTTTCAATGAGTGAAATGAATAATAACATAAAAAAGAGGTTTGTTGGAGTTACAAGACATTTTTTTATCTCTAAATAGTTTGTTGGAGTTACAAGACATTTTTTTAATCCCTAAATAGTTTGTTGGAGTTGGACACCTTCATAGGATGTTCAGATATGTTTTTGCTGTATGTCTTGTTTGTAGTGGGAAGAAGGGAAATCCCTTTCCTCGCTTTTGATCGTCAGCATGATTCTAGTGCAGTAGTTGTTATGATCTCACATTCTCACCTCAGATGTTTAGTAACTTGGCATATATGCAGCAAAAAATGTTTAATTCGCTTCACTATTGTGCCTCACATTTCCAATGCTGCTATCAAGTTGGATTATCTTCAGACATGGAGGCTACAATTGCACTGCATCTGTCAGACATTGAGAGAGTAAGAGAGGAGATGATGTACGCACCGCTGATGGCCGCTTGGCCGAAGGGTGGTAGCAGAAGCGCCAGACCCTGCCGCCGCCCACATCGGCAGCCGCCGCCGGCACGCCGACTGCACCTCGAACTGTCACCGCCACCAACGTCGGCCGGCGCGCCGACTGCACCGCGAACTGTCACCGCCGCCATCGCCGGCCGGCGCGCCTCCCGCATGGCATTCAGACGTTGTAAGAGCGCGCGACATCGACCAAAGAAGCTCGCCTTCTTCCCCACCAAAACGCCGTCGCGGCCGTCCTCTACCCGCGCCCCTTGCTGTGATGCGCGCCGGACGACATGTGCGCCCGCATCAGGGCCAGCTCCGACCGCAGCGCCTCGTTCTCCCGTGCCAGCGCAGCGTCCGCCTTGGCCTGCATGCGCGCCGACCCATCCTCCGACCTCGCCTCCTCGTCGTCGCCTGCGCCGGCGCTGCGGAGCTTCAGCTAGTCGTAGTATAGCGCGCTCAGCACGGCTTGAGGCGGCAGGCGCTTGATCTGAGAGTCATGGAGGCACCGTGTAGGAGAGCTTGAGGATGTCCATGACGCTGCACACCTTCTCCCGCTCGACCTCGTCCAGCGCCCGGTGCGTAGATGTCCACGGCGCGGTACAGGCAGTCGTGAGTGGCGCGCGCCTCCTTGGCACTGCGCCGGCCACGTCCACGAACTTGGAGATCGGCAGGGACTCTTCCGTCGCGATCTGCGCCGCCACCTTGTCCACCGTCTTGGCCACCTTCTGCAGCGCCCCCTCGCCCAACGCCGCCGCTCCCGACAGCGACGGCCTCTTGTTCTGCGTTTCGGCGATGTCGTGTTCGGTCGGCGTAAGACAAAAATAACGATTCGTAGATGTGTTGAGTTTAGCTCAACACGGATGGAAGAATCTAGTTCGTTGATCAGAAATCGTACGGCATATATTTAATGTATCCGGTTAAGTTTGCTCTTTTAATAATAGTATAGATAGTTAATTTGCACATGCAACGCACGTCTCAATCAATTTATGCAAATTTATTTGAATGCAAGCAGTTTGGTAAGAACCAGGTCAACAATTGAAAACCTGGAGCATTTACCTGCAAAAAAGATCCATAGGAAAAAACCGTTTTTGGTTCATTCAGAAAAATAACACACTTTCCTTGATGCTCTGGTGATGCCAATGCATTTTTAGTTGCATATTTTTGGTCAGGCTAAGAAAGGCTTAAGTTTTGCTTTGTGCATCATAAACTGAAGAACTACTGATGCTTGCCAATTTTGTATGTGTACTGAAGAAACAAATGAGATAAGCCCATTGCCAATTTGATAATGTTCAATAAAGATAAAATAAGTTAGAAATACAAGAGAGAGAAAGGCTAAGCTGTGCTCTTGTGCATCAGAAACAGAATCAATCGAGCTGCTATTGGCTTTTCCACGGCAAGATGCTACCTAGCACAAAGTAAAAAGGATACACAACAGATAAGCCCAAGCAGCATGTTTACTGAAGAACTGCTGATGCATGCGTGCACTGCTGCTACTTGCACCAAGTAAAGGCACGGACTGCGCAGCTCATTTGCAGGTGAGAGCACGTGGACGAAGAAGTGGAGCGCCCACACCAAAAAGGAGCCAACACACTATGAAGCTCAGCTCGCCTTGCAGCGGGCGGCGGGGATGGCTCGAGAGATGCAGAGATCGTGAGGGCGGCTGCATAGGGAGATTCAGAGGTCGTGCCCGACCCGGCTTCTATAGATTCCATTAAAAGTCAACCAAATCGGCGTTGATGAAGAGCAAAACAGACGGAGAGGTGAGGCCCGTAGGGTCATCACGGATTATCCGGATACCGGAAAATCCCCACTAGTTTGTTTACTTCTAGTGTATTTTAGGAGATGGGAGGGGATAATCCCCAAATATCCCCTACCAACCACCTCATTTTTGCCTAACACAAAAACTCTAGTCCATGTTAGTGTATTGTAGGGGAAGAGTATTTGTGGGGATTTGTAGGGATTGGGTGTTCACCAAATCCCCTCCCATCCCCACTCTTCCCATCCCCTACTCTTGTAGTAAACAAGGCCTGAGGAGGTTGGCGTCGGATGGGCGGCGTCGTCAGAGTAGGCCTCGGGCCGACGCGACCGGCGGGGATGGAGTCCGGCCGGCGGCGCGTTGCGCGTGGTCGTCGGGCAGCGCTGGTCGGGCGCGTCGGGCGCGCCATGTTGTCCCGGCGACGGCAACTTCCTTGGGAGCATGGAGCTCGCCCTCCATCGCGCCGGAGTTTCTGCCGGCATCGAGGCTGCATCGAGCGCGGCGATGGACATTGACTCGTCGGCAAAGTTAACACAAAGATAACGTTTCGCATGGATTGTGTTGAGGTTCTCAACACCGAACGTGCAATCTCAGCCTTTGATCAAATATTGGATGCGTACGATTTAATGTATCCGGCATATATTTGCTCTTTTAATAGTAGTATAGATTCAAATGTTGATGATTTTATCCAAAACAACTGGGTTTAACTTTTCAAAAAACTATTATGCCTTATAAAAAATAGAGAGAGTACTAGTGCCGGACACAAAAAACCGTCACCCTAATTGTTTCGTCCGACCCATTTTCTGTCCGACACTCCCAACCCACCCAACAGACTTGGGGGCATGCTCGGGGCGCCAGATAGTGGCCGGACACGAGCTCATCCGACATAGACACCAGATTATTTCCCCTCCTTCAACATTGTCGTGCCGGCCACATAAACTCTTAAAATTGTTCCCCCATTTTCTACAAACCCCTCAAATTCTCCTTCCACGTAGCCGCTGATGTCCGCCTCTCCTCCCTCCTAACTCCCCGCCTTGAATGCGGTCGAGACTCGCTCTGCCACCGAACAAAAAGAAGAGAAGCAACGAAGGTGTAGACGAAGGCGATGAAGCCGGAGCCAGAAGAGGTTAAGGAGGTGCATAGGACATCATTCATTCTGCGGCATCCACTAGTCAAACTGGCAGGCGAGCACGCGTGAAGGTGAGGGACGAGTATGGCGTCCTCTCCATCGCCAAAATATCGGACGAAATGAGCCAAGGGAGCTCTATGACCCTCCCTCTAGCCATAGGGAGTTCCTCGCCATCTAAATCAAACTAATTCATAGGCCCGCTCGCCACGCCGTTGCAGAATTCGTGTTTCTACTCCTCGTCCAGTGAGAAATAAAATAACGATGTCAAACACGGTCTCCCCCTGCAAGAAGCGCCCCGACATCGACCTCAACAAGGACACCATCTACAACGAGTCGTTTGTGTTACGTCGATCGGCGCACACAAACTGCACGCTGACGGCTGCCTGGCAGCAGCTGTTTAGTGATGGTGTCGACAACGTGCTCGGCGAAATGGCTGTCATTGACAAGGTACGTCTCTTGCTTTGCATGTGTGATGCGCCAGCAGTAGGTGTGTAGTGTGCAACAAATGAATTCTTTGCAATAAATGGTGCCTACGATGTGAATTATGATGTTTGTTTGTGTGCAATAAGTGTGAGACCGGCGTTGTAAAATGTGTTATGACTTGTTTGTGTGCAATAATTGGTGTGTGCATGAAATTGTGTTACCCACATGTGGTAGGGCTAGGGCGTTGATGCCATGAATCACATTATCCGTGGCTCCTACTCTTACATCGACTATTTCGAGGATGGCCAGGGCAAGGTGGAGGTCGGTGAGCAAGTAGATGTGTACGACCTCGAGACCGGCAAAAATTTGAATAGGCAAAAGCGGAGTAGTAGAGGAAAATTGTGGGTGGGAAAGGAGCATGAGTTGTTGTATCGGGCAAAAGGGGTTGACCGTTTTGGGGGTGCCGATGTGGACAACACATCGAAATGGGCCGGACATGTGTCCGGCACCCCCAAAGGTGTTGGACAAATTCCGATCCAAATGATCTTATATACTACTCGATAGAGGTAATACAAGTTATCTTTTGCTAAAAGAATAATTTTAGTTGAGACTATAATTTTTTTCTTTCTGACAGGTAGGACCCGCACTGGAGGGATAGACAACACTAAGGACATATGTCATACAGAAAATGTTTTGGGTGTGTTTTGGCAAAAATAACTCCGCCACGTGTTCGCATGATTTGGACCAGTTTTGCACCCACTAGATAAGTTGTTGTACCACCTCACCCCATATTTCAACTAATTGTATGAATTTGCACCCTGCGGACAAGTATTTGTATGACCAGTGATATTGCCTCTATCGAGTAGTATACAAGTGATCTTTTGTTGTCTTCCGAAATCAAGCTGCAAATATAATAACTTTGTACTACTTGATATCAAGAACAAGTAAAGAAGACAAAAGGGCGATCAGCCAACTAGCCTCGTGCAGTTTTCTTATTGTCAGTTTGTCACGACGATTGGGCAAGCTCTACTGGATTGGCTCGACTAAGCGAGAGAGAAACGGGCGTGTCGTCTAGCTTTTCTCCTCTAGTAGCATCAAGCCCCACGCGATCTTCCCATTTGAGTATGAGTAAAATTCATCGGAGGTCACCGTATTTGAGGCCGTTAAATTAGGGTCACTGTATACACGCAGCTGCGTCATACGAGGTCACCGCCGAGACTGTAGCGTAGTGTCCGGTCAGATGTCAGAGCCTCGAGCCCACCGTCAGCCTCTTGCGGAGCGGTCGAAGGCGTTGTGTGTCTTTCAAATCGATCAGCCGTACAGCTACAACACACAAAACTTGAAATAAAAACAAAATGCCGTTGCCTGTCTTTCAAAACTAGAATCTCGTAGAACATAACAATCAGGTGACCCGTCGCCTCCAGGATCCATACAGCTTAAATAGCATATACTAGAATCCATACACCTTAAATAGCATTCCCAGGTCAATTATCCTTCGTTGTTCAGACAATACAGCAGTGACTAAAACAAGATGAGATCATCCAGAGTTGCAAAATGGGATCAATTAGGAGCTTAAATGGCCTAACCAGGTCAACTCTCCTGTGTTCAGAAGATAGTCATATGACCTACCAGCGTTACAAAATGGCCGACCACTCTTGTGTTCAGAAGATACATCTAATATGATCACTCAGTTCTTTTTCTTCGATTTCTCAGAGCTGGGGCGGCAAAAGGAAAACAATATCCCAAACTTCGGAAGCCGCCACGGGATGTTGAAGTCAACGTGGGCCAGGGCTTTCACACTGAACAACCCGTCGTGGAAGCTCTTCTTGACCGCGAGACTCGCGCCGTCAGTAGCAACCTTTACTTTGCCAAACATGGTAGGATCAACGGCATGTTTGACGCCAACAGCAAACCTCGCCCCACCATTGTCATCTTCTTCATGAGAATAGCTTGCTTTCAAACCAACTGCTGTGGTTGTATCAACAAGCTTTTTCACAACAGAAGCACTGTAAATACCAGGGCGGTGTTTGCTGCAGGGAAAATATGTGATTAGTAGAGCAGCGTAATCTGCATTTCCCAAGAACTGCAATAACTACCAGCAAACAACAAAAATGATTTTAAAAGGTGGCAAACACAAACAAAGCCCACAGAAATATCAATTATGAACAAGAGGGCAAGCAGGGGCGGACCCAGAACAACATTAGAGTGGGGGCGAAATTTTTAAGTGGGGGCATTTCCTTTGAAAATTCAGAAATTTCAAATATTTTTCTTAAAAATTCTAAAGGATTTTGAAATTTTGAGTGGGGGCATAGGCCCCCACTCAGCCCTCTTTGGGTCCGCCCCTGAGGGCAAGTAGTATTAGGTTTATATAGCATAAATAAGATTCAGATAGAACAAAAACATGTTTACCAGTCGAAAGGATGGTGCAGATATTAATCCTAAATTAGAACGCTAAATTTGAACTACACATAACTAAGACCACACAAATATTATACGAGCATATAATGAACCAGCAAACAGGAGTTGCACCACACAAACATACCAGCATAGTCAATATTTGGATTTAAGTTGCAGCACACGAACATTAGTGATGAAAGCCAGCGAGTCATGTTGGGTATATAAACAACGTATATTAAATTCAACTCGGATGTTTTGCATATTCTTGGCTATTATATGAATTTATGTACTAAAGTAGGAACCAGAAAAAAACTAAGTCCATAAAATAGGGCAGCTGATGAAAACAGAAAACACTCACTAAGTCAAGCCAACGGCTAATAGTTCTGTTCTCACGAACAATCCAACTGAAGGAACAAAGTGGTTTTTAGCAGCAGCAGCATCATATTGGAACTGAAGTCCTAAACCAGAGTTCTCAACACCAAATACACCAGAAATCCCAAGGAGAGGATTACGATTCAATCCCACGCCTGCCGGGCTCGGCACCAACTGAGCACAAGCACCATAGGAGACATAGGAATAAATCCTTTAAGCTCAAACTGCAATAAAATAAATATTAGACAAAATGCGGAACAAAAAAACCAGTACATAAAAATTTAGAAAATCTAAATTGCTATATCACGCAAAAAGATACTAAAAAAAGACCATGTAAGAGGTTGGCTATGTGGAGGTGTTCTTTGTATGCTGCAAAAGCTACAGCAGTTTGCATTGCATAGTGGTATATGAAGGAGTACAAAATCGGTTGCTACAAACCTTCTACAGCTAGGTTTCTATAGCTAGCTTTCCACAGCCTTCTACAACTTTCTACTGTAACCAGGATGGTAAAAACAGAGCTTTCCCCTGCTACTCTATCGTACAGCCTACTCACTTAACTCATAAGCAAGGATTAATCTCAGAGAATAGAGTATTCTCTGATAAAGTACAGCCAGAACTCTTTTTTTTTAGATAAAGGGTGTATATTAATATCACGGAGATACAAATTACACCCAGCCTCTGCAACAACGCAATAATCAGAGCCATTACGGATGCACACAGCCGAAATACAATAAGAAGAAGAAATAAAAAGAAAAGTCCCGCTACGGAGTTACAGTCCTTGCGGCAGCCGCACAACCACCACCAAAACAACACCTGATGTCCAATTCTTCAAAAGCAACGCCTTCAAGAAGAACAGTGCCAGGCACAACCAATTAAGGCCAGACCTTGGGTTTTCACCCTGAAGATGGTCCTCACTCTCAAAACAATGTCTCTAACAAGACCACTGTCAGGCACAACCAATTAGGGCTAGACCTTGGATTTTCACCCTGAAAGGTAGGATTTTGGACTTCACGTATGTTGTCGCCCCCACTTACATGCCGCTGCTCCAAGTCATGAAACACCAAGCCAATTCTTCATCGCCAGAAAGATTCGAACCACCATTGCCAGTCCTCAGATCTCGCCTTCCATGTCATTCACCGCCAGCACCATGGAACGAGAAAGCATGCTCCATGATATTAACAGCCAGCAGAGCTTCGAAGCGCTCCCTCTGAAACCAAACGGTCAGAGAAAAAACACGGGTGCGCACGATCGAATACCATCCGATCCAGCAATCTCCAGGCATGAGTCGCCCAGTGGAGTTCGCCGGCGGAGCCTTCCGAAACACGACCGTCCAGCCAGATCGATGGGGACCAACATCCGGTAGATCTTCATCTCGCCGCGAATAAGAACCAAGGACCACCGCCATTATTCTTCAGCCTCGCAAGCCCCGACGCCGCAAGGCCACTCCCAGCAGAAACGGCAGCAACGGAGGAAGTCAACCAATGCACAACTAATCGGTGTGGCCAAAGCCACCGCCAGATCGCCGGCCCGAGTTGGATCCCGCAGCCCATATTGGATCTGGGACCAAGATCAGAACGCCCGATCCCTTCCGCCAAGACGGAGGAGAGGCACCGGCAGCACCCCACCGCCTCGACGCCGCCGCGCCGCCAAGAGAACTCAGGCGCCGGCCGGACGACCGCGCCACACCGTGCCCGCCGCCTGCGCCTCACCGCCTCCGTGAGCCGTCGCCGCGAGACACCTCTTCTGCCCACCGTCAAGGACGGGATGGGCGCCGCCACCGCCGCCAGGGCCGGCAGCAGCGGCGGCAGGGGGCTGGGATGGTGGGTGGCTGCTAGGGTTTGGGGGCGGTCGCCTCCAGAGCCGCCTAGAGGGAGGCGACCCGGGAGGAAAAAACTTCTTTGTTGACAGCCAGAACTCTTACTGTCAGTTTCACTGTCAATATCAATCTTAGAGTATTCTTATTTTATACTCAACATTTTTACTTAATCTATACCTAATATAAAAGGAAGTAAGGCTTCTTCCCGTCCGACCCCAAAATGACCATTTTGCCCTCGCGAGTTCGGTCATACTACAGCCACTGCCACCGCCGAGTGGATAACGGTTCAAAATTTAATTTTGCAAAAAAACCCCTGGCAAACTGCGAAATTAACCCGCAGTCCACACAGCATACGCGGTACTGACTTAGCCGCAATTTACAGAAAACCCACGGACCTTTCTGCAAAGCCGCCAACGAAGGGGTACTGGACAATCTGGAGCGTCCGTTTAAGTTCCAACGGACGACCGAGATTAACCAGTTTTTCTAAATTTCGTTTAAATAAACAAACAACAAACTAGACTTTGTAAATTCATAACTTTCAAACCGCAACTCCAAAATTAACAAATTTTACATCGATCCAAAGCTCTCACCATGTAGTTTAATTTGGCACCATTACTTTTCCTTTTTTGCATCCATTTCAATTGATCAAAATACAGAGACGCAATTCGGCCGTAGAATTCAAGGCTTGAGTCCAAAAAATGTTTTAAAAATGAAACCTTTTGTTAAATGTCAAGAAATGCATCCTTTGTCCAGGGGAACCAAAGTTATAAATTTTGAAACTGACTTAATGACCCATTTAAACCACTACCATTTTCTTCCCTTTTAAAGTGATCCACAAGTATTTCGACAACGAATTTAAATCCAAAATGAAACTCGGTTTTTTCTCCCGTAGCGAAGCACGGGCCCAGGCCTAGTATAACTAATTATGTATGCCATGTTTGTTGACATATCATTTTTGGTATTATCTAAAATGCTAGTTTTCAAGTGTAAATAATAAAATTAACATTTTAGCCACATGCATGTATATTAAGATATATTTTGTATTGAATTTAACTTTTGCTATAATAACTTGTTTTGTTAAACTATAATTATTTTTCATAGTGCTTATTATATTTATTTTCTTTCGGATGCTCAACCTCGTAAGTTATAATTGATTTCACCATAGATCGCAAGCTAGGAGTATCACACTACTCTAAGAATTATTTCATGATTCTTAATATATTATAGTGCATTCTATTGTTTCTGTCCCTAATATCATTAAATATCAACATATGTGTTATCTCTATATGGTTTGTAATAGTAGTAAATAAAACTGTAGAGGTTTCTAGAGTACATCATGTACTCAGCTTTTGTTGTCAATGTGGCCCTTTTCATTTGGAGAGGGTGGGAACACATGTGTAGTGTGGTAGTGGACAATCTGAATTACTTGACATTTAATTCAAGACAGTGATAATGGATGTGAGGTATCCACAACATTATTATAATCGCAATTTCTTTATCTTGGTCGACCTCGATTCTGACTATCGCGTGCTCACTCGTTCTGGCCGCGCGATGCGGATCCAATGGCTCGTGTGGAGCGACGCATTAGCGGTTGACTGGCCCACGTGCAGGGGAATCGTGAGGACGCGAAGGTGCCCGTTCCCCATTCCCCCACCCACTCTCGTTCTCCGGCGAGAAATCGCACGGCCGGAGGGTGCGTCCTCACGCCGGTAGGAGGCGCCCCGTTCCCCATCCCCCCACCCACTCTCGTTCTGCGGCGAGAAATCGCACGGCCTCCTGCCGGCACCGCGTCCCGCCGCTGCTCCAGCCGATCCGCGTCATCGGAAGAGGAGATTGGACGAGGGCACCATTCCGGAGCACTGGGATGAGGGTTGGGACGGGAGGTGTAGACCATCTCTGGATTCGTCCTCGCCGTCAACTCCCCGCGACCTACTATGTCCTTGTTGTAGCGATCTAGGGAGTTATTCCAGCCAGGTAACTTCAGAATTGAGTCGCGATACTATTTTTCTCTCTCTCTCTCTTCCTTTTGTTCTTCTTCAACCGCATGGCTTTTGTTCTTTTGTACGAGGTGTGTTCTAACACACGTCAGCCCAATCAAATGTGTCCATTTGCAGGGCTTTGGTTGTATGATATTCTGGCGAGTGTCAATTTTATTCGAATTATCGGCAAGAGGAAACGAAGAGACAGTGGCCGTTTTTCTTTTGTGTTCATGTATGTGTGATTATCCTTGGATTTTTTTCTCACATAGACTTTACAAACAGGTCAGTAGATGTTACTTCTCATAGATATAATATTTTTCTAGATTTCGTATTGTTCATGCACAAACCTTTTTTGTCAAAACGGATTAGCAGATGTAGGTTGGATTTTAACATGGTTGTAAGATGCAAAATTTCCTGTAGTTAGTGTTTAACTGGTTAAATTACATCAGGTGTGGTAGATGTAATATTTGTAGATGCAGCTTTTGTGAGGTGTAAGTGTGTCAGTAATATTGATTGTCCTTCTCTAGAGGGGTTGACCCTTCATGAAAGTGGATGTAAATGTGTACATGTAACTTTTTTTTGTGCGTAAATTTTGTCAGTAATATTGTGGGTCCCTTTCTAATCGGTGACATCTTCATTGGATTCAGTCCATTTCTAGTAGATACAACTTTTTTTCTTAGGCGCAACTTATTAATTTTTTTTCAGATGTAAACACTCAAAAAAAATTAAGATGTAAATTTGTCTTTGTAGCAGTGATGTTACCATTGGGTGTAGATATCCACAGTTTAAAATACGAGATGTATCTTTTTTTTTTAAAGTAGATGCAATTTTTATGTTCTGGTCTTTTTGTAATTCCATCAGAAGATTTAATTTGTATCTTACCAGGTGTTTTCATACTAGTAATAAGCACCCCCATAATAATGATGGTTATCCTTGTGGTTCTAACTTGAACAAGTATATTATTTTTTACATGATATTTCTATGAGCAGTTTCTTTACGCTTCTTTTGTTTTACCAGATGTAAATTCTTTTTTGTTTAAGTTGAAGAGCATTATTCTCTCTGGATCAAGTTGCCCCAAGAAGTAGAATTAACCTCCCACCTTCTTTTAGGGGTTCTTATGCTTTTATAGTTCAGCCTAGAAATTCTGTACATGTAAACCTTTTATTCATAGTAGTAGTGTTTACGGTCCACTTTTAGGTAGTGCATAAGCTTCCAAAATCTGCTTCCCGCCATAGCCTGGCTGTCCTATCCTCTCCGACAATTTTTGATAGTTCGGTTACGCATTTTGATGGGCTGGGGTTCAGCATCCTTATCTGCATTTTGACATCTTTGTTGCATATGACCAAGGCTTTATATTTTCTGGTTGTCAACTACTGATCTCCTAGATGAGCTGATCTTCACGGAAAACCCAATGTGCTTAGCATACCTTTTGTAGTGTAGTAGCATCGCGGCCACCGGTGAATCCAATTTACATGCCATTATAAGGAGTTTTCGGAGCAAAACTTTCGGGCGTTGCTGAACTTCACCATCACTACCGCTATCTGGACCAGGCAGTGCCTAACCAGTTGGCACCCATGTCTCCCATAGTTACCGTTCTAGCCGAAGTTACATCCAACTCGACAACCGGAGGAGCAAGTTTATCCCCTGTTCCTGTGTCATTGAAACCACCAAGAGCTTCATCCGCAGAGGGATTGTTAAGATCAATCCCACCAGAACCTTCAACACAACTATTACCTGAACTGCAATAGTGGAATCAGAAAGTATGCTGTCAACCATCTGTACATTTTTTAAAACCACAAACTATGTACTTATTGTTTTCGACAGAGAAAATTGCATGCATGTTTTCATCTTTTTTCGAAAAATCATGTATTTTTGCATATACACTGCTTTGATTTTCAAAACATTATTTTCTAAATGCAGGAACAGTGCTGGGAGAGCCAAAAACAAACAATTCACATCGTCGTTAAACACCTAGTTCCAAAGAGCTTTTCTATCTGTTGAACACAATGTAAGTTTCTGGGAGCCACCTGAGTTGAACAACACATCGCCCCAACAAGCATCTCACAGTAGCCTTAGTTCTCTAGATGTTTCTCAAAATGCATTCACTGATTAAGAAGACCATCAACGCTGCGGAAATTGTGATCTTTGAGCATTCTTTACATTTTACTCACTATGACTACTTCATGTTTTGTGTTTTACAATAAATTGTCTGTACAAAAGTTCTTTTGTCACAAGTGCTATTCTTTCTACATCCCATGGATTTGTTACAGTAAATGAGTTACATCCTAAGTTTCTTACTTGGACAAGGCCATGTGTTCACACATAAGTTCACATTCTTTCTTTATATTGTCCAAGCAAAGGAGAGGAATTTTTTTGGATGTAATTTGCACACACCACAGCCAATTCTTGATCAAAGTCCCATGCTAGTATAGTACAAAGCAGGAAGTGTATAATAGATGTAGTTTTACATCTAACTGACTAAAATCATAGCCCAAGAATTTTCAGATCTGGTAGAGGGAAGAATGTAGTTTGTATTCTTTTTTTACAGCACGGGTGAGACCTTTTTGTCCAGATCATTCCAGGATGTAAATTCAGAAGGGGTGAGAGAGGGTGGGAGAAGCATGAACTTGCAACGATGCTTTCTGCTCCTTCTTCCAGTCTGATTTTAAGCTTGAAGGTTTAGAGAAGATGCATGTCCAGGTCTAGTCGATGGAGGTTGTAAGTTCCCAATTTTCAGCTTCAGGAGGGGGGATGGTGGGGGCTGCTAGAAGCTCGTGCTGCAGATGGCGACTAGTAGTAGCTTGTGCGTATATTGTAATTTTTCTTCTGCAGGCTGGCAGGAGCTCATGCAGATGTGGGCTGGTAGGAGCTCGTGCAGATAGGGGCTGCTAGGTGATCATGCTGCAGATGTGGGCTAGGGGCTCGTGCTGCAAAATGGGGGGGGGGGGGGGGGGAGATGTAATGTAAACAATATAAACATGACAGACTTACTATCTATTAATGTATAACTGATCTTTCCCTCATTTGATTTTCTACAACCTGTATTACTTTCTGCTGTCATTTCTTTTATTTTCGCGACATTGAAATGCAGGTTCAAGAAATTCTTGACAGTCCATCAGTTCCACACCGAGAAAAAAAATGTAAGTTCTACTTTGGCGGTACCAGCTTCGGATCATATCCAATTATTGTGTCAATGGGATCGAAAATAAAGTTCTTAGTTGCTGCAAAAGATTACTTCCGATCATATCCAATATATTTCTGACAAACTTACATTTTTATCAACTAATTCTTTACTTTCGAGCTAACTTGGCTTGGTGGTGGGAATGGAATCACATCAAGAGACAAGGCTAATGGTTGGTTTTGTCTACTTTATTTAGTATATTTTTAGAGATTTTTTCTGTTACATTGCATGAAAAGTTACAAGATGTTAACTACTGTACAATCATATTTTCAGTAACATATCATGTGCATTTTCAATGAATTTGTTCAGGAAATTCTTCTACATCTTATGATTTTAGAGAAACAAAAGTCCTGGGAAACTTTCCATCATGTGGATATACTGTTTTAAGAAAAATAGTGACATGTTGGGATACTCATCTGAAGATTCATTTTAATTTACTGCTAACAAATCTTTTTAGTTCCATTTTGTACTTATAGAAAAAACCTGATCATCCTTCTAACTTTTACATGTAATTTACCAAGCCAATCCTAGGGTTATGCTTTAAATTTCTTACACACCATAGTTTTTGACAGTACGGTTACAAGTTTTAGACAAATTCCTGGTCAGCACTTCCTAATTTTATAACTTTATATTTAGTTTGCCAAGTAAATCCTAGGTTCCTGCTTTAATTTCTTTGCACCATGGTTTTTGACAACACATGCACAAGTTTTAGACAAATTCCAGGTCAGCACTTCCTAATTTTATAACTTTACATCTAGTTTGCCAAGTAAATCTCAGGGGTCCTGCTTTAATTTCTTTTGCATACCACAGTTTTTGACAGCGCATGCTCAGGTTTTTTACAAGAATTCCCTTTCCATGTCATTACAGGGATGTAAAATAGGAGCATGGACGGTGGCAGGGGAAAAAGAGATGAAGGGGAAAGCTTACATCTGTTTCAAATCTTCTACTTGCTGAAACAGTTTTAGATCCCTTGTTAAATCTTCTACTTGCTGAATCATCTAGTTGTTGATGAAGACGTGATTCGTAAGATATGTGTTCTTCAGAGAGATCTGTGATGGGGGTGTAAAAAACTACGATCTATTTTGTTTCGTTTTTGTTTGTTGGAAACTATGTAAAGAGACACAGAGGGAGGATAAAAGGTTTTCTTGGCAGGATGTAATTTGATTTGGACCTATGGAGGGAGAGCTATGGGCGTGGGGAGGAGCTACTGTTCCTCGTCAGGCGGCTATGCAGTAGCCAGGGTGAGACGGCGGAAAATCACCTGGGTGCGACCTCCTTTATGGGTTCGGGAGATCTTCCACTGGTCCCGCCAAAAACAGCACATGGGCACGCATCCTCTGGCCCAAAATCAACGCGTGCGCGCGGAAGGTTTCCTTTCCCAGCGATCGTTTCTTTCCGTATTTGGGTTGTCCGACTGACCTCGCTGTAAGCTAATTCGTGGTCGACCACGACGTAGCAACGTCCCAAAATCAACGCGTGCGCGCGGAAGGTTTCCTTTCCCAGCGATCGTTTCTTTCCGTATTTGGGTTGTCCGACTGACCTCGCTGTAAGCTAATTCGTGGTCGACCACGACGTAGCAACGTCCTATTATAATTAAAAAGGACAAGAAAATATCTAGATTTATTTAGGAAAAACAAAATCCATTTAAGGTTTTGGATTTGAAGCAAATGTGGATATTAAAGTGGACATACCTTTAATCGAACATAATTACTTTAGGCAGTTTCCAAAATTGTGTCCCTATATGACAATTAGCCAACAGAAAACCGTAACAAGTGGTTAAATGTAATTTTATTTGATTTACTTATAAACTATTACTCGTTTGGGTTTATGTGTCTTGCTAAAATTTTGTGATACAGGTTATATGGAACAAAAAAAACATACGGTTTGATCAATATTCTTAAGAAATTTTTAATGGTATAATGTTTGTAACTTATAACTCTTAATTGTTAGTTAATCATAGTCAAAGTTTGGCTCATATTTGAGACATGATTATAAACCCAGTCAAAGGAAGTATGTTGTTGGTAGTATATTTATTAGTTTACTAGTTTGTGTTTGACTTAACATATGACACAAGTCTATCATTTAATTTCACGTACCCCCTTTAATCAAGATTTAATTGTCACTGAACCAGATGTATGTAGACAAGTTTTAGTGCTAGATATATCTGTTTTAGTGACAACTAATATCTATCTGAGAGAGTAACAAAATTACAACTTATGTATATTCGTTTTGTATTGAATAAATATCTAATCCGTATCAGAGTAACTTCCGCTTCGCGGTTCTCGTTTATACTCCTTATTCATGTCTATGTTATTAAATATGAAACGAAATGTGAAAGGACATTATAATCGAGCTACGTGCCTTTTATTATCTTGTGGGCATTCAACCCTACGTGGGACTAGGTTCACTAGTTCACAAAAAGAACCGATTGAGGAAAGAGAGCGAAGTTCTTGGGAAATCATTTGAGTACATCTTGCTAAGCACGATGTGAATCGAAGACGTATCTACCGATGGCCACACACCCGGTGGAGTACTTCCGCCTAGACTTTGAGGCGGAAGTACTCCACCGGGTGTGTGGCCCCGCGGAGGATCCTCCAGTCCCGTATCACCCCGATCATCATCGAGGCCTTGGTGCAGCTAGCTTGAGCAATTTGTCTAATTATTCAATCGAGATGTACGTGTGAGAAGGGGAAATATAGATGAACACTCATGTGTGCCCCGATCGGGTAATATATAGCGACGGGGGAGATTTAAACTTTCCTACGCCGAGAGCGAGAATGGCGTAGCCACTGTCACTCACAAGCGAGGCATGCACATACTCATGGCACACTGTTAGGAATTAATTAATTATGTAATTAAGTTGTAATCCTCCCTTGTAAATCTTTACGTCGGTTGCCCGGAACCGACTTCCTTCGCGTCCCCACGTCGGACTCACGTCCCTTCACCATGTATAAATACCCCGAATCATCTTGGAATAAAGAGCAGTTGCAATCATTCTGTTTGTTTCTCAACACGTTATCAGCACTTCGACTCTGCCGAGAGAGCGAATTGGCGCCGGCAAACTCGCCGGAACAAGAAGGAAAGAGGAAAAGAACGGAAAGCATCGAAATCTTCAAGGAACATTCCAATGGAGGAGGAAATTTGTTTAGCGGATAGTGGTTCCACTAACACAATATTACGGGAAGTTAAATACTTCCAAACTCTCAAGAAAAGTAAAGGGACTGTCATGACAATTGGTGGTCGTGACACGGTAATTGTTGGTTCTGGTCAGGCCACATTTACACTCCCAAATGGTACAAAACTTGAAATCCAGGAGGCGGTATTGTATCCGGATTCTACCCGTACCTTGCTGAGTTTTAAGGATATCCGTATGAATGGCTACCACATTGAAACTCATGAAGAGAATGCGGTTGAAAGCCTACTCATAAGTCAGCAAAAGGGGTCTAAAAAGGAAATCCTTGAGAGACTTCCTGCTCTATCTTCTGGATTGTATTACACATACATAAAGCCAGAGCCACATTTGGCGTATAAAATAATTTTCTAGAATCTTGACAAGTTCAAGATATGGCATGATCGCCTGGGTCATCCTGGTGTGGGGATGATGAGAAAAATTATTGATGGTTCAACTGGACACAACATAACGGTTGCTAATTTTCCCAAATCTTCGGATTTTGTATGCACGGCATGTGCAACGGGGAAATTGATCACAAGACCTTCATACACGAAGATCAGGAGTGAGCCACTTAATTTTCTTGAACGAATTCAAGGAGATATATGTGGTCCAATTCAACCGTTATCGGGACCTTTCAGATACTTTATGGTGCTCATTGATGCATCTACAAGATGGTCCAATGTGTGTCTTATATCAACAAGGAACCATGCTTTTGCAAAGCTGATCACTCAAATCATAAAATTGAGGGCAAATCATCCTGAGCACAGGATAAAATCCATCAGAATGGATAATGCTGCTGAATTTAGTTCACGAGCATTCAACGATTACTGCCTAGCTTTGGGCATAACTGTGGAGCATTCTGTACCATATGTACACACACAAAATGGTCTTGCGGAATCACTTATCAAGAGGATTAAATTGATAGCAAGACCACTCCTACAGAATTGTAATCTCCCAACATCTTGTTGGGGACATGCGGTGTTACATGCCGCGGAATTGATACAAATTCGACCAACTGCAAATCATACGGCCTCCCCGTTGCAGTTAGTACGTGGAAATCACCCAAGTATTTCCCATCTTCGAAGATTCGGTTGCGCTGTGTATGTACCGATATCACCACCTCAGCGTACATCGATGGGTCCACATAGAAAAATGGGATCTATGTGGGGTACAATTCTCCGTCGATTATAAAGTACCTGGAGCCCTTAACAGGGGATCTATTTACATCCCGATACGCTGATTGTATCTTCGATGAGGACAATTTTCCGGCATTAGGGGAGAAAAGAACCACAAAGAATGCCGGGAAATAGATTGGAATGTTGAAGGCATTCAGTCCATAGATCCACGTACGAATGAATCTGAACTGGAAGTTCAAAGGATTATTAATTTGCAAAATATTGCAAATAACCTGCCAGATGCATTTACTAACTATAAAGGTGTCACTAAATCTCATATTCCCGCTATGAATGTTCCAGAGAGGGTTGAGGTAACTCAAAAGACCGCTCAACCGCTCAAGAGGGGGAGAAAACTGGACAAAAAGGACAAGGCTTCTCAGAAGCGTCCGCGGGGAGTGAGGAACCCTCAAACAGTAAATGTAGGTCAACCGCAAGTTGACATTCAACCTAGTGTTGAAGGACACCTGGAGGATGTTCAGCATCCAGAGCCCAACACGAATGTGCACACAGATAAAGGTGTTGGGGCATCGGAACACCTTGACTCAATTGTTGTGGGAAATCACGATGAGTCGGAAGGTATTGAAGAAATTTCCACAAACTATGTTGAATCAGGAGAATCATTCAACAGAAAGACTACTAATGTCGACATATTTTTCTCCTCAAAGATTGCAAAGGACCTAGCATTGGACCGTGAACCTAAGTCCATGGCAGAGTGTATGAAACGCTCAGACTGGTCCAGCTGGAAGGTCGCAATAGAGGATGAATTGCGCTCGCTTGCCAAGAGAGGGGTATTAACTGCAGTAATACCTACTCCTAAGCATGTTTCCCCCGTGGGGGCGAAATGGGTTTTTGTTCGTAAGAGGAACGAAAACAATGAGGTGGTGAGGTATAAGGCGAGGCTGGTAGCACAAGGGTTTACACAGAAACCCGGCATCGATTACGATGAGACATATTCTCCTGTGATGAGTGGAATCACGTTCCGATACTTGATATCGCTGGCAGTGCAAATGAATTTGTATATCCAATTGATGGATGTGGTGACTGCATATTTGTATGGGTCACTGGATACGGATATCTATATGAAAGTTCCAGAGGGACTAAAAATTCCGGATCCTAAGGCTAATCGCAACATGTATTGCGTGAAGCTACAGAAGTCGTTATACGGCTTGAAGCAGTCGGGTAGAATGTGGTACAACCGACTGAGTGAGTTCCTTATGCAGAAAGGTTACTCTAACAACGATGATTGCCCATGTGTGTTTATCAAGAAGTCCACTAATGGATTTTGTATAATTTCTGTGTATGTTGATGACTTGAATATCATTGGAACTACACAAGATATACATGAGGCAAGTAATCATCTGAAGACGGAATTCGAGATGAAAGATTTGGGTAAAACCAAATTTTGTCTTGGTCTGCAACTTGAACATGTTTCTTCAGGAATACTTGTTCATCAGTCTGCTTATATCGACAAGATACTGGAAAAATTCAGTATGGATAAAGCATACCCGTCAAAACACCTATGGTTGTAAGATCTCTTGAAAGAGAAAAGGACCCATTTAGGCCAAAGGATGACGATGAGGAGGTATTGGGACCAGAATTTCCATATCTCAGTGCCATTGGTGCACTAATGTACCTAGCAAACTGCACTAGACCTGACATATCGTTTGCAGTTAATTTACTAGCTAGATACAGCGCATCGCCAACGAAAAGGCATTGGGTTGGTGTGAAGAATATTCTCAGATATCTTCAGGGCACCAAAGATCTTGGTTTGTTCTATCAGAAAAATCAAGAGAGAACCATGGTGGGGTATTGCGATGCTGGATACATGTCAGATCCCCATAATGCCAGATCGCAGACTGGCTTTGTCTTCTTACATGGAGGTACTGCCTTCTCTTGGAAGTCGACAAAGCAAACACTAGTGGCTACGTCCACTAATCATTCTGAGATAATTGCTTTGTACGAAGCATCACGGGAATGTGTATGGCTTCGAAGGATGATGAACTTTGTCCAGAGTTCAAGTGGGATTGGTTCACTGGAATCACCCACCATTATCTACGAAGATAATGCTGCTTGTATTGTACAAATGCAGACAGGTTATATTAAGAGCAATATTACAAAGCATATTGCTCCTAAGCTATTTTATCCCCATGAACTACAGAAGAAGGGGCAAATAAGTATTTTGCAAACGAAGTCATGCGATAACCTCGCTGATTTGTTTACCAAGTCCTTACCAAGTTCTTTGTTCAATAAATATGTAAGGGAATTGGTATGAGGAGACTTCGTGACTTGCAAAATTCTAGGGGAGAAATCTCCTAAGTTATAACTTGTTGAAAATCATGAGATTTTTGATATTGCCACTAGTACAGAAATGGCCCTTTAGTGGCGCATCAATTTGGCATTCTGTGGCGCACCCACAGGTTTGCTGGGTGCGCCACAGAATTCTCGCCACTAAAATTATTTCTGTGGCGCACCGCGGGCGTGCGCCACAGAAAGCTCAACTTTCTGTGGCGCACCCTGGGTCGTGCGCCACAGAAATAGCTCGGCAGGACCCCTATGCAGAGTAATTCTGTGGCGCACCATCCCTAATGCGCCACAGAAAGTGGTGCGCCACAAAAACAACAGTAGTGCGCCACAGAAATATGAAACAGAAATACATGTATTTTTTCATTTTGCTGTACAAATACAGGTATATACAGGATTTATACAGGTTTATACAGAAATACAGGTATATTTGACAGGTATATAAACAGACAAACACATTAATCAATATGTCATCACACATATTACTTAGCCCGATCGAGATACATATATACACATAGTGACAAAAGTGCCGAATGTTTACACAATTAGTCATGCATGATCAAATGTACACATTACAAATCATGAAGTGTTCGCCGCCTAACTATGATCAAATGTAGTAAACATCGGTGATGATGGTGAGCAAGAGCGCGCGGGAGCATGCATGATCATGAAGTCGTCTTCTTGAGCGGCGCCGGGAACGGTTGATAGCCTTCTTTCGTCCTCCACTCCCTGGTGTCATTTTGCGCCTCTAGTCGTTCTTCGATAGCCCTCTGAGACAACCCTGAAGATGGATTGGGATATATATTGGTTAGTGATATACATAGAGTATAATTTATTCATCTAAGTAGAGAAGCAAGACAATCAATCAATTGTCATGGGTGGAAATCATATGGCTATCCTATTTGGGTTTCATAGCATAGCATATATATAATATATGACCCTACACATGCACTTCTACAAAAAAGTACACTAGTAATGCTTAGCAAGGCCCTACATCTGGGGTAGTGGAAGGACCCTGATTTGTGAATGACATCTTCGAGGATGATCGTTGATAACTACAGCTGGATGCGATGGAAGTCTGTTCTATAATCAGCATCGGTGAGACCATCCGCCATTTTGCTGTATTCTACGAGACCAGATGGAATCTTCGTTTTCTCGCAATCCCGGACAATCCCTTTAAGGTGATGGAGGGCGTAGTAGGCCTCCTTCACGCTGCCATCCAGTTGCTTGACGCAATGGAATCCGGTCCCATGCTGGAACTTGTGTGTGTTTTCATCCGTGAAAAATTCCGCCTTCTTATGGAAGGGGCCTCCCTTTTGGGCATAGGCCTCGAGAGCGTCATCGAGAACACCCTTTATTCTGGTGTATCGTCTCGGCGTGGATTTATTCCCTGAGTCCAAATAAGTGGCAATGGACCACCTCGGGGCTACGGCGATGAGTGCGCAGTACTTGTCCCTGCTCAACACAATTGAAACGGAATGTTGGACAAAGAATCAGCGATGGAAGAAATGTACAAGAAGGCATAAGATACGATGGTGGCGAGCGGATGTGTACTTACTCGAAAAAGAAAGGCAGAAGAAGGGTGCTCTTCCTCTTGTTGGCCAGCATGACCCTTACGAGGTACTCCGTGGCCGTTTCCCGTGTCTTTGATCCTTCCACCAGTTGGCTGTCGCGCATGTAGTAGGGATCCACTACCGCGACGTGCGGAGTACCATCTCTCCTGATCTTCATCGCCTCAGAAAGCGCATATAGGCGGACCACGTTATAGTCCAGCCGTTTAGTGTGAAACAGGTTGAAGATGTCCTCGTACGCTATGAAGAACACATCCGCGGGGTCTTCCTGGACGAAGTCCACCAGCTCTTTTGGCACCTTGACCGTGAACGCCGGGTAAGTGGGGTTCTTCTCTTTAAGAAGGATCTTGTGGCGCCCTGATCCGACTGCTATACAGTGATACTGTGTCCCCGGTTATCCGATACCACCAGACACACTATCAAAGCATAATAGAGAGATTAAGACTTGTGGAACAACTGGCACATCACAGACTCTACGACACAAATCATATAGTTCAACTCTTATAATAGAGAAAGATAGCAAATGACAACCAGAGGTCACAGACCCAACAGTACAACAAGCGGAAGCAAATTAGGTTGTTCTAAACAACAAGAACCAGATTATGGCCTAAGAGGCCTACAAATAACCATCCAGCGCCAGCTGTTCCGGGATGTCCCAAGCTGCAACCTAGGAACCCCAGACTACTCATCGACGTCCACAAAGAACCCACCTTCGAGGTCGGTGAAGTCCTCCTCTGAAACAAAACAAACGACGTTGAGTTCGACGAACTCGCAAGATTATATATAGAGCTTTAGCTCGATGAGGCTTTCAAAGTTTTATGGCTGTTTTGCATAAACCTGATTTTATTTAATAAAAGCATACTCCATGGCAACGACTAATCAGAATATTTTCAAAAAAGGGGTAAGAAGTGACTCTTTTCTTGATCACTTTTCTCAACATCTACCATCATCAACCACTGTACCTGTTCATCAAAGGCACCTCCCCGAATCACCCTCGAGGAAGTCAACCTTGCATTCTTGAGTGGCACCTTTAGTACCCAGTTTTTAATCATTCCGTTCAAGTTATTCTATGGTCTTATCGTCCTTTCCCAAGTTGTCCGTAACCGTGGACACGGCTTTTCGAAAAGATTTAACCCTGCAGGGGTGCACTATGTTTACCTTCGGTACCGCCCGGCTCATTGCCTACGCTTAGCTCTCTTCCGGGGAAAGCCGGCTGAGTGGGAACGGTTACAACCTTTACCTTGTTAAGGACTAACCCAGGATCATCAGTGAGGACGAAGCAGCGGATCATCAACACCGTGCCCCGTGGCCACTCATTTTCCTAACACCACCATCCTCATCCCAGTCTTGGTCACCATCTCAACGCACACGCAAATGGAAAACCAAACTAGAGGACTCTGGCTAGTCCCGCTCAAGTTAGTTGATCGACGGGGATTCCATATAGCCCACCGAAAGAAAGCGCGCTCATTCTTGGTTCAAGAGGTAAAGAACTCGCACCTATGCGGCGAGAACGAGACAAAGCACCACAACCACAGTGGCCTCTCATCCCCACCTTTAAGCATTTTATTACCTGTCACCACAATTCTCCACCATCATCTGAACACTTCAACAACCTGTTTCCAACATGAAGTATCCATCGGACGGCTAAGCATTTAACTAAGCATGGCTAAACATCAACATTGCATAGTTAAGTACTTCAGGCCAACAATACAAACCTATGGATAATAGGAGGGAAACAGGTATTGGCATCGGAAACTTAATGCAACTATAGGATACTCTAATCCAATAAAATTGACATTTGGAACCGCATGCAATATTATAGTGGAGAAAATATTTGCGGAAAATAAGATAAGATATGCTCAGAGGGGGGATTACGCTTGCCTTGTTCGATGTTCAAAAGTACTTGTCTTTGGTGTCGTCAATCTTCACTTCGGACTCGGTGCTCACATCAACAACGAATTCTATCGTGAAGAAACAAAACACCGGAAAAGAAGAGATTACACTCAACACATGGCAATGGTGCAATGCACTCAAAAATGATGACATGTCAAGTTTATGCATTGAGACTAGCCCCACAAGGTAGCTAACAAAATAAGTGGGCCCATAATTTAATTTGAACAATTTTGGACGAAACCCCTACTTTTAATTAGGTAAACAAGTTTTACCCATTTTTGTACAGTACCAAACCGTGAGTTATTCATGCATGAACATGTTACCAATGCATAGATATTAATTTTCTAAGAATTTTGGTACCTCGTTTGCATTTTTCTGATAAAAATTGAATTAGTTATGATTTATACGAGTTTGTTTTATTTTCTGAAAGACAGGAAACAGCAGAGAACGCAATTAGTCTTTTAAACTAATTAAACTGGTCTCGCTAAGTTTGTTAGGCATCATTTAGTTTAGATCTTAAAAACTGTATCCAATACGCTGGAAACATGGACACAACAACTAGATTTAGACATTAGGCATGGCTTCCTGGGCTGTAGCTCTTCTCCCAAAAACCTGAACATAGTTACTAAGTAAAGTTAGTACTCTGAACGCTGTCATCTTGCTCCTGCTGATTGAATTTCGAATTTAACAGGTTCAGATTGTGAGGTAACGCACAACACTACAGGGAAATTCAAAATAGATAACTAAGAAAGTATTAGATGCATTCACAAATTAGTTACTTTGGTTCTCTACTAGAAGTAGCAGGGAGCTTCCGTGTGACCCAGTTCAGAGATGTGTATGTAGAGGATTGAACTTGCCACACTGTTCAGGTTATCAACTGCAAGAACTGATGCTCCACTGCTCCCTCTCGCTCAAACTGAACGCTATACTGTAGCTCTTACTTCCTTGCCAAAAGTTACACGATAAGTTGTTCTATTTAGAGTGTTTTTGTGCTGAACATTTTCAGAGGAGAAGTTAAAATATGAGCAGCTGAAAACTGGTAAGAACAGATGCTACACGAACGTTTTCTAAACACAAGCCATACCATGAATTAGATAAACTGAAAGTTCTGAGATAAGATGAACAAGGAGCTGATTTAACCAACAAAACCAATTGTTGGTGGCCTCCATCCGAGCAGTACCTGAACTCATGGGGCTTAAAATCGAATCTGAGATGGGCTTGGTCTTTTCTGCTACTCTCACTTCTTGCCTTCGTTGATGCCCTCCTTGCTCTGCTCCTCCCCTATTCCAGCGATGTGCCCTGCTGCTCCTCTCCCAGGCGCTTGCCCTCCAAGATGGTCGCCATGGCTTCAGATCTCAGCTATCAAAGGATTGATCTTTTGGTGTGTTGCTGGGTGATGGGGATGAGGACGGTCAGGTGGTCTTATCCACTGTAGGGTGCTCACGGCGGCGGCGCGAGGCGGAAAGGGGAATCGCGAGAGAGTGAGCTCGGGAGCGTGCGGGTGAGAGAGACGAGTGGTGAGGAAGGAGAGGATAAGGCTGGGGTTGACTTCCTTTTCCTTTATTCTTTTCTTTTTCCCCAGCACCCTTTGGGAAAAATAATTGAAGCACCAAAACTCGTCCAAAAATCATGAAAATACTCAGGGGGCTTCCTCAACTTATGGAGAAGCTCACCCTATTTTTGTTTGAATTTTTGAACTAGTTTTCATCGGAAATAAAATAGGGATAGAGAATGGTCCGTTTATTCATTTTCGCTTTATTACAAGTTTTGTTGCTATTGTAGTTTGCAACTACAATTTATAGGATTAGTATTTTGGAACTTCGTTGACAAATATACGATGTGCAAGTATTTTTGTTTTTGCAAGTTCGAACACTTCCATTGATTTGAAATTTTGTTAAGGCAACTTTGGCATTTGTTTTTAAATGGTGCCAAACCCACTTATTTTTATTTATTTAGCAATTTAATATGGATGCCATGATGCAATGCAACACAAAAGCGAAAATTTTACTCGGGTTTTTATGTTTTCAAACTTTGGGCTGTTACAGATCTCCTCTAGATACACGATATTTTCCTGCAATGCAATCATGGGTCCTTCTGCAAGGCGAAGCAATTCCCCAGACAAGATAGGTTTACCAGCTTCATGAACTCGGGTCAAGCCATCCGCACGGGGTGGAATCGTGTCTTCAAGACCCCGGATCTTAGGAGCTGGCTGGCTCGCAGAGGTGGAGGATCCTTTTCTCTTCCTATGCTTCTTCTTGTCCTTCATCTCTGGGGATTGTGGGGGTGGTGAAGTGAACCCCGCTTTAACAGTATCTTTCAGTGTGTTAGGGCTGAAAATGTTACCCGGTTGAGCTTGATGATCGCCGGCATCTGGAGGTGTGTCGGTGAAGGCCAGGCGCTGTGTGCATGAAGTTGGACGAGCAGGTTGACCGCGGTGGTCGCGGAAGGGTTCTTCATCCACAAGAGGCATGTACATATCATCCCTGCAGGCGCCAGTGTTGATGTACATATCGACATCGATATCATTCTCCTCCTCCTCATTGTCATCGTTGCCACCAAGTTGAGGTGCAACGGCTTTGTCCTAAACATAAACAATAGCACATCCGTTAGTCGGGAAAGTCGGAAAGTCGGGGAATTCGAAAAGTCAGAACTAACCTTGGACGGTTGCGGTGAAGACATTCCCAACAACTGTTTGTGGCGGTTGGTGGCGGGGACGACCGGCGGTAGCTTCCGGCCGATGGTGGCGGCGACCGGCGGTAGCTTCCGGCCGGTGGTGGCGGCGACCGGCGGTTCCTTCCGGGTGGTGGCAACGGCTGCTTGTGGCGCCGGTTCCTCCACAACTGCAGGTTTTTGTAGCATCCTCGAGGGCCGAACGGGCAGGGTCCGGAGCTTCGAGGTGGCGCCGCCGGTCCGCCTGACCCCCTGAAGACCCTCCCCAAGACGAATCTGGGTCTTCGGCCATTCCATCATCCATTTCCCGCATTCGCCAAGCTTCATGTGTTTCTCGGCTCCCGGAGGTTGCGTGGGGGGTCGATGTCATGGAACTCAGGCAACACCTCGCTCACATTGACTTTCATCACGGCCTCGCTCATTCGGGTGGTGTGCATATCGCGGGTCGAAGGTTGTATGATCTTGGCCGTTGCGACTTCCTTCAACTCGCCGCCGACCCCCACCCTATGCAGGAGTATGCAAGGCATGTCCTGGGAGTCAACACATGTTGGGCACCATGCATGAGATATGGCAGTCATCAAAGGCATATATAGTCATAGAAGATGTCGCGGACTAACTAATTAGTTACCTTGGTGATGGCGTCGAGCTCGGCTAATGTCGAGACAAGGGCGCCGGTGCCGGCGGCCGGCCTATCATTCTCCGGCGGCTCGTGCACATTATCATTATTCTCCGGCCTTGGTGTATTTTGATCCACGACAGGGAGCACCGGTGGGGTCACCAGGACCGGCGACACGTTATTGCTGGAGGTGCTGCCGGCGAAGCTGGGCACGTGTATCGGCCCCTGTTGACCTCTCGCGTTCCAGGCAGCTAACCCCTCCATCAACCCAGCGGGTAACATCGTCCGGAGCTGCTCGTTCACCTTCTCGGCCACTAGCTTGTCCACCATGCTGGAGTCCACCTTTTCTTTCTCTAGTGTCTCCAGCTTCTTCCTTAGCTCGAGAACCTCGGCTTTATCTTTAGCCGGCTTCCTCCTCTCCTTCTTCTCGGTGTCCGTGCTGTAGTACTCGATGAACTTCATGCTCGTACCAAAGCCGGTGACACGGCCAGCTGACGTCGGCGGCTTTGACTTGTCCCTCCCCTTGTAAGTGTTCATCGCCCGGTTGAAAGTCGTGTCCACTTGCCGTACCCGCTTGCGATGTTCCTAGGCTCCTGTGTTTGGCCACTTACGGAGACCTTAGTGAACGTGTCTGTGACGGTGCCGACCGCTTGCGGTGTCCGGTCCTTCCTCGGCTTCTTATACCTCTTAGCGGTCGGGTTACTACCACCACCGCCATCCGTGTGGTCGCCCCCCCGACATCCGTGTGGTCGCCGCCATCGGTGGTGGTGGTTTCGTCCCGAGCATCCTCTATCTCATAGTCACCATTGCCGTCACGAGCCAGTTCGGCGGCCTCCGCCTCCTCCAACCGCTGGGACATGTTTGCACTACATTAAAAAGAGGCAAAATGTTAGTACAACAAATATAAGAAAAACATCACTTAATTTAGTACTAAGATACCCCGGTCCATGCATTAGTCGCAATACCCCATGTGTCCCTTTTTTAGCAAACTCATGCCAAAATTCACGAAAAATTTCAGCATGACCTTTGCTAAAAAAGGGACATATGGAGTACCTGAATTTGCCGGAACGGAAGTTAATCGACGTTCCGGCAATCTCAAGGGCCTCATGGGGTACCTGCACAAGCATTTCACAAATAATGGCCGGCATCGCTGGCCGGCAACAGCATCACATCAACAACATCCACATTTCACAAATAATGTTTGCGGCATAGCTGGCCGGCCAACAACATCACAAACAACCACGACACGATGGTCGTGGTATCACATAACACATGGTCACCGGAGCTCACCAAATCGATTCCACGGGTGTCTTCTTGCCTACCACACACAAGCACCTATGCACCCTGAACAACCAAAAAAATGGATCATCAGTGGACAGCAAACACATATGCAGCAAGCATTAACACAAACAAGAATGCATCTTTTCATGTACTAACACTTCACAAAATCACTTCTTCTAGTTTCTTACAAACAAGCATTAACACAAAGCAACAACACTTAGCATTAACACAAAGCAACCCATATGTCCTCAACTAGTGTGCTTGCTTGCAGCAAGCAATTACTAGCACTAGCACTAGCAATGACACTTAGGAAAATTACTAGCACTAGCAACAACACTTAGGAAAATTTTGTAATTTTTTTGGTCTCTAGCAATGACACTAGTGCAATTGCTAGCACTAGCAACAACACTAGCAACAACACTTAGCAAAAACACTTAGCACTAGCCAGTGGCAAAATGGTTACAATTTTTTTCCATATAACAACAAGCACCTAAAACATCTACTGCACTAAAACTAACACCAAGCACTAAAACATCTACTGCATTTTTCCATATAACAACATATATCAAGCACCTAGCACTAACCTAAACATCTACTGCATGCACTAATTAACATTTTTTTCATCTCAATTTTTTCATCTCAACTAACAGCAACCAGCACTAAAAGCAATTATCAGCAAGGCTACTAGCAATCAACAACAGAAATCAAACAGCAAAACAACTTGGGTGCAGCAGTTCGGTAGGGGAATTTCTACAAACACCTTGGGTGCAGCAGTTCGGTAGGGGAGGGAGGAGGGGGAAAGGGGAAGCACCTCGGGGAGGGGAGGGAGGGGAGGTTGTCGAGCGCGGTGTAGAGGTCGTCGCCGGTGTGGAGGGAAGGGAGGTGCGAGGGCAGGAGGTCTTCGCCGGCGGGGCCACGCGGGGGCCGAGCGTGCGGTTCGGGCAGGGGCGGTGAGGGCGTGGCGGTGGAGGTGCTCTGGCCGTCAGTGGCGTGGCGGGTCGAGCGCGGTGGAGTGGCGGCGAGGACGTGGTGGTCGTCGAGCGCGCGTGCGGGAGCTGCCGGCGGCGAGGACACGGCGGTGGTCGCGGGCGGGAGCGCGCGAGACCAAATTTCGGACTTAGCAGTTTTCGCGAATTGAGGGAGGCGCGTTGGCGGACCCACATGTAAATGGGCGCGATATAATTCTGTGGCGCACCGTGGGAGGGGTGCGCCACAGAAAGGCAGGATTCTGTGGCGCACCGTTGGTGGGGTGCGCCACAGAAATTAAGGATTCTGTGGCGCACCGTTGGAGGGGTGCGCCACAAAATTGTCTAGTGCAAATTTAAAAAGTTGTGCTGCTGTTTCCTAACACAAACACACAACACACATCCCAGTGGTTTCCAACCTGGGCAAGCCAGGTTCGAATCGTGGCTGCTCACTTTTTTTTTCCTTTTAAACATTTTTGGTTAAATTTGGTTTAAAAAATTCACACAATGTCTTTGGTACATATTCAATTCATTGAATACATATATATGGTCTTGCATTGTCTCACACACAATGTCATATATTCAATTCTTTAAAAAAAATATTGTCTCACACCAAATGGATCTCATACATATTCATGATCATACATATAAATGCTTCCATTGTCTCACACACACACAAATTAAATACACCAAAAAAGTCGCTTCTTCGTCTCGGTTCCGCGAGCTAGTTCTCTTCTTTCCCTTCTTCGCGGTTGAAAACTTTAGGCCGGTGACCTTGAGATTTCTTCGCGTGAACGGACAACCTTTAGTAGGTAGGGAGGTCTTCCTTCTTTGTGTACTAGTAGTAGGCATGTCGAAGAACTTGTCGAATTCCTCCTCGATCTTTGGCTCGTTGTCCAAGTCTTGCTCGGTGGCGCCTCCTTCCATTCCGATGATGCTCCTCTTGCCCCTCCTCACGACAACACGGCTAGGCTTTGACGGGTCGGTAATGAAGAAGCATTGCTCAACTTGGCTAGCGAGTACCCATGGCTCATTTTTCGCGGAGGCGTTCTTCGATTTGGCATCGGGTATTACCATGGTGGTGAAATACCGGCCTTCTTTGACGACGTCCTTGGCCCATCTTACACGGAACATTGGCACCGACTCTCCACAGTAGTTGAGTCCCATATCTCCTCAATCCTTCCGAAGTATCTTTGCTTGACAGTAGCCTCTCATCGCCGTAGGATAGCATAGTTACTCCTGAGTTTTGATATTCGCTATTCTTGTCCTTTTCCTCGGTGTAGAATCTGTAGCCGTTGATGTCGTACGCCTGATAGGTCTTTACGTTGTGCGAGGGACCCCGTGATAAGGAGAATATGAGTTTTCATCTTCCGTAGATGGCGTTTTGCTCTTTGCTAGCTCCAGTTGCTTTTGCTTGAACCAACGCGTGAAGCTGAGTTGTGCGCTCTGGTTACGTCTCCCTTCTTCCTCGGCCGGCCCAGTTGATGTAATGTTGCTCGAGTAAGCATTTGTGCTCTTCCACCCAAGTTTCGATCAATTGTAAGTGTTGTAGCGCGACCCGGTGAGCCCTGTCGAAGTCGTCCTTTCGACCCTGCATGCTGACAAAGATTGAGCTGGTGCCTCTCGGTGACCATATCCATTGAGCCTGCCGAAGTGTTTCCTCCTGGGCAGACCAACATCTGGTTCTCGGTGCTTAGATAATTCTGGCAGAAGGAGATGCACTCGTAGGTTAGAAAGCCCTTGGCCATGCTTGCGTCTGGACGGGCCCTGTTGCGAACGTATCCTTTCATGACACCGTTCATCCTTTCGAACGGCATCATGTAGTGCATGAACGTTGGCCCGAGCTGCCTGATGTCATCAACGACATGGAGAAGGAGATGCACGCAGATATCAAAGAATGCTGGCGGGAAGTAAATCTCGAGCTCGCATAGTATCAGCACGATCTCTTCCTGTAGCCTGTCGAGCTGCTTCACGCCGATCGACTTCCTGTTGATGACGTCGAAAAAATTGCAAAGGGCAAGCAGCGTATCACGGACGTGCTCGTCCATTATCCCTCGAATCGCAACGGGAAGTATCTGCGTCAACAGCACGTGACAGTCGTGAGACTTCATCCCGCTAAACCTCTTCTTCGTTCCGTCCAGATATCTGCTTATCTGCCCCGCGTAACCATGAGGAAATTTGACTCCTAGGAGACACCTGTAGAATTGCTCGAGCTCCTCCGGACTCATAGTGAAGCACGTAGCGGGAAGCACCACAGTGTTCTTCTTTACCCTTTTGCGGCGACCTTGAGTCCCTTCCGTCTGATCATCATCATCATCGTCATCACTATCGGGGATCTGAAGATCTTTCCTGACACCAAGCCATTTCAGATCGTATCTTGCTTTCGTCCCATCCTTGGACTTTTCCGGCATGTTGGAAAGAGTGCCAAGCAGAGCCTCGGTGACATTCTTCGTAATGTGCATCATATCGAGGCTATGTGGCGTCTTGAGGACCTTCCAGTACTCCAAGTCGTGGAAAACAGACCTCGCTTTCCATACACCCAGCAGCGGATCTACCTTCGGTCGTTTCTTTCCCGGCGCGGGGCACTCCTCCCAATTTTTCAACAGCTCGTCGATTTCTGTGCCGCTCCTCGGGCTCGGGGTCCTTCGATCTCGTCCTTACCATTGAACAGGTCACCGCGTTTTCTCCACGGGTGATCCATGCGAAGCCACCTTCGAGCCCCTGGGTACACGGTTTTCGAAGACCCGGGATTCCTTGGTAGCTGGAGATGCGGGGTCTTATCCATGCACCTGACACATGCGCAGAATCCGTGGCCTACCTGGGCCGATACATATGAGCAACCAGGATAGTCCTGCACCGTCGTGAGCAACGCGGCTCTCATGTCGAAATAATCTCCAGTGTAGGCATCCCACGTACGGGCTGGCGTCTCCCACAACGTGGCTAACTCCTCTTTCAACAGCGCGAGATACAGATGTATGTGGACACCTGCTTGTTTCGGCCCCTGAATGAGAATACTCATGTGTATGTACCTTTGCTTCGTGCACAACCACGGGGGAAGGTTGTAAGGCCATACAAACACGGGCCAGGTGCTATGCGTGCTACTCTGGTTGCCGAACGGATTGAGTCCATCGGTGCTCATACCGAGCCTGACGTTCCTTGCGTCGCCTCCGAAATTTCCGACGGCGTCCAACTCTTGCCACTGGCTAGCGTCTGAAGGGTGTGTAAGGATCCTGCCCTTCTCCGGATCTTCTTCGGGCTTCTCCCTTTCCGCGTGCCATTGCATGAGCTTTGCTTCCTTAGGGTCCACGAAGTACCGCTGCAGACGGGGAGTGATAGGAAAGTACCATACCACTTTTCGAGGAACTTTCTTCCCACGGCTCTTGTACCGTCCTTGGCCGCACACCGGACATGTGGTTCTGTCCTCGTACTCGCCCCGATAAATTGCGCAATCATTGATGCAGGCGTGGTATTTAACGTGCGGTAGGTCAAGAGGGCACACGACTTTCTTGGCCTCCTCGATACTAGTTGGCAATGTGTTCCCCTCGGGAAGACGCTCGTGGAAGAATTGCATGTTCTTGTTGAAGCTCGCGTCGGTCCATTTGTTTCCCGACTTCATCTCCAGAGCATCAAGCGTTACTTGCAAGCGCGTATCCTGTGGCCGGCACCCAGGATACAACGGAGTCTTCCCGTCTATCTCCATTTGCGCCAGCTTGGCTTTCTCTCTAACGGTGCTCGCCTCTTGAGGAGCAGTTCTTGAACATGAGACTCCATCAAGGCCGACATTAGCGAGCTCTGCGGCGTGTTCGCGTCTTCTCCACCACCATCTACTCCTTCATCATGACCATGTCCGTCGGCATCTCCTTCGTCACGATCATCTTGCCCGCCCTCGTCTTCAGGCGCAACATTTGCTGTCGGCGCTTGGTTGAAGCCTTGCATGAAACCGCGCCTGAGCAGGTGTTCCTCCAATTGTCCGGAATCAGGGTCGATCCATCTCACAAGTTTGCAACTTCTACACGGACATCGTATCTGGCGCCCGTTGCACCGATCATTTCCGCCTTCGCTTCTTCCTTGTAGTTGTTGATTCGACTGGAGCTCATCTTGATGACCATGGTCGCCTACGCGGTATACATATAGAGTATGTGTTATTAATTAGAATTAATTAACCGCAACATGCACACACACATACAAGCTTCTCATGCGGGAAGTCGGAAAGTCGGAAATGTTCGACGAAAAAATTCGGCATGACTTCCCCTAAAAGTAGGACATATGTGGTGCAAAAATTTACCGAAATGGAAATGAATCAACATTTCGGCAAACATCCATGCACCACGCCGGCGCAAGCAACAACAAATGCAAACCATGCACAACACACACAAGTTCATGTATAAACATCGATCGTCGTGCAAACCGCCGCCGACAAGTTTCTCATGCCTTTAACAAACATCCATCCAACAATACCCACCTAGTAGATCTAGATCCGTTGCCGAGACGTGACCGTGATCGATGAGAGAGAGTGTGTGGTGATGGAGAGAAAATAGTGGACAAAAAGAGAGGAGGAGAATATATATGGAGGCTCTCCCCAAGCCTCACCAATTATATAAACAAATAGGTTTAACAACAAATAATGGAGAATAGGATGGTCAAAATGGCATGGGAGAGAGGAGGAACTCGAGCTACCTAGAGATGGGGGAATGGAGAAGAAGGGGTCACATGGGGAAAGTGGGGTGTGTGGGGGGGGGGGGGGGGAGCCACCTTTTTGTAAATCTGGCGCCCACATTCTGTGGCGCACAGCACCTAGTGCGCCACAGAAAGTCATGTTTCTGTGGCGCACGAGCTAGGTGCGCCACAGACAGTCATGTTTCTGTGGTGCATATATATTTATGCGCCACAGAAAACGAGATTTCTGTGGCGCACTAGGCAACGTGCGCCACAGAAAGTGTCCAGATGGATCTGGCCCAATTATTGGACGTGGGACCCACACATTTTCTGTGGCGCATGCGATCTAGTGCGCCACAGAACTACTAGTTTCTGTGGCGCATGGGCAGTAGATGCGCCACAGAAAGGGCAAAGTTTCTGTGGCGCACCAGAGACCATGCGCCACAGAATTATTTCTGTGGCGCACCAGTTAAGGGTGCGCCACAGCCTGCCCACCCACCTATATAGGGTTTCCCTACTAGTGTGCACTCTTTTCCTTTGTGAGTTTTCCTGAAGGTTTCTCATGTAAGGTTTTTAATGAGGCAATAGTAGTACAAGCATGGACGATATATGTCGATTTCTCCTTATTTTCCCACAGGGTTTTTAGAAGGAGTTTTTCAGGGCATATTGTGTATTTCCTCTATTTTTCCCACAGGGTTTTTGGAGGAGATGATGATTCCAAATGATGATTAGGCGCAAAGGACAAACAAGGATTAGGGGGAGTGTTAGGAATTAATTAATTATGTAATTAAGTACGCCGAATCATCTTGGAACAAAGAGCAGTTGCAATCATTCTGTTTGTTTCTCAACACACACGACGTGCGTTCGCGAGCCAACCATGCATGTACATGACGTACGCAAATGTGCTTACGTGGACGGCTCACTATCCATGTCCACGTGTACAAGCGTACGGCTAGACACGTACGCGCGTCATGACCCTCCATTGCTGCCGACATGCACCAAAAAGCCACTTTCCTCACATTTTTTTGTATCTCGATCGTAGGTTACGTCAATTCAACACGTGCGCACGTGCTTTCATACAACCAAACACTAAACTAATGCTTGTACGGTTGTACCATAGCCACTGAAATGAAGTTTTCCCAACTCACGATCAATTTTTTTTTTTGTTGCAGTTTCGACTCAATTGAAGTGCAAATTGCATCTTCTTTTCACCCGATATAATTAAGTTGGTATTTCCCATGAACTGGAGCTACACTTTTCGTTAAAGACTGTAAGCTACTATTTTCACCAATTACACTCCTCTTAAGAAAATGTCAAGTTGCATTTCTTAACATCTACGAGGAGGTCACACTTATTCCAAATTAAAAATATCATACTCGCTCTATCCGGGATTATAGGCTGAAGGACCAATTCGGCAATGCCAAGACGAGGTTTAATTACCCTTTTAAGTTTGAGTAATTACTATCGAGCGAGCAGTTCAACGTCCCCACCGCCCCCTTCAATGCCATCGGACATGTGACAAAACTTTCATTTCTTTCGCGCTCTACACCTGCACAGTTCGAGCTCCCACCATCCGAGTTGGCCACGAAGGCTCAATCACGGGTGCATCTTCTCCATATATACTCCATGAATGAATTAACATCTTTGTTTTGCTAATGTATTGTTTTCTCTAATTTCATAAAACTTGTAGGCTCGCGCCCGCGCCCGTAATGCAAAATTGAGGATTTTGTTAGAAGAAAAAAGGCTGATGCTTGCAAAAGCTAAAGAAGAAACTCGCTTGGCAGTTCAAGTGCGCAAAAAGGCGGAACGAGCTTTACTGGTAAATAAAATAAAATGCTAATATTATTTTAAGTTGAATACGCTAGACTGTTGTCATAACTATTTAACGACTTTGTACACAGGACACAAAAAAGGCGCGCTTCGTGTATATTTGAGAATATGCCCCATTGCCAATGATGATGACACAATTGAACCTGAACAAAGAGAAAGCATTGTTACGCTTGTTTACGATGATGTTGTCAATCTTGAAGATTCTGTTACTCGTAATATGCTTTCTAATTGTTTTTATTTTATTCTAACTATTTACTATTTAGTATATTGATGTATTTTATTTTTGTTTACAGGATCATATCGTTTTGATAAGATTTTTTCTGATAAGTCCTCGCAATCAGAAATTTTCGATGAACTATATGATCTGGTGCAAAGTGCAATTGACGGAAATAAGGTAATTAATTTTTTATTTAGTATTTTTAATCAATCTCTAAGAATTATTTTATACTCAACATTTTTACTTCATATAACTCATTATGCATCCCATGTTTGTTGACATATCATTTTTGGTATTAACTAAAATGCTAGTTTTCAAGTGTAAATAATATAATTAACATTTTAGCCACATGCATGTATGTTAAGATATATTTTGTATTGAATTTAACTTTGTCTATAATAACTTGTTTTGTTAAACTATAATTATTTTTTCATAGTGATTATTATATTTATTTTCTTTCGGATGCTCAACCTCGTATGTTATAACTGATTTCACCATAGATCGCAAGCCAGTACTATCACACTACTCTAAGAATTATTTTATGATTCTTAATATATTATAGTGCATTCTATTATTTATGCCCTAATATCATTAAATATCAACAAATGTGGTAGCTCTATATGGTTTGTACTATTAGTAAATAAACTACAGAGGTTTCTAGAGTACATCATGTACTCAGTTTTTGTTGTCAATGTGGCCGTTTTCATCTGGAGAGGGTGGGAACACATGTGTAGTGTGGTTGTGGACAATCGGAATTACTTGACATTTAATTCAAGAAAGTGATAATGGATGTGAGGTATCCACAACATTATTATAATTAAAAAGGATAGGAAAATATCTAGATTTATGTAGGAAAAACAAAATCCATTTATGGTTTTGGATTTTGAAGCAAATGTGGATAATAAAGTGGACATACCTATAATCGAACATAATTACATTAGGCAGTTTCCAAAATTGTATCCTTGTACGACAATTAGCCAACAGAAAACCGTAACAAGTGGTTAAATGTAATTTTATTTGATTGAGCTACAGGTTAAATGGAACAAAAAACATACGGTTTGATCAATATTCTTAAGAAGTTTTTAATGGTATAATGTTTGTAACTTATAACTCTTAATTGTTAGTTAATCATAGTCAAAGTTTGGTTCATATTTGAGACATGATTATAAACCCAGTCATAGGAAGTATGTTGTTGGTAGTATATTTATTTGTTTACTAGTTTGTGTTTGACTTGATGTATATTTATTTGTTTACTAGTTTGTGTTTACGTGTTTACTAGTCTATCATTTAATTTCACGTACCCCCTTTGATCAAAATTTAATTGTCGCTAAACCGAATGTATATTGACAAGTTTTAGTGATACATCTGATTTAGTGACAAATAATATCTTGCAACTTATGTATATTCGTTCTGTATTGAGTAAATATCTAATCCATATTAGAGTAACTTCCGCTTCGCGGTATTTGTTTATACTCCTTATTCATGTCTGTGTAAATATGAAACGAAATGTGAAAGGACATTATAATCGAGCTACGTGCCTTTTATTATCTTGTGGGCATTGAACCCTAGGTGGGACTGGGTTCACTAGTTCACAAAAAGAACCGATTTAGGAAAGAGAGCAAAGTTGTTGGGAAATCGTTGCGGAATTGCTCTGCGTACGACAACTGCATGTCCGATTCTTGTCCGACGTGAAATCCGGTGGTGGGCTTTGCCATCGGACGACGTCGGTTTGCGTCGTAGGCATGTCGGACACGAAAGTGTCGGACGTATAGCAGAACTCAAATCATTGGAGTACATCTTGCCAATCACGATGTGCGCGCCACACCAATCGAAGAGTATCTACCGATGGCGACACGTTCCCGGCCGGAGCGATATACTTTGAGGCAGACGTACTCCACTATCACTCACAAGCCAGGCATGCACACGATGCATGGCACGCGAGAGCACTCTTGCACCCAGCGAACACGTCGCGGCACATAGGTTCAGTGCGTCTCGGCGCGCGTATGAACGCAACTCTCCGCTGCGGACAGGCTCCCCTATGCGCCGCCGGGGAGAGCCGCTGCCCGACCTCGTCGATGTACTCCATCGCTGTCGACATGCACCAAAAAGGCACTTTCCTCACATTTTTTTTTTTTTGTAACGGTGCCTATCTCGATCGTAGGTTACGTCAGTTCAACACATGGGCACGTGCTTTCATACAACGAAACACTAAACTAATGCTTGTACCATAGCCCCACTGAAATGAAGTTCTCCCAACCCACGATCCATTTTTTTTTTTTTTTGCAGTTTTGACTCAATGGAAGTGCAAATTGCATCTTCTTTTCACCCGATATAATTAAGTTGGTATTTCCCATGAACTGGAGCTACACTTTTCGTTAAAGACTGTAAGCTACTATTTTCACCAATTACACTCCTCTTAAGAAAATGTCAAGTTGCTTTTTTCAATATCTACGAGGAGGTCACACTTGTTCTAAATTTAAAATATCAGTTGATTGATACTCACTTCATTCCGGATTATAGGCTCAAGGACCAATTTGGCAATGCCAAGACGAGGCTTAATTACTCTTTTAAGTTTGTGTAAGACCCCACTCACTAATATCCTAGCTACTACCTCCGTTTTTTAAAATAAGGCAGGCGTACTTACGTGGACGGTTCACTATCCACATGCAAGTACGACAACTCTACAAGCGTATGGCCAAACACGTACACAGAACCTCCTCCGAATGTGGAAAGCCCTTTTTTATCGCGAGCACCAGTGTTCCCTCCCGTTTATTTTTCTTTTAAAATCATGTTCGTGAGTTTCAAAAAAATCTGTTTTTTATGATGTTGCCAATGGTGCATCCCACAAACGTTCAAATTTTTAGTGTGAAATACTTTATACTATGGGCTACACAAAAATAACAAATCTGATAAAATTTAAAATATACATACTCAGATCTACAAATTATCATTTTTGTGTAGCTTAAAATACAAAGTTTTTGAAGTTGATATTTTGCACGTTAGAGGGATATATCATTGGCTACACTTGGATTGTTTTTCAGAATCGTTTGAAACATATAAATATGATTTTCGAATTTTTTAGATCACTGGTGCCCGGGTGCAAAAAAAAAAAAATCTCCACTCCTCCGAATGACTCTTGCCTACAATCCTACTTGCTGGTTGGGCACTTTCCTCACAATTATTTTTTGCGCGCCTTTCTAACTGATGGACGTCAAAACAGCTTTCATAGGAAGAAAAACTAAACTAATGCCAAGCCGTACTACTCTCGATTGATTAAGAGACTGAACCTTCGACTCGATACAAGTGCAAACTGCATTCTGTTTCCACACAAAACCGGAGTTATACACTTCTCGTTGAAAAATGTTGTGTCAAGTTGCTATTTTCACCAATCAAGCCCGAGTTACACTTACGTGAAAAAAAATGTACCAAGCCGTTTACTTCGCCCCGTCAAACCAGTTTATACACTTGTTTCTGAACTAGAATTCTCAGTCTATTGGTACATTGAGTCTATGGCGAAGATTGCAATCGCAACATTTTTTAATCCACTCACGGGTCTTCTCCATGAACGAACTATCGTCATCTTGTACTTGGTTTGTGCATATTAGCATGCTTGTACATTGTTCTACTCTCATTGTTTCTGAATTAGAATGCTCATACTATCATTTCTTCCGCGCTCATTGTCGGAGCTCCCGTCACCTCCATGGTCGTCACGTGCCACGACTTATAGTTGTCTCGCTAGCTCCCCATGGACTTTAAAGCAACTCTCAGCCAGACCCAGAAGAACATTTTTCTTAACCATGATATAATTTTTAATAATGTGTTTTATTATAAAATGGAAACAAAAAATATACATTAATTTGTTTTAGGTTGTTATTAATTTGTTTATCCATTTGGCACACTTGTGTTGTGGATGGATGAGGACCGACCGACGTGGCTCTTCTCTCCTCCACCTCTCACTTTCCTCGTCTGCTTTCCCCTCCTCCCTCCTGCTCCAATCAAAGATATTTCGATCCGAATTCCGCTCGCTCCGGTCCCCAACCCCGACCACTCCTCCGCAGCAAGAGCTCGGTCCCGGAGATCCGATTTCGCCCGCAAAGCCCGCCCTTTTCCCCTCTTTCTTGTTCTTCCGGAGGATTCTGAGCTCGGGATCCATCTTTCGTCCCTTCCACATGGCCGGCGCGGGCTAGCTAGGCGGCCTGCAGGACGATGATGAGGAGGGGCGTCGGCGCGCCGGGGAAGGAGGGGGACAAGGTGATGGGCCCGCTCTTCCCCCGCCTCCACGTCAACGACTCCACCCTCAAGGGCGGCGGGCCCCGGGCGCCCCCCCGGAACAAGATGGCCCTCTACGAGCAGTTCAGCGTACCCGCATCCTCACACCGCCCACCCTTCAACGCCAACGCCGCCACCACCGGCTCCTCCGCCGGACAGGTGAGGACACCTCCGTCTCAACCCCTGTCTCCTTCTTTGCCTGTCTGCCGGAGCGGAACCTGGTCTAAGAGTGTCAGTTAGTCCACACATAAGACCTGTTTATCCAGCGGTTTACATATACACTGCAATATGTGGATTGACCGTACGTTAGATGGCGCAATCTGATGATAAATGCTGCGAGATGGCCGAGTCTCGATGAACGAGCAATTGTAGACACCATTCAGTGGGAATGATCAGTGATCATTTTGCCTGTTAGGTACTTTATGGCTTTTTCTGAAATCTGGAAAAAAAAACTTTTTCGTGAATTCGCATAAAGTTGGCCGTGCTTTTCATATGCTACACAGAATGATGAGTACAAAACACAATTTTGCAAATAAAAAATGGGACTCTCTTCCTTCATCACTAGTAGAAACATTAACTTCTGCGAGGTCTTTGTCTGTGACAGCCACATCTCCTACTAGGTAGAATTTGCCTGTTACAGCCATATCTCCTACTAGGACTTTGCCTGTTAGTTGGATTGGAACTTAGACGCCCCCTACCGACAACCGTGGCCGGCGATCGGCGCGTCGCACTGCCTGGCTGCCATGATTACCAGAGGAGTATTAGAGTGTTGGACCAGACAGAGCAGCGTCAAGTGTGTAAGGGGGCCCCTTTGGTTTCTGGGACAGCAGCACTTATACTGCCTCTATTGGCCGTTTTTTGTTGAATTACTGCTCTATTGATGTATGTGGATGGAGTGATATGTTTATGGTTATGAAGCCATCGTTCTGTATGATTATGAGTGCTGTGACATGCTTACATATGGTTGCCTCTCTATGAGCGATTGCAGCTATAGACATAAGTGGGTGAAACTGACCACTGATTCCTAGAATATAATACATGGCGTTCCGAAGTTCGAAAAAACCCACCTTTTCCTCTGGTTGGTAGTTGAACTCACATCGAGTTAGACTGTGCTTTAGTATGCTACAGAAAGCGATGAGTAGCAAACACATTCTTTTTCCAGCAAAGTGGAACAATGGCTGCAGATCAGTGGTTTAGTAAGGTTCCTGTTTATCTTTCTTCCTTCCGCACAGGAAATAATATTACTTCTCTTCACATGCCAAAGGTAAAGATACAAAGATAAAAGATACGAGTATGTGATTGCACTAACACAAGTATGAAAGGTGGAGGGCAGCATACATATATAATAAAATATGTCTGATCCCTCTGCGTCGAACGCAGGATTAGACGGTGTGGGCGGAGGCTGGTGGGTGTCTGTCGGCAGATACTTGTTGAAATGTTTAGGTGGGGGTGGTCATCTGATGTCGGTGACTTTGACTTCCCGCGTCTTGGTCGTATACAAAACTGTTAGTCAAAATCTTCATACGATCAATATTGGACGTCCTTCCTGTTGTTCACTAAGTTAGAGAGAGTTAACCCGTGGATGTTCTTCCGTTTTCTCTTTATGTTGTCCGTTTATGCCTGTTGTGGTAACTCGAAAATAGGCTTAGTGTTGTAATATGTAAAAAAAGAAAGTCATTAGACGTGTACAATTTAGTTTTAATAGGGAAAAATTCGTTATTACCTGCAAAACTGAAAAGTTGGGGTAGAAACTTTTCCTTTCCACATGTTTTAAGGAACAGAAGTTGTGTTGGAAATTGGACGAATAACAAATCTCGTTCAAAACTTTGAACTAGGGTTTACGTAGTAAAAATCTAGTTCAAATTTTTTTGCCTAATGGAAATCTAGTTCAGTTTATTTAGACTAGGGTTTTGCCAAGTATAAATCTTGTTCAATTCCTAGTATTAATCTATTTCAAAAAAATTGAACTATAGTTTTGCCCAGTACATATCTAGTTCAAAAATTTGAACTAGGGTTTTCCCAAGTACAAATCTAGTTATTTTTTTTGTAATACGTCTTTGCCTTGTATAAATCTAGTTCAAATTTATAGAAATAGAGTTTGTCTAGTAGACTAGTACAAATCTAGTTGAACTAGGTTTGTTTATAAGAAATCTAGTTCAAATTTTAAGAATTAGGTTCTGCCTAGTACACGTTGAACTAGGGTTTTGACTTTTGACTAGAACAAATCTCGTTAAAAGATTGAAATAGGTTTTTGCTAGGTACAAATCTAGTTCAAAACATTTGAACAAGGTTTTTCTTAGTTTAAATCTATTTCAAAATAGATTAAGCTCTATTCGTTGCTTACTGAACACTATACATTTGTTGGACTAATGTGAGAGAAGCACACGGATTGTATGTTTTATCTCAAGCATTTCAGGTCGTCGAATGGGCTGGACTCGTATTCGTATCAGTATGTACGATCGAGTCTTACATAGCCATCACCAGCACGGGACACGATCGTACATACCGGTACAAAGGTGTTTCCGGCCTTTCCGAAAACACACAATCCGTCTGCCTCTCACACATTGCTGAAACGAATGTATGTGACTTCCATTTTTATCACTCAAACGTTTGTTGGAGAGTTAGGCCCTGTTTGGTTGAGCTTATTTTTTGGCTTTTAGACTTTGACTTATTATTTAGGTGCTTTTGGCTTTGGCTTTTGCCTTTTGACTGGTCATTGTTACATGATGGGATATGCCAAAAGCCAAAATCAAAAGCACCTATTTAGGTGCTTTTATGCTTATAAACCAAAAGGCAAAGCTAAAAATTAAGCCCAACCAAAGAGGGTTAGTACCGGACCAGACTAAATGTTCGAGCCATTGAACTCATGCATGCAAACGCTGCCTGCCATGCTTAGGAGATGCGTCTAAGAGTGTTGGACCAGAGAGAGCAGCACCGCCTGTGTAATACGTTCATGGTGATGAAGCAATCGTTCCATATGTTATGAGTGCTGCAAGATGCTTACATATGGTTGACTCTCGAATCTCTGTGAGCGATTGTAGGTATAGTCATAAACATGTGTAAAATGGTCACCAGTTCTGATATCCCACTTAGATACTTTCTGGCTTTCTGAAGTTTGAAAAATACACCAAACCTTTTTTTCTGGTTGATAGTTGAATTACACATCAGGTTTGTCAAGAAATTTGGATGATAGCTTTGTAATCAGTGGTTTAGCTAGGTTTCTGTTTATCTCCCACCTTCCTCGCTAGAACGACTATAAACTCTATCTATACACCACAAAGATAAAGGGATGGAGGGTAGCACTGGGATTCCCTGCCTACATATCAACTTCGACAAGCCCCTCAATTTTTGGCCTAAAGATAATGAGATGGAGAGGCTTATGCCACCTGCCTGCCTACCGACCACGGTGCAATGCACAACATGTTATGCTTAACAGAGGCATTTTGAGAGTGTTAGACCATCGACAACGATATTGCCTGTATTGACGGCCTTTTCGTTTCGCTGCTCTATTGATGTATGCGGTGAACGATACATTTATGTGATGAAGCCATCATTTTGTATGAGTGTGGGTGTTGTGAGAAGCTCATTCCTGTTGAGATTCGATAGTTGAGTAGTAGGTATAGACAGAAGCAAGTGAAAATGATCAGTCATTCTTGTGTCAGTTAGATACTTTATGGCTTTCCGGAGTCTGCGGGAAAACACCATTTCCTCTGGTTGGTAGTTGAATCATATTGAGTTAGGCCGCACTTTAAGATGCTGCAGAAAGCAATGAGTAGAAAACACAAATTTGTCAGAAAACTGGGGTAATAGCTTGAACTCATTTGATTTTGTTAGGCTCCTGTTTATATTTTTTCCTTCATCACTGCAAAATAAACTTCTTATGTCTGTTAGATACTTTATGGCTTTCCGAAGTTTGCTCTGGTTGGTAGTTGAATTCATATTGAGTTAGGCCGTGCTTTAAGATGCTGCAGAAAGCAATGAGTAGAAACACAAATTTGTCAAAAAAAAATAATAGCTTGAACTCATTTGATTTTGTTAGGCTCCTGTTTATCCTTTTTCTTCATCACTGCAAAATATTATAAGTTCTTATGTCTGTTACATACTTTATGGCCTTCCGGTGTTGAAAAAAATTACCTTGTTATTTCGTTTGTAGTTGAATGTAATCAAGTTAACCGACGTGTAAGCTACATAAAGTGATCAGTAGAAAACACAATTTTGTCATAAAATTGAAACAATAGCTAGAAATCAGTGGTTTAGTGAGGTTCAGTCTTATCTTTCTTCCTTACTGGAAATATATGACTTCTATCTACACACAGTATAGATAATGAGATGGAGGGTAGCAGTAGGATTCCTTTACATATTACAGTTTGACAAAGCTTCATTTTTTTGGCTTAAAAACGTCCATGGATAATTGAAGAGCACAGAGGAGTTTGACAAAGGGTAGCAGTAGGATTCATCCTTGCCTACATATTACAGTTTGACAAAAACTGTCAGTTTTTGGCCTGAAGCATGTACATGGATAATTCAAGGCGCTTCCATGGATGAGTTTTTATTAGGACATGACTTGGCAAAGTTTTCATTCAAAACATTCTTTATTACATATTGTAAAACTGACCTGTACCTTTTCTTGTAGATTGGCGGGAGTGACAGACCTCTCTTTCCATCATTCTGTGTGCCTTCAAACGAACCCGTGCGTTCGTCCGATCATATAAATACCAACTCAAATGGGCGGGATGGCAGTGCTGCAAGGGTAGATTCCGGGAGGATTTCCACCCAGCTTAGGAGCAAGGACGTCTACGCTGCAGGATCAACCGCTGAATGTAGTTCTCAACGTAGAGAGAATAACCCAAAGAGTGCTGCTGGGAAGAAGTTGACTAACGATGATGATTTTACGGTTCCTTCTGTCTTCTGCTCTGGAGGAGTGCCTCCTCAATCTGCTCGTGAGGAAGTGAGGATCCAAGAGAAGTCCACACCATTCGCTACCACAAGTCCATATAAGAGTGGACCTACAATGTCCAAATCATCTGCGAAATATTCTAACACTGATAAGAGGTACTTAGAAGGAATGAATGGGTCGGACACGAGGTCGAGGGACTCTCCAAGTATTAAGGACAAAGCACCAGCAAAGACGACGACAAACTCCGAAGCTGGAGCGAGAACTTCATCATTTCAATTTTTTTCTACAGAGAAGACAGGGAAAACAGATGATAAAGCTTCTTCGTATAGGGAGAAGTTGAGTAGCATAAATGTTTCTGTTAAGCAACACTCTCGAGCCGAGGGGCATCAGGCTGGACGACGGAATGAGAATGCGGCTGAGTCTCAGAATGTTCCCAAAGCTGGAGGTGGACCCTACTCTACTGATACCGGATGCAATGGTGCTTCTAATGTGTCGGCTAAAGGCTTAAGAGAGGGTGGTGGAAAGAGGAAAAATCAACAGGACATCACAATGTGCAGAAGGATGATTCCTCGGAGGATTCCTCTGTGGATTCTCTGCCGGGATTGGAGATCTGTCCAGAGGATGTTGTCGGTGCTATTGGTCCAAAACATTTCTGGAAAGCGAGAAGAGCTATTGTCAAGTAAGTATTCACCACTTAGGTCTTGTTTTTGACGGGCAAAACAGTGGGGAAAAATCCCACTGCAACTTTTATAAATTTTTAAACATATTTACAAGTTATGTACAAAGGTTGCTGCATCCACTTAGGTCTTGTTCATTCTATCTTTTGTTTTTGGAATTCTTGATTAGATCTTCCCATGTTATACACACCGTATCATCTCAAATGACCCACCACACACATGCAAACACATACATACATCATGAACATTATTTTCTTTTTTGTCAGACTGGTGTTTATCTCTTAATCAGTATAATTTGCTTGTTTGTAATCACTTTTCTTTGAACTCTATACAGCCAGCAGCGGGTTTTTGCTGTCCAAGTATTCGAGTTGCATCGGTTGATCAAAGTGAGTCCACGGCAAATATACTAGCTTTTGATTCTTACTCACAAGCAGGTGGCCAGCTTATGGATATATTTTTGTGTTGTGACACTGTCATAACCATATTTTGCATTGGCTTGCATGCAGGTGCAGAAGTTGATCGCAGCATCTCCACACCTGCTCATTGAAGGAGATCCATGCCTCGGCACCGCCCTCGTGACAAGCAAGAAGAAGCTGGCCGCAGCAAACCTGGAAAAGCAGCTTTCATCAGCTAAAAGCAAGGACGATGATGACGCACAGCTAACCCTGCAGCAGGCAGAGTACTCGAAAGACAACACCGAGGGAAACCAGGCCTCGCCGTCTCTAGACGATGACATAGTCGAGGTCCAGCACGACAACAACAACCAAGCCATGTCAACCGGTGCAGTCAGCAGCAACCCTCCTGCTGCTACCATGCCTGCTCCTCCCGACAGCAACAAGCAGAACAGCAACTGGTGCGCTCCTCCGCCTCCGAACCAGTGGCTTGTCCCGGTCATGTCCCCGTCTGAAGGCCTCGTCTACAAGCCTTACGCTGGGCCGTGCCCTCCGGCCGGAAGCTTCTTGGCACCGTTCTACACGGGCTGTGCTCCCCTGAGCCTCCCGTCCACGGCCGGGGATTACATGGCCTCACCGTACGGCATTCCCATGCCTCACCATCACCAGCCGCAGCACATGGGCGTCGTCGGCGGTCCTCCGCCCATGCCCCCGATGTACTTCCCACCCTTCACCATGCCGGTGATGAACAACCCGGTGGTCTCGTCCTCCGCAGTGGAACAAGCGAGCCGCGTAGCTCCAGCACGGCCTACCGCCGAGCACCTCTCGAGGACCTCGTGCAACATGAGGAACGAGGCTGTGTCCGGCGGCGTCTGGCGGTTCCACTCGTCCGCCGCCCGGGACAGCGAGCTGCAGGGGAGCAGCGCCGCCAGCAGCCCCTTTGACCGGCAAGGCGAGGCGAGGGGCGCTGCCACCGCGCCACCGGCGCCCATCCCCGCGTCTTCAGCCGGGAACAACAACGGTGGGCAGCAGCCCCAGCCCTCCTCCGGAGGCAGCAAGGAGACCCCGGTGGTGGCCCGCGTCATCCGTCGTCCCCCACACCGCCCGCACCGCGTCGGAGTCGGCCGCTCGCATCTTCCGGTCCATACAGATGGAGAGGCAGCAGAACGATCCGTGAACCGGCGATCTTTCTTCATTGCTAGAATTTGCATGCTGTTAGCCCAAAAGCTTAGCCAATCAATTAGCGCTAGCTTCTTCTTCCGAGTATGTTATTTTTGAGCAGCAATAGCAATTTACGCACACATATATATATTTCTCGGCGCGAGTGAAATTCGGCTGATTTTTCGCCCGTTGTAAATATGCAAAGCAGGAGCAATGTTGCCAGGATGCTGGGACTTGTATTATGTTGGGTTACAGGAAGCTGAAACTGTTATTAGGTGTATGTCTCACTCAGAGTAGTAGTCAAACCAAACCAAACTTGCCTGTGTATGACGTGCAGCTATGTATGTATTCTGGCTACTGATAAATGGCATAATTTATTAGAATATGGTATTCCTTGCCTGCTGATAAATGTCATAATTTATTTTGACCCTCTGCTAGTGTATATATTATTGGGCAGTGTGTGTTGTCTCATCAGGTAGGTGACAGTGCATGCCTGTGATGAGGGCAGAGAAGAAAATCAAGCTTAACAAACACTAGCCTGATGATGTGAAAAATCAAAGGTGATAAATTAACAGCCTTCACAGCTAGTACTAATTAGGTATGGATACTGTCTGCCAGCACTTAAAAGGCATGCTAGCTAATTGGGTTGTTAAATTGCTGCCAGAATAAGAAGCCATAATTTATTAAAGTAATATAATGCCAATCATTGGTCCGTGGGTTCTCAATCTTGAAGCCATGGTCGCCGTAGATGGTCCGGGGCAGCTGCCGCCCAGTTCAGACGATCATTTTCCCCAGAATAATGCCAATCAACCAAGCTTGCTCAAGTGAGGTGGCAGCTCACAAGTAGAACTGGATACTTTTAATAATCTTTTCTTCCAGACATGGTCTTGTCAAATTAAGCTTAAATGAACACAATCCAGAACCTGTGAAAAATCAAAGTTCCTCATTCACAACCAGTATATACTAACTAAAAGGTGCTTAAATAGAGTGTAGTATGTATATATCATCTCTCTCCCAGCACTTGGAAAGCACCCTAATTGGCTTGTTATAGTGTCAAAAATAATGTCACTCAACCAAGCTTGCTTGAGTTGAGTGACTAGCTAAACATTCCTCTGCCCGCAAGTAGTACCAATAGCTAAGCAAGCAACAGTAGATATGTGTAAGCAGCAACTGCTATCAGCAGATAGCTAGTGTTAAAACAACATCACTAACCTGCTTGAATGCACATGTAAGCAATAGCTGCTCAAGAAACAAACCACTCAAGTAACAAGAAAAAATTGCAGCAACACATGTAAAAACACATACTCCAAATGCTTTTCCTAATCCCCCCATTCCATTAATTAGTTATCAGATAGACAGATAGATAGATGGTGCTGTCAACACTTGATCAGCACCAACGCCTCCTCATCTACAGAGGACATGTACATAAGTTACCAGAATTAAACATCAGACCAGAAATTAAGCTACACCACCGCACTCATCCCGTCTGTCTCAGCAGCTTATCCTACTACCTCTACAGACAGACAACAGACACACACCCGCCCGGCTCATCTACCCGAATATGTCAGCGCCTCGTGGATCCTGCTGAAGACGAGTCGGAGCGGAACACACGCGAGGGCCGGCCCGTGGCCGCGGCAGAGCTCCCCCACGGCCGCCCTCACAGCCGGTCTCCTGTCTCCTCTGCTCTGGCCCGAGGCAAAGGACGAGAGCCTCCGCATCTTCCTCGGAGACGATGACGCCACCGCCTGGTCGTTCTTGGTGTGCGGTCTCCACAACTCGTCCTCCGAGGCCTTCCTGCGGCTCTTCGCCTTCGCTCGTGTCGCTGGCGCCGCCCTGTGCGATGACGACGATGGCGGCGTGACGCGCCGGGGGGCTGCAGCGGTGGGTTCCTCCTCCTCCTTCATCGGTCTGTTGGCAGTGCTGTTGCTCGTGGAGGGATGGTCGTCGGGTATGATCAGGGCTGGAGGGCGGGGTGCGGTGTCGTCGAGCACCTCGATGGAGACCGGGTACCCCACGACCGGTCTTCTGCTTGATCTGCTCATCAGAGAAACCAGAGGCACACGACCACCCTTGCTGCTGCTGCTGCCGGCCCCCTGCGCGCTTACCTCCACGTTGTAAATGGAAGGAGAGTTCAGCTGCAGGGTCTTGACTGGCTTTACAGCAGCGAGGCACCTCCCCACCACAGGGTCTCTCTGCTGGGGCGGCAACACTTGATGCAGCGGCTCAAAGACCACAGACGGTGCCGGAACATTCTCACGCTCTATACAGTTGCTTATGGTCTCAGATGGCTCTTCAAGTTTGCACTTGCGCTCAGAGTGTCGCTGCAGAACCACCGCACTGACACGATTCAGACCATTAGGAATCACTGCAAGGTCTTTGTAAGCATCTGGTGCAGCAGCCTTGTCAGCGGCAGCGGTGGTAGGCTTCTCCACCCTTTTTTCCAAGAGGACAACCCCGTTACTTGCTGCTCTGTGCGTTGCTACCTTTCCATTGGGGCGTTCACACCCTGGTTCAATTTTGATCCTGTTACCGCCCTCATGAGCGATGGAGCTTGTGGTTTTCTTCTTGTAATTTCTGCTGCCACATTGGGAAGGTATGCTGCCATCTTTGCTGCAGTTCAAAGCTCGCTTGGTACATTCCCGCGTAGGAGCCTTTGTCGAGGCACATGGTAGGTGCACATACAAGTGATCTGGCAAAAATTCAGTTCATCAGCAATGCATTACTCAGAGGTACGAAAAGGGGAAGAAAAAGAAACATTGCAGGATGTGAAGCAGAACTTAGGAACACATTAAAGACGCAGCACCACAGTTTAATTTCCTTTTTCTAATAGATAGTTCATCTACTCCAAAAAAAACGTTGTTGCACATTCACGACTTCCTGGCAGAACTGTGAGTGCTCTATACTTCTCAACAGATACATGAACCACTATCATGATAAGTAGATGGCACTATTGGGTCAGGATTACTTCAAGGTGAAATGAGGGTGAGACTCATGTTCTGCCCATATAGAGTCCGATCAGTTTTTGGATACAAGAGAAGTGCCAAGAGGTCACCAGAGCTCCTTGGCCACTAAATATTGTGCAACTATCTATTGCTGTGTGTATTCAATAAAGTCTAGTTGCTCAGAAACAACTAATGAAACAGTATTCCTATATGTAGTTAGTGACTGAGATGACGACTGACATAGTTGAAACTCGAATGATCTGGCGGAGGGAGGCACAAGGTTGGTGTTCATGCAAATGATCTGGGGGAAATTCGGTTGACAAGTAATTTCCATTCCTTAGGTACAAAAAAGGGGAGAAAAAAAACATTGAAGGATGTCAGTACTCAGGAACACGCAGAACACGTAGCACCATAGTTCTAAGTTTTATGTAATAGAAATGATACACCTATTCCAAAAAAGTTAGTAACGTTTGTGACTATAGGTCTGAACTATGGTGTTCTATACTTCTGAACAGTTACATGAACCATATATTCAAAAGCAGATGGCAGTATTTGGTCAGGATTAATAGAAGGTTAAATGAGGGGGGTAGTCATGGTATCCCCATACCAAGTTCAATCAGTTTTTGGAAACAAGATAAGAGCCAAAAGGTCACCAGGATTCCTTGGCCACAAATTATAGTCTAATTAATTATCTAGTGCAGTTCATATTCAAGAAACTGTAGTTGCTGAGAACAACCTAATGAAACCGTGTTTCCATATATACTTAATGAACTAAATGAAGTGCCAAAAGGCCACCAGAGCTCCTTGGCGACAAAATATAGTGTAACTATCGATTGCTCTTCGTATTCAATGAAGTATAGTTGCTTAGAAACAACTAATGAAACAGTGTTCCAAGATATAGTTACTGAAATAAATGATGGCTGGCATTGCTGAAACTCCTTGGAAGTACAAAAAAGGGGAGAAAAACACATAGCATGATGTGAAGGAGTACTTAGGAATGCATAAAACAAGCAGCACCACAGTACTTAGGATAGTTCATATATTCCAAAAGTTGTTGCACATTCGTGACTACATGTCAAGAACTGTTAGCGCTCTATACTTCTAAAGAGACACATAAACGGATAAACCCTTGTAATGATCACTAGAAGGCCAGGATTACTTGAAGGTTAAATGAGGGGGCGAGTCATGGTCTCCCATACAGAGTTCAATCAGTTTTTAGATACAAGAGAATTGCCAAAAGGTCACCATGACTTGGTCAGAAAAATATAGTGTAACTATCTACTGCTGTGCCTACAGAAGAAAGTGTAGTTGCTCAGAAACAACTGATTTAACAGTGTTTGTGTGTATAGTTAGTGAACTGAATGAAAGACTGGCATTATTGCAACACAAGTGATCTTGCAGAGGGAGGGACAGGGTTGGAGTCCATGCAAATGGTTTGGCGGAAATTGAATTGACAAGTAATATAATAAAGTGTAACTGTTGGGCTGTGCATACTGAAGAAAGTGTAACTATGAATGGCTGTGCACACTAAAGAAAATGTAGTTTATCAGAAACAACTAATTACAGTGTTTATGTATATAGTTAGTGAACTGAATGCCGAATGGCATTGTTGAACCACAAATGATCTGTCGCAGGGAGGGACAGGGTTGGCGCGCATGCAAATAATCTGAACGAAATTTAGTTGGTAATCAATTCACTCCTTATAATGATAATCAGGCTGTCAAGCAGTAGTCAGGAACACACAGTACTATAGTTTATTTATATTTTGTGATAGACAATTCACACATTCCAGAAAATTTGTGGAACGTTCTTAACTATATTTTAAGAGCTATGAGTGTTCTGAACTTCTCAACACATAGATGGACCATACGATGATCGCAGATGGCAGTATTTGGTCAGGATTAATGGAAAGTTAAATGATGGGGACAGTCATGGTATCCCCAACCTGAGTTAAATGATCTGAAGGAAATATAGTTGACAAGCAATTCATTCCTTATAATGATAAGCAGTACTCATGAACACATATAACACATTGCACCATAGTTTTAAAAGTTTTGTAATACATAATCCACCTATTCCAAAAAAAGTTGTGAAGCATCTGTGAGTACATGTAAGAACTACGAGTGTTTTATACTTCTGAACAGATGCATGAACCATATATTGTGAACCAAAAATATAGTGTAACTATCTAGTACAGTTCATATTCAAGAAACTGTAGTTTGCTCAGAACAACCTAATGAAACAGTGTTTCCATACATAGTTAGCGAATGATCAGCAGACATATGAACCACTATAATGACAGCAGATGGCAGTACTGGGTCAGGATTACTTCAAGGTCAAATGACGGTGAGAGTCATGGTCTGCCCATACAGAGTCCAATCAGTTTCTCGATACATGAGAACTACCAAAAGGTCACCACAACTCCTTGGTCACAAAAAACAGTGTAACTATCTATTTCTGTGTGCACTCAAGAAAGTGAAGTTGCCCAGAACAATTAGTGAAACAATGTTCCTATATACAGTTAGTGAATTAAGCGATGACTGAAATTACTAAAACACAAATGATCTGGCGAAGGGAGGGAGAGGGTTGGTGCGCGTGCAAATGATCTGGAGAAAATTTACTTGATAAGTAATTCATTCCTTGGTAGTACAAAAAAGGGGAGAAAACAACATTGCCGGATGTCAAGCAGTACCCAGGAATGCATAGAACACGTTAACACCATAGTTTGAAAAGTTTTGCATTATATAATCCAGCTATCCCAGAAAATTCGTGCAACATACGTGACTATATGTAAGAGCTATGGGCGTTCTATACCTCTAAACACATTCATGAACCATATAATGATGAGCAGATGGCAGAGTATTTGGTCAGGATTAATAGAGGTTAAACAAGGGGGATAGTCATGGTATCCCCATACCGAGTTCAATCAGTTTTTGGAAAAAGATAAGTGTCAAGAGATTCACCATGAATCCTTGGTCACAAATTATACAGTGTAATAAGTATCTAGTACAGTTCATTTTCAAGAAAGTGTAGTTGCTCAGTAGAACCTAATGAAACAGTGTTTCCACATAGTAAATGTGAACTAAATGGCATTGTTGAACCACGAAACATAACAGAAGATTTCTTTGCATCAAGAGAGGAAACAGCATTGCACTGCGTTGCTTTACCTGCTTTGAAGACGCTTGTTGCTGCGGGGTGAGCGTCGACGGGTCCAGCACCTCCACAGGGAAATGCATCATCCACAGGCTCCATCTTGACCGGCGCGACGGCGCGACGAGATCTGGTCCTAACCATGACCGTATCCAGGCTGGACGCGGCGCGCATGAAGCGCTGGTCAGCAGGTCTGCGGCCACTGGGGTCCTGCTTGAGGCCGTTGTTGTTGTTCCAGGCGTTGTCGGAGCCGTTGCAGAGCTCCGAGAGTGGCCGGGACCGGTCCCTCTTCCTCGGGACCCCGCAGGGCTGCCGGTCCTGGGCGGCGGCGAGTCGTGGTGCTGCTTCGTCTTGGCGGCGGCGGATGTGTCGTGGTGGTGGTGGGACTGCTTGCTCCTCTTCATCTGGGTGGTGGTCGGCAGGTGCCGGTTGAGGTCGGCGAACTTTGGTGGTGCTTCACTGGTTGTGGTGTGCTTTGGTGGTGGGGCGGCGGCGACGATGTCGGTGAGGTCCTTCATGCGCGGCGGCGCGCGTCGTCCTCGCAGTCGTTGGGGGTCCTCCGCTTCCTGCTCAAGGGCTGCACGGCGGCGGCGGGGGCGGATGCGGAGGATGGCTTGGTGGTGGGTCTTGAAGTGGAGCTCCGGCGGAGTCTGGCCCTCTCGATGTCGAGTGCCTGGAGCACGGCGTCCTCCTTGCGTGCGTACCTGGTGCAGCTGCCGGCGGTGTTGCTGCGGTGGATTTTGCGCGCGGCGGCGTGCTGCTTCTGCTGCTGGGCCTTGCGGATGCAGTCCTCCATCTCGCGCTCCCCGCATCGGAAGGGCTTCACCCGCTTGCACCGCTCCAGGTTGCACCACTCGCTGCAGGTCAGGCCACCGGAGCAAGGGTCAGTAAGGCCGACGGAGCACGCTAGGTAGAGGAGGAGGAGGAGGAGGAGGAGGAGGGGGTGCGTACACGAAGATTGCCCCGTCGCGGTTGCCGAGGAGCAGGATGGGGATCGCGGTGGGCGTGCGCGGCGGCGGGGGGCAGCTGTCGGGTACCTCGTGCGGCGACACGACCCGGCCGGGCCACCAGGAGCCGTTGGGGCGGCGCACCCACACCAGCGTCCCCACCGCCGACATATCCGCATCCGCGTCGCCGCTCTCCATCTCCTTCCCCATCGATCCACCAATTCGAGCGTGGCCGAGGCGCGATTTCCGGGATGGTGTGGGGGCGCGCCGGCGGGAGCCGCCGGCGACGGCGAGCGGCGGGGAGGAGGAGAGAGCGGCTCCAGACTCCAGTGTGCAGTCCAGCACCAGACCAGAGTGGGGAGGAGCACGGGGGAATGGGGATGCCATGCCGTGCTCTTGCCGGGCCCACCCATCACGGCCCACGTGGCCACATGGGCCGCAAAGCCCAACAAGCTGAGCGCTTACCGAGCCCATCACGGGCTAGGCCTATATATGGCGACGCGCCGGCTCCGGGTCGAGGCCGACGAAGCAGACGACGCCGACGGAGACGAAACCCTAGGCAGCCCCCAAATCTCTTTTCCCAGCGGTAACCCTATCCTCACCTCGACCTCGCGCCCCGCCACCGCAAAACCCCGGCAGAACCCCCCTAACCCTATCGCAGATTTCTTCCTTGCAGCCGCCACTCACCCACCAATCCCCCGCGCGCCCCCGCTCCGCCGGATCCATTCATGTGAGTTTTCGCTCTCGAATTTGGGCGAGATCTGGGTTCTAGGGTTTGAATTGGCGCGGTTGAATTGACGGTATGTTTTGTTGATTCGGACAGGATGGGAGAGGTCAAGGAGGCCGAGGCGTACGAGGAGGAGCTCCTGGACTACGAGGAGGACGACGACAAGGCGCTCGACGGCGGCTCCGCGGCCAAGCCCGGGGAGGCGGCCAAGAAGGGATACGTCGGGATCCACAGCTCCGGGTTCAGGGACTTCCTGCTCAAGCCCGAGCTCTAGGGCCATCCAGGACTGCGGCTTCGAGCACCCGTCCGAAGGCAAGTCTTCCCGCCGTTGACCTCTACTGGAAACCTAGCGCTGCTTTGCTAGTAGGATCTTTGTTCTTCCTCTACTGGAGAGCCAGTAGTGCTCGCCATGATGATTCATGACTGTATAGTAGCAGCAGGAACTATATACTGGCATGCGTAATCGATAAAGACTAATGGAGAAACCGTGTTTAAACTATCTAGCATTAACTAGGGGACGGAGAATCCTTGCTTGCTAGCTTACAGTCGTATCCTGGTGGGAGCCACTAGTCCTAGCCATGAGTAGTCATGAATTCGGTGCAGAACCTTTCACTCTAACATATGATGTTTGTAAAGTAGTAGTAGGAGGAGCCCCTATTTCTTCCCCTCGCGGGGTCTTGAACAAGCAGATCCCTAATCTGGAAAGCTAGGAATAATTCAAAAAGGCTAACAGCGGAATCGTTAATTCAACCATGTTTAACTAGCTCTTGTTTGATAAATTCCAACAATTAAGGAAGGTAGATAGGCCCACTGTATCTGTTTTGATGATGGCAAAAGCAAGGCATTTCACCCCCTCTGTTCTAATAGTAGCACATAATTGTACTCCCTAGCTTCAAACCGTTTTAAAACATGTTTGTAACATGCTTAACCTGTCAACCATACTTAACTTCCACTGCCAAACGTTAGGTTGGCCTCACAGGCAGAACCCTAAGCTAGAGTGCTACAAGTAATTGGGAGAAGTTAATAATGCAATCCTTACTTCCAACCCCTACGCTCGAACAATAGTCACTCTGTTTTAATAGAATAATACCACCCCAATCCTTCTGATCTCATGTCATAAAGGCCAGAAGCACTCTGTTTGATCATGATTAATTTCCTGTGAAATCCATTAAAAACTTGCTTCGAACATGCTAAACTGTCAAAGATCACAGAGTAATGTATAATATCAAGACATCTGCAATGCTGCAGTTACAATGTGTTCATGTGATCATGAACATCGTTTAATTTATCTATTTTGTTTTGTATTCCATCCTGGTGATGGAAGCCTGAAGTCAAGTTAATAAAATTATTTAATATGGTTTGGTGTTTTTCTTTCATTTGCCTTTGGTGAACGATTTTAACATGTCAGCTGTCAGTTTGGTAATGAAATTCTTGTGCTTCTGATATGCAGGTATATTTTCTCCTGACATTTCCCATTGGAGGGAAATATGGTAAAACTTTCCATTAACACGGACCCAGAAGGTTCAATTTTTACTCACTGGGGTGCTGCTCCGATTTTATTTGGTTCCACATCAGTGCAACATGAGTGCATCCCTCAAGCAATCCTCGGGATGGATGTCATCTGCCAAGCAAAGTCTGGAATGGGGAAGACTGCTGTTTTCGTCCTGTCATCTCTTCAGCAAATTGACCCTGTTTCTGGTCACGTGGCAGCACTTGTATTGTGCCACACACGAGAGCTGGCTTACCAGGTTTGTAAATCTGTCTGTTTGCTTTATTGTTTTGTGTACATTCCTCTCCCAGGTCCTGGTTTGCTCATTGCTATTGTGTTCTGCAGATATGCAACGAGTTTGAGAGGTTCAGCAAATATCTGTCTGAACTGAAGGTTGCTGTATTCTATGGTGGTGTTCACATAAAAAAACACAAGGACTTATTGAAGAATGACTGCCCTCATATTGTGGTGGGCACACCTGGAAGGATTCTAGCTCTAGCTAGAGACAAGGACCTTTCTCTGAAGAATGTGAGGCATTTCATTCTTGATGAGTGTGACAAGATGCTCGAGTCACTTGGTATGTTGTTATCCTCTTTAGCCTGTTTTGTTTATTTTCAGCAACACGTGTCTTGTTTAGCCTATCTTGTTTTTCTGTTTTTATATCATTACAGCCTTAACTGACAAATATGCATTCTGCAGACATGAGGAGGGATGTCCAGGAGATTTTCAAGATGACACCTCATGATAAGCAGGTCATGATGTTTTCAGCAACACTCAGCAAGGAGATCCGTCCCATTTGCAAGAAATTTATGCAAGATGTAATGCCCCTGAAGTCTATCTCAATTGCATAGTGCATCATATTTCAGTCTCTACACTCCAGTGGTAATCATGAGGTCGTTGCTCCACGTTTATATAGTGTGCGTGTCAGGGCTTCTCTCCCGTTGCCAATCATCACTAGGTTTATCCTTGGTTTCTGTACTCTTACCTGTACAGAATTTTCTTGTCATGTCCTTTTTTTCCCGTTTCGCATTACTCTTACATGTAGAGTTTTCTTGCCATTTCTCCTAGAGCAAGTAGACTGGGGATAGGACTAAGGAGTCTTCCGTCCCAAACTCATGGTTTGGTTATGGGTCAGTAGCTCTGGTCGGATTCAGGCGGGGGCAGTCTGGAAGTAACTCTCTGGGATGACTTGTCCATTTTGCTGCGCTGCATTATGTACATGTGGAGATTGCTGGTGGTGGTTCTGGTTCTTCTTTTTGATGTGGCCATACGTCAGCCTGGAATTGTTTGTGATGCACTGTTGCAAAGACTGATGGACTTCATCTGTGCAAATCTGGTGCAACAGTGCAACACTTAAGTTCCACGTGGAGGCTGCATACTCGGACAGTCAAGGAGTTCATATGCCACTCTCTTGGAATAGACCTGAAGGCTGCTGCTGGAATGCTAATTTCTTTCATCTATCATTTGTTCCCCTGCAGCCAATGGAAATTTATGTTGACGATGAGGCGAAGTTGACCCTTCATGGTCTTGTACAGGTAGCTTTTGTTGCCGAATCCTGTTTGTTGTCCATTTATTCCGTCAGTTTATGTTCTGCTGATTGTGATCATACTATTTTTCTTGCAGCACTACATAAAATTGACTGAGGCAGAGAAGAATCGGAAATTAAACGATCTCTTGGATGCTCTTGATTTCAACCAAGTTGTTATATTTGTTAAGAGCGTCAGCAGGGCAGCAGAGCTGAACAAGCTGCTCTGTGAATGCAACTTCCCTGCTATCTGCATCCATTCTGGCATGACCCAGGAAGAAAGGTATGTGCTCATATTCGTGTTTTTCATTGCTAGTTGCTGTAGAACAGTGTTCGTGTTCTTGCTCAAATCACCTGTATTGATGAATGTATTTCGATGCTTGGAGCTACCTAAAAATAGTTGATCTTCTTTTGGTGCTGCATATGTTGTATAGTCGTTTCTCAAATCATGTGCATCTTAGATGATATAAACTTGGTGCAGTGCTGTCTTCTGAGTTCTTTTGGTTATTGTTTGTCCTACTTTTGCTCCGTAGATGTTGTATGTTTTGTTGTGGTCAGTAACGTGTGTATCTGGCCTCCACCCCCATTGAACTATGTGGCTGGCCTCCACCCCCATTGAACTATGTGGCATCTGGTTGTCTTTGAAGAATTTCATACTTTATATTTCCTTTTTCATTGCCCAGTTAAAAAAAATACTTGAGTGACTCCTATTTGTGTTGCGGATTTCTACTATTTGTATATAACACTTGTGGTGCTTTGCAGGCTGACCCGATACAAGAACTTCAAGGAAGGGCACAAGAGGATCCTAGTGGCCACCGACCTGGTTGGCAGAGGAATCGACATTGAGCGCGTCAACATTGTTATAAACTACGACATGCCCGATTCAGCCGACACGTACCTGCACAGGGTAAGCATCATCCTACTGGAACGTTTTGAGCTGGTGCTTGTTGTGAACCGTACTGACTATAACTGATGGGTCTCCATTCAGGTTGGAAGGGCTGGGCGTTTCGGCACCAAGGGGCTTGCGATAACCTTTGTTTCGTCGGCCTCCGACTCTGATGTCCTTAACCAAGTATGTGCTGTCCTCTAGTTTTTTTGGGTCTGTTTGGTGTGTGATTAGTGGTGCCTAAACGAGCTATGTTCCTGTGTTGGGTATGTGTGCAGGTGCAAGAGAGGTTCGAGGTGGACATCAAGGAGCTGCCAGAGCAGATCGACACGTCGACCTACAGTAAGCTCTTTCTCTGGAGTCTCTAGTGTTAATCAATGTTTGGAAGCTTTTTTCTGATATTTTCAATCTTGTTGCAGTGCCGTCTTGAACGGGAGCATCAATCCGAGGTAGAAGAAAGCCTCCCAGGAAGGAACCTTTGTTTGAATCGTGTATTTGACTATCTGTTTTTGCCTGCTTGAGCAGGGCAGCTATGTACCACATTATTTAGAGTTCTACTCGACGGTTGTATACTTTCACTTTTAGGATTTGAAGTGTATTTTGTTTCGTGATATTTTGCTTTTAGCATTATTGATGATTTGTTTCTGTTTGAAACATTGAACCAACTTTGTTGGTAAAAAACTAACAGAAGCAATCTACTGAATTTGACATCAATCCAGAAGCACCGGTATTGGAGTACTAACCCATTTTCTAGGACATCAAACTGAATCAAGAACCCGCTAGAGCCAATCAGGAAAAAAACACAAATAACTCATTTTGATTGTTTTATCTTTGGCAAAAACTGAAAAGAAAGCACAATCGAATATATTGGCAGATATTATTGGAAAACTTTTAAGGAAACAATCAAAAGTCGGCACGTTGTTAGATTCAGCTTAGTTTTAGTGAAAAATAAAGATTCAAACGTTTCTGAAAATTCCATTAATATTAATATACTCAATAACCACTCAATAGTTTCACATATTCTAAGACAATGTTGACACCTGTTTAAAGCTTGGTCGATTTTGTGAAATTAAGAAAAAATTTGGTCATTATATAACAAGTTATGGAAGTCTTCAGAAATCGATTAAATGTATACTTACTAAGAATATTGTGACAAAATGAAAAATAAAACAATTTATTAACTTTCACTTATTATAGTGTTCAACCTTTTTTTTATGGGAAAATCTATACATAGGCGTCGTACCGTGGCCCTTCTCATGCGGCGCGCGGAGATTCGAAAACATCTCCATCCTGCAGCGCACACACGACACGGAGCCCCACTTGTCCTGGCTTTCAAGCCCGCTCGCTCTCTCCTCTCTCGTACTCCAACGCTACAGTATCTGAGGAAGAAGAATCAAACACGAGTGCCACCGGTCATCTGTGGTGAGCAACCAAAACACGAGTGCCCGTGAGTGTTTTTTAAATGACATGGTAATTGTTTTAATTTTGTTAGTGTTTTTTAAGAGAACCGGTAGTAAAATACTTGCAAAAGTTCTGTGAGTGTTGTGATTAAAATATTAGGGGATATGAGCCTTTTGCAAGCATGCAAACACATAAAAAAAAGGTCAATGTTATAAAACTAGTCACTGCAAATGGTGGCAGCTAGTACTAGTTGGTCTGTACAGGTACTACTGCAAGAATCTTTTTGTAATCAATGGGCTAGCTTTTTGTACATACAACTCCGCGCTGGCTCAAGTACTGGTGTGTTTCTACGGGGCGCGGGTGCGTGGCTGCATGCGCGCTGGCTCAAGACGTCAGATGTTGCGTGCGCAGTCGCTCGTTTGGGCCAGTGCGACAGCGGTCAGCTGCCGCCGCACAGATCGACAAATATACGGCGCCGCCCTGTAGGACGGTCCTTTTTTTATTCAGCCAAATGTTGGTCAAAATTTTATTTTAAAATGTGAAAAATATTCTACAATAAATTGGCACTGAATATTTCACGTCTAGAAATTTATCATCTCGATGACTATTTTCACGTCTAAAACATCATGTATTCATTAAAGGATCTTGTTTTCCATCAACTGGTTTCACGTCTAGAACATCCAGTATTTTGCATCTCAGCTGGTTTCGCAAGATTCTTTTCTACCAACCCTTGTGTGAACAAAAACTGAACATATGAACATCGTACACTGCTGCCCTCCTGCTGTGGGCACCGCCGCCGTCGATCACCAAATGCAGACTACCGTCCTGCCGGAACGCCCATATCTGAATGTGGTCGTCCTTTGTGAGGGCTCTGTCAGAGACGAAAATCTTTGCATTTCCGAATTTCAGAACCGTGCTGCCGCTTGAATCCCACCGCGCTAGTTGAGCATCCATGAGGCGACCATCAGCACGACCTCTCCCATGTTCGCCGGACGGTTGTGGGCCTGGCCTCTCCCATGCCTTGTGCAGGTTGGGGGTGAGGCTGTCGTTGATCTCGCCGCGCGGTAGCATGAAGCAGCACTGCTGCGTGTTGATGTCCGAGCAATGGACGCGCTCGTCGGCGATGAAGATGAGCCGGTGATCGGCTGCGAGTCCCAGCGTCCCGCGTATCCAGACCGGCTCCGGTGGCACCGCGGTCTTGTTCGCTGTGATCTTTCCGGCGCAGCTGACACAAACCGCCTGCAGCGGGACGGCGTCGATGGGAAGATGGCGAAACGCCGTCGCGTCGTGGGATCGCTAGAGCGAGACACCCTGAGCTGCTAGTGCTGGCCGACGCTGTTGCTGTTCCCGCCGTTGCTTCTGTTGCTTGATAAACACGAGCCGCCGCTGCGACCTTCCGCTTCTTAGGTGGCAGACATTTTTGCACGACCACGAGCGCCTGGGTTGGTCCGAGGGTGCGAGCGACTAGCGAGAGCGACTCGTCCACATCGGCTAGCGATACCTCTCCGGCTCCGACCGTTTCAGACGGCGGTATGCCGCGGCGGAGCTAGGCGTGAGCGACAGCGTCAGCCGACAGGTACCCCAGGCCAGGCGGCGTCTTCCGCAGCAATTTTTTCAGTTTCCGGGACACCACCTCAGGCTCGGCCGGCTTTCCTTTCTTTGCGTCTCATACTCCCGCACGTGTCCAAAACCGACTCTGAGAAGTGAGAAAGATCGATCCATCGCCGTCGCCGGTGCGATCGGTCATCGGTGGGAGTTCAAATGAGATTCGTACATACATCTAAATGGATTGAAACTATCACAGAATGTAAAACGAAATTTTTGTTACTTTTTAGATTTTTTTTCGATTTACTTGTAAATTTTGACTTTAAAGTTGCCTCGATCTGATGCGTCGGATCTTAAATGGATGGCTGATAAGAGACTTTTGAGACTTTGTCACATGAAGTCACTCAAGCTCTGTCCGACGAGTCCATTGTGAGCTCGGCTCGTAGTTGTAGGGAGGCGCGAAACGATGCTAAGCTTTGCGGGCCACCTCGACATACAAGCCCAGCCCACCTAGCCTGGCATCAAATGACGAGCTCTTGGGTACAATTTAGAAACCAAAGAAAGCGAGAACCTTCATGTGATAGGATGGTGGTTACCCCAGCTCAGCAGAGTTCAAATCTCAAGTTTGATGTTTCTCACTAGGCAGAATATTTTTCATTCGCATGCGACGTTCCCGTCGACGGCGAGACGCATGCGATGACTTCGTGCGTTCATAGGGGTGAATGTGTGCATATATATGTGAGCATCTGCATTTTTACCGTGTTTCGCAAAAAAAAAAAACAGCCCACCCTAACCCGGTTTTTTGTGCAAACATGGCAAGGAAGGCAATCATCCCATCGGCTTGAGTAGGAGCTCCCCAAGCTTATTAGAAATCTGGGGGAATACACCGACAACCCTAAGCCGCCATGTAGAGGATATACCATAATTCTAATACCTCCCATCTCCCCTGTCATCGGCAGTGCCGCCAGAGGGGATAGGGTTGAAGTTGGCTGAGCACAAGAGACACTCAAAGAGGAGGAAGGGAGGAGAGAGAAAGTAAATTTGGCCCTGGACGCGTTATGCCCCCGAGACCATACCTCGAGCATAATACATGTGTTTTATACTGTCTTGAAAGGGAAAAGCAAGTAGACAATTGAACCGAGCAACATGGGTATAACCTTTCAGTTTTTTATTTATCATTTGTTTATTTCTCGCACACACATATGCACGAGCTCAGGAGACGCGACCCGTCCATACGTAACAACAGACAACGGGAGAAAGAGAAATAGGTTTGAAAAATGTTTTGCGTTATGGAATTGTAGAAAATGATGGATTATCCAATTTTGTAATCCATGTCATTAAGTACAACATGGGAAAACACAGAGACGGTATTTCTAAATCACATATTGGGATATGAAATTTGTAGTTAGTACTGTATGTAGTGTTGGTTTGCTTTATCTGTGCTCGCGTTGCATGGTATTGTACAAACGTTACACCTTGTGTTACAATTAATGGATCCCCTGATGCATCCCTCCCACGTTGTTTTAGCTCGTGACTTTGGTAGTGTAAAAGCTGGCTGTCACGTCAAGGTTCGAGTTTAGTTTACGGTCATTCGAATACCAAATCGAAATACGAAATGAAATGTACTCGAAGATGATATGCATGCATGTTGCCTTCTTTCATTTGGTGTCTCCTCTGCATACTCGCAGACGAGCGGGTCTGGCTGCAATGCTAGGCCCACCGGTCAGGGTCAGCCCGCCAAATTGGAGCGCATGTGCGTTGCGCACGAACCATGACGTCCGCGTTGAGATTGAGCTCCTCGCCAGAAGTGAGCAGGGTCGTTAATCTAGCTGATTCTGTGGATAATGTAGTATTGTCAGTGTTTACGAGGCTTACGTTACACTATTTGGCCTTCAAGGGGTGTCTTCTACTCTCTCCGTTCGGAAAAGGATGTCACAAAAATGGTCTATCTATAGTTCATTTTTGTGACATCTTTTTGCGAACGGAGGGAGTATTACATGTTGCTGTGCACACATAGATTTTGGTGTATGATACCTGTTATTAAACACTAAACACTAGTAAAAAACCTTCATAGTCATAGTATTGGTGACGATTTGTTTTTCACGCGTCACTAATATTGTCAGTCGTGTGTCGAATATGGGCACGCCACCGATTGTAGCAGCAGCATCTGGATAAGGAAGCCACGCCACTTATGCGTGTGACCCACGTGACCATCCACACGAAAAGTGTCGGTGGGCGTGTGATTGTCGTGTCGCGCCACTATTGTTTTTACATAGGTGACGCATCCAGCCATCCCAATTATTTTGCTACCCTGCCAGATGACCAAACTGATCCTCATTGGTCTCAAAAATGTGATTTCGGTTTTCTCGAGCAGTCTTGTGTGTTCACCTCAAGTTGAACTCCATGCTCAAGAGGCGGATGGTTCGAGTGAATCCTCCATCTGTCATAGTACACTCAGGAGCCTCGTCGGGTAAGGTGTCGTTGCCGTTTCTCTGAAACTCTCAACTCACTCAAGATTGACAACAGGAAATTCAGAGAGACCCTGTGCTTGCCAGCGTTGCAGCGTTTTCTGTTCCATTCCTACGGCCTCGTGACACGACCGTTCCTGTTGCACTTCTCCAGTAACTAAATGATGCTTATCTACCTCGACGAAGCCAAGAGACATGGCTACGTCTATATATGAAGATGATGGATAGATAAATGGGTGCTTTCGGTTGCGCCCGACATATCGGCAAGGAAAAACTCCAAGCGGATTAGCAACGGGCTGCAGTTTGAGCACCTTACCAGGATAGTGGCCTTATCTGACGCAACGCACAAAAGATGAGAAATGCCAGGAAATAGCGAAACATGCGTATTTTTTGAAAAGAAAAAAATGCCTCTGTCCTCGATGGATTATAAAAGAAAAAGCCACTAATTGTCGTCTCGCAGGATTGGTGGCCCCTTCGTCCCCGATTGAGGATTTCACGCTGGTCGTTCTTCCTGCTTTTATGTGTACTTAACTTCGTGTAAGTATCACCGGTCCCTGTCTGTACCCATCTTGCTTTGTTTTGAGTTTTTGTAACCTGTACCCTTTTACTCTCACTCTCAACGAAACATGGCAGCTGTCCTGCCATTGCTAAACAAAAATCACAGGCGACGTTAAGCACTCAGTAGAATATAAAAAATAGCCGGATGTTCATATTGAAACCAGATATTGGATATTCGGCACCCTCCCATCCCGAATATCTGAAATTGACCTGTTCAGATGTACACGATCTGAGATATTCGCGTTCGTTATCGAGAGAGGGGTCGCTAGTGCAAAAATCTGTTCAGCGAATGTCGAGCCCAACAGCTCAACATTGTGAGATATTCGCCCCCGTGCGCGACCAACTCCTTCCGTCCTCGTCTCCTCGCTCCTCCCGTGCGCTTTCTCCTCGCGCCGCCGAATCGTTTTCCTCTCCTCACTCGACCGCTCTTCTCACCCCCCCACCCCCCTCCTGCTCTCCATCCCCGCGCGCAAGACCTAGGGACGGCGGCGCCACGGGCGCAGGTCATCCCCTACCTCCCAGCCACCCTCCCTCCACGCTGCCTGCTGTCTCTCCGTCCCCGCCACCCTCCCTCCATGCCGCTTGCTGTCTCTCTCCCGACCGCATCTGCTCTCTCCATCCCCTCTCATCTCTCTCTTATCCAGTGCAGGACGGGAAAGATTGGAGCTAGCCCCGGCGGCCGGAGCACCTGTAGCTCGAGCTGGTCTACCTGGAGACCCGGCGGACGGGAAAGGCTGGGAACGGATTGGACCGATGGACGGCGGCCGGCGCCCCTGCAGCTCGAGTTTCGGCGACCGGCAGCCGGTGCACGTACACCTGCTCGCCCCAGCTAAAGAAAATTGTGGAGAAGAAATTGGAGTTGTTACCTTGTGCTGATTGATATGTGCAATGCACTTTGCCGAGTTCAAGATGACTGTCTACCTTGTGTAAATCCATCCGGTGTGTATATTACAGTACAATGATCAATGTGTCGAAAAATGACTGTCTACCTTGTGTAAATCCATAGTACAATGATCAATGTGTCGAAAAACTGTTTTTATAACATCCAAATATCATTTGATATTCAAACTCAATATCTTGTCTAGGTCTGAATATCTAACACATCCAAACAGAAAATATTGACATTCAGACTCGATATCAATATCCCATGATATTGATATTCAACCCAATATAATATCGTGGCTCCCAATGCGAAGATCCGAACGGAGCATAAGTGATTTTTGTCATCCAGATCTGCCTTTTCTGTATTTGTCAAGGCAAAATATATTAATAGATGGGGAAAACAATTGGGCTGCACGAAAATAAATACTTCCCCTATTTTTGTATACAAGTCCACTATTAAATATACACTTTTCTTGAGTTAATTGCACCTGTATGTACACTTAAGTCACACATCTGAATAACGTGAATAACAGGTCTCACAATCGTGTGCACTTTGGTCACAAACGGGTCACGTCATCTCGTTCTGGACAGAAAAGTTTCAGAAAACCCCCTAATGTAATATTGAGGGCCATATTATAAAATTAGAAATGACCCACCAGATCTTCTCAGAAAAAAAAGAAGTCAAAGCTGGAGCGCCGTCGCTCCACCGCGCCGGCCTTCGTCCCGAGCTGCCTCAGCCCCGAGCAGCCTCCGTCCCGAGCGCAGTCGTACCGCAGCGGGCCTGACGGCGGGTGGCGGCCGTGTGCCGAGCGCCGGTTGGGCGCCGCCTCCGCGCCTGCGCGCCCGTTCTCACAGCCGAGCACCGCCGTAGCGCCTCTGCGCGCCCGTGCTCGCGGCCGAGCACCGGCCCCTGCGCGCACGTGTTCGCTGCCGAACGCCGCCGCAGCGCCCCTGCGCCCGTGCTCGAGGATGCTAGTGCTCCCACGCGATCTCTGAAAGCTCGTAGCTTGTTAATCTCGTCAGCCGCCCAGTGACGTGTGATCAATAAACTCCCGGTCGTATCTATGAATGCATAGCAAGATCGATCGATTGGTTTCATTCACCAGATCGAGCAAGCACACGAGAGCAAGATCTAAAAAAGCAGATGCATATAGGCCCGCCCCCGCGCCCCTTCTCAAGGACGAGCACCGGCCGTGCGCCTCCTCTGCTCGCGGCCTCCCCTGGTCGACGACGCCGAGCCACGGCTACGCCGGCGTGCGCGGCCCCGACCATGCCGGCGTTGGGGAAGAGTCCACCTCCTGGTTAGCTGCAGGCGGACGGCGGGGCCTAGTGCGGCGGCCACCTCCTGGGGCCGGCGAGCACCCTCCCTCGACCGGCGGATCGAGCTGCTACTCTGCTTCCCACGGTGGCCTCCCCCACGGTAGAAGACAGGACTGACGGGTGCGTCCCATCCGTCAGGTGTAAAGGAATTTTGAATATGGCACTCCTAATATTACATCAAGCGTTTTCTGAAAAATTCCAATCCAAAACGGGATGAAGTGTCCTGTTTGTGACTAAAGTGCACACATTTGTTCAGTTGTGAGACCAAAAAATCACGTTTTTCAGATGTGTGACTTAAGTGCACATACGTGACGAGATGTGTGACCGTCAGTGCAATTAACTCATTTTTCTTCTATATAAGACTAATCATAGTGCAGAGTAACTCCTAATATATTACTAGGGTATGTTACTACCCTCATAGATGTGGTGCCATAGATGGTCTCATTTATTACTCCATCTGTCAAAAAATAAGTGTCTCAAATTTGTCCAAAAGTTGATGTATCTATATATAAAACATGTCTAGATACATCTATTTTTTTGGCAAACTTGAGACATTTATTTTGGGACGGAGGGAGTACTTTATATACTTATTTTCTCTTGAAAAATGTGATGTGATGTAGCTAATCCCTCCGTGGGCACATTTCGGATTTCATGCCGTCTCCAACGATTAAGGTGTGGCATCATTAATTGTCATATTTAATTATGCATTCGAGTCCTCTCCTTGCTATGCACTAGGGAACTTAGCGCGACATACGCCGCGCGTCATTAAGAAATTGTTCGATTTGAAAATTATTGGAACTCAAAAATAGCCCGCGTTTAAAAATTGTTTAGTTTTCAAAAAAAATTCCAGTTTGGGAGGTCATTAAGATTTAAATTGTGTTCAAGTTTGTAAAATGCTCAGTTTGAAAGGCATTTAAAATTTTGAAATATTGGAATCTGAAATTTGATCGTACGTCGTAAGTAGCCAGCGTTTCTTTTTGTGTTCATGTTGATATAATTGTTATATTTGAATTATTTTTCATTTGTTAAATGCTCAGATCTGAAATGCATTCGAAATTTTGGAATATCCAAATTTGTAATTTGTTCATATGCTATAGATAATCAACGTTTATTTTTTTGTTCATGTTCCTATATTTGTCATATTTTTCAGACGGATAAATTCGAAGTTATTGTTATACTTCACATTCCATATTTCTCTTATCTTTTTTTTTTGCTCAAATAATAGTCCAAATATTTGTGATTTTTTTAAGACAAATGTCTTCGTTATTATAAATTGTAACATTGCTTATGGTTCTTAGACAAATGATTCCATTATTAAGAGAGATGTAAAATGTTTGGAGTAGTGTAAAAAAATGACTCCATTATCATTTGTTTAAGGAATGAGAACATTGCGTAAACAGTATCTTCTTTTTTATCTTTTTCTTTTGCTTAAACAATATTCAGATTATTTTACATTTCTCTTATCTTTTGTGGGTCATAAAAAATGATCACCTAAATTAAATAAAAGCAGCTCTTATATTCCATTACCTAGTAAAGCTCACCGTGAACGTTGTGATTCAAAATGCTAAAATTCGTTGTAATTTGTCGCCCGGAGTATTTGCACATTTTTAGCTAATTTAAGTGTTCACATATGTTTGTAGTTTGACGGCGCGGGCGTGTGATCGGTGGTTTTGTTCGTCAGCGTGAAAATGTAATGATTAAACAGTCGTTAGAAAAAGAAATACCGTCGTGTCGTTGTGAGGAATTGTTGTTTTGGGTAAGTTTCAAATCGAATAATATTTTACAGTTTCGACGTAAAAATATTTTGGGAAAGATTCGAATAATACATTCGGGAAAAACTGAAAGAATATATTTATATTGAATTAGAATTTGTTGTTTTAAGTATATGCGAATATTCAGGAATTTAAAATGTTTTTGCAGAAGGTTCATAATGAATATAAAAAGGTTAAATTAGTTCTTCTAAATAAAATTATTTATAGTTGTTTAATCATGCATGGAAATGTGTTAGTTGTAAAGATTTCATTTTTCTGCAAATTTTGGTATACTATTTGTATTTTTCTGAATTACGGATTAAAAGATATTGTTTTTTCAATTTCCAGCATTTTCTGCAATTATTAAAAAATGTGGAAAATCTGACAGGCGGGCCTGCGGTGACGTCATCGCGTGACATCACCCGCCGGCGGCAGACGCGGTCGCGCTGCTGAAATCGCGCTCGCGCGGCGGGCCAGGACCGCGTGGATCCGCGAGAGGAGGCGCAGGGGAGCCGGAAGGGCGGCGCTCTGGACCGTTTGGTTGTCGGAGCTGCCGGCGGCGACCAAAACGGTGACGGCGGGCGGCGAGCGCGGCGGTGGCGATTCCGGCGTCCCTCGGGCGTCCCGGCACGCGGTCTTCGGCGAGGAAGTAGAGGCGAAGACGGCGGAGCACGCTACATGCTCCGATTTGTCCGGGAGGATCGGTGGAGCGGCGCGGCGCGTCGGCGCGGCGGCGGCCTCGGGCCGTCGCGGGAGAGAGAGGAAGAGGAGGGAGAGGAATTGTGGAGACGCTTTTGCAAAAAATTCCCTGGCATTTCTGGAAATTACGACCAGGTCCTTTGCGGGGGGTTTTCCGTAAAGCCGTGCGCCAAAAACTGTGCGGGGGCGACGTCTCATCGCGTGATTGGTAGAAAGTCCTCTGCTACAGTATTACTGTAGCAGTTAGCACCGCGGGCGCATCTGGGCCGTCCATCGGCGCGATCGGACGGCCGGCGTTTGTCGGGTGATGTGGCCGCTGGAGGGAGCGAGAATCGGAGTAACTCCTGATATATTACTAGGGTATGTTACTACCCTCATAGATGTGGTGCCATAGATGGTCTCATTTATTATTCCATCCGTCCAAAAATAAGTGTCTCAAATTTATCCAAAAGTGGATGTATCTATATATAAAAATGTCTAGACACATGTATTTTTTGGCAAATGTGAGACACTTATTTTAGGACGGAGGGAGTACTTCATATACTCATTTTCTCTTGAAAAATATGATGTGATGCAGCTAATCCCTCCGTGGGCACATTTCGGATTTCATGCCGTCTCAAACGATTGAGGTGTGATATCATTAATTGTCATATTTAATTATGCATTCGAGTCCTCTCCTTGCTATGCATGCGTGTGTGGACATGTTTTTTTTTTTCTTCTCTTGGCTCATTCTCTGCTTTAGTTTCGCCAATGGGAGCCATGCATGCGGTGTGTGCCTGAGACTAATTGACATCCCAATTAACTATCTCCTTTAATTTCGGCCATGCATGTCATTTTAGTCCTAATCAAAAATTATCTCGGTCTTAGAGATTTGCTATTTGTGCCCTTTAAACCAGGACAGAGGGAGTACTCTATTTACTCTCTCTCCTCAATAATTACATGGCAAGTCAGACTTTTTGCTTAGCTGAAATAGGTTTCTACATCGTAATATGTTGCTAATTAATGTGAATTTTGCATGCATCCATAGAGAAAAAAACACCACATGCAACATGCTTAATTAGCTCAGAACAATAGAGGCTTTTCACATAATTAATTATGATATTTATTAGTTGGCTTACTTTTCTTGGTATCCCAAATTTGTGATAATAGCCTTGTATACAAAAACGGATGGAGTACGTAAAAAAGCAATATAAGACCTGGAATGCACACTGTTTGCATATGCACAGAAAAATGTGATGGTCGGTGCGTTATTGCGTACGTACATCTTGGTAAAACTTGTTTTTTCTGCACATCCGTACATCTATATATATGATTTCTTCATATGCGTTCTGGGCTGCCGGTGGTTGCAAGGTGCAGCCGGCGATGGCCCCATGGTGGACTGGCCGCAATTTGCTCGTTGCAACGGAGGAGTATGGAGTTATGGCCTTTCTAAGGCTGGTGGCCGTATGAGACATCTCTGGCTCATCATGTGCTACGTGGGTAACTCTTGCGGATGTGCCAAGCCATGTCTATCGTAGGCAGGTGCTACACACGATTGCTCAGGAGGAGGCGCAAACCGCCAAGTCATGCTTGCTGCTGGCAGGTGCTAACAAGTCATGACCGTTGATGCTGGATCAAACGTAGTGCGACAGTGACGAGAGGAGAGACGGTATGTGACCAGTGGCGGCGCTTGGAATTAATTACCGGGTATTCATAGGTATTCATTTTCGTTATCATCACTGTTTTTAGAAAAATCATCACTGTTTTGCTCTAATCAACCTTGTGTTGCAAGAATCATGGGTATGCACTTGCATACCCAGGAAGACACCCAGCGCTGCCCCTGTATGTGACGTCTATGTCTTCAGGTATCCCCTCCGGAGGTTTCTCGCTATCAAGATGTTGGTAGCCGGACAAGGCATAATGATAGAGGCGGATCAACAAGGAGGATGCACATTTCGGTGAAAGCGCCAGAACGCTGATCAGGACCAGCCTATGTTGTATCCTTGCCGAAGGTGCGGTGGATCAAAAAATTGCTTTGGGAATGAAAATCCATAGACCGATCAATTGTTGAACTCGTCACCATCGGCACACGTGTGATGTTTCCTGATTGGAGGCTTAGCCTATGAGCCGTGTACTTTCCGTTTGTATGTTCATTTCATAGTGATAGTAGTTGCCTGGTTGTTACCATGTTGAAAAATATATACTAGTCCCTCCGTATCAAAATATAAGACTTTATACATGTTGGGCCCAAATGCACCTACACATGTTTTAGTGCAAGTTTCAACATGAATTTTGCACTAAAACATGACTAGGTGCATTTGGGCCCAACATGAACAAAGTCTTATATTTTGATACGGAGGGAGTAAAACGCATGGGCCTTTCAGAGATATATGCATCTGTCTTATGCGATAAATGAAGCCAAGCCAAAGTCAACCTTCATACTGCACATCATGCATTGCTAGTATAAAGTATTTAACCACACAAACTTCATCATCGGCCAAGTTGCTGCTAAAATCTGAATGAGTTTTACCGAATTCAGTGAGCCAATTTTAAACCCATAACGAGTGAAGCCGAGTTAGCCATTTTGTTTATTAAAAATAGGGGCGTGTCTTGGTCTCAGGCGACTGAGAATTAGTAGGTTCTCAGTCGATCTACCATCGATACAGCTAAACGAATCCTCACGTTACTTTCAGGTCCGTCTCAATGTGTTGGACCGTAGTTCTCCGTGATACTAGCATGCAATAGCAGTAAGGCCCAACTCCAATGCCCACGAAACAACCCAATAAAGCAAAGCGATGCATGATTTTTTAAGTTCGTAGGTGTCTGCACCCAAAAAAGATCGTACTTGTCCGTATGATATATGAAAATTTAATTTCGTTTGGACCTACGTCGAGACCTAAAAAACGTCAATTGCATGAGTTGCAGCTAAAAAAATAATTCTTTGGGCTCCTAAAATAGAATACTTTAGTGTATGAGTTGCAACACATTGGGTGACACTATTTCTCATAGGACCGAGAATTATCTTAATTCCCTGACTCCACTAAATGTCAGTTGCAGCCCAACTAAAACGCTATCTAGCACGAACCACAATAAAATTCTCAGTTATAACCCACTTGCAACCAGATAAGACTTAGTTACAACCCAGATGAAACTAGAAAAAAATCGGTCACAACTCACTTGCAACTGGAAAAAAAACTCGGCTGCAACCCAATTGAAAAATTAGAACTCTCAGTTGCGACCCACTTGCAACTGGACAAAAAGGTCAGTTGCAACCCACTTGCAACTAGACAAAAAGGTCAGTTGCAACCCACTTGCAAATGGACAGTTGCAACCCACCTGCAACTGGACAAAAAGGTCAGTTGCAGCCCACTTGCAACTGGACAAAAAGGTCAGTTGCAACACACTTGCAACTCTGGAGAAATCAGTTGCAACCGACTTGCAACTGTAAATCATAGTTCCAACATACTATAAATTGGATAAAACTCATTTAAAACCCACTTGCAACTGCAAAAAAAAACTAGTTGCAACCCACTTGCAACAGGGCAAAAAACCTTAATTACAACTTGACAAAAAAAATCAGTTGCAACCCACTTGCAACTGCACAAAAAAGTTAGTTGCAACCAACTTGCAACGGGAAATTCTACTCTAATTGGATAAAACTCGGTTACAACCCACGTGCAATTGCAAAATAAAATCAGTTGCAACTCACTTGCAACCGGATAAAAAACTTAGTTATAACCTACTTTTAACTAGACAAAAAAGTCAGTTCCAACCCGCTTACAACTAGACAAAAGGTCAATTGCATCACACTACTCATGGATAAAAGCCCAGTTGCAACCAACTTGTAACTGTAAAAGGCCCTTAGAACCCATTGTAAAAATGGATAAGCAATCTATTTGCAACTAGATAAAAAATACTTATAACTGAAAAATCACAAACACAACCTCCTCTGGAGCATCTACTGTTTCAAATGACACTGTTCTCACCGAGAGAGGAACGGAAAGTCACGTTCACAGGTGGGAAAAAAATTAACGGGCAAAACAATTAAAAAGAAAAAGTAGGAGAAAAGAAACTTGCAGGCCCATCAGCCAAACACCTGAACACGTAGCAAACAAAGGCCCATACACTCCTCACTTACATGGGCCGAAAGTAGTACACTCACGGTACGTGCCCTCAGCGAGTTCGAGCGTTGGCAAGTCGGGCTAGACGCTAGCGAGAGAAAAAAGGCAGGAGCACGAATCTTGGAACAATGGATCCGACGGTTGCGAACGTGACTGAGAACTCACGACTGAGAACTAGCAAATCCGTAAAAATAACGAGATTAACGAGTTCGATTTCATCGATCCGAACCGGGTCGTTATCAAAACGGCATGTTGGAAAAATTAAGTTTCACCTCGACTGCGCTAGCAACACGCAGGTCGTGCTAGTAGTAGTACATACAGGTGAAACAAAAGCTCCCAAAAGATATATGAATGTGAATGAAAGGGTAAACTCAAGCGTGGCCAAAGTCAACGTTCATTCTGCACTAGACATCATGCATTTTTTTATTTGCGACTTTCCTGCACTAGACATCACGCATGCTGTAAAATTATTTATTTATCCACACAAAACTTCATCATGGACCATGCAACGGGGGTAGCTAGTTTCCGTTCCACCAATCGTACAACTCGTCCTTCCAAGTCTTCTTGCCCCAAAAGACCCCGTTGCACCACTCCTCCGCTTCGTCCCACCAGTTCCTCTCCTTGACGCGCACCTCCGTGCCCAACCAGAATAGACCGGACACCGCAGTGTAGAAGAGAGTGTGCGCCCCCACAAACAACACCACACGTTTGGTCCGTTCCATTCGTCGACGCGACCGCCTATATATATATTTAGAGCATGGAAAAATTAATATAGCCATTACATAGGAAACTAGGCAGGGTAAATGGCAAAGACCAAATTTCACAAAACTACAGCTATTGGCGATAACCGCAACTTTTAGATCGTGATTATGTAGTTTGACACCTAACATGGGCCCACAAACCAGGTGCCACATGACACTTAACTTTTGCGGATTATCTGAAACAATGTCAACCATATTAAATCGTATTTTCGCATAATTTTTTCTTAAGTTGTGATTTGTGGTCCCAATTGATGCGGTTTTGCGAAATTTGCTCATAAAAAGACTAAGCATGGCGTAAATAAGTACCCCTCTGTTTCTAATAATTATAAGACGTTCTAAATTGAGCTACCGAAACGTCTTATAATTAGAAAGAGATGTAGTAGCTAGCAAAAAATATATTTTTAAAAGCTCAAGTAGCAAAACAGCAAAAAGAGTTCAATCAGCAGTACGTACGGAGCATACAGTACATATACATACCAGTAGAGGTCATTGGGTCTAGGCTGGACTTGTACGGAGAGTCGCTCCAGCAGCAATCTGTTCCGCCGGCCTACGCATAGAGGGAGCCTGTACTTGGACGCGACGTCGAAGGCCATGCTGTAGAGCTCCTCTTTCTTCTCGTCGATCTCCGCCAGCCGGATGGCAAGCTGTTTCTTCTCTTGTGGGGTGCTGGCCTGTGTCCACCAATGGCGACATGCACGAAACGAAATTGACGGGCCGGCAAGCACAAACTCGACGAGACCAAGGAAATTCATGAAAGAGGATATAGGATCAGGATGTTAGATATACGCACCGTCGTTTTGGCGAAGAGCCGCCGTTTTTTTTTTTTTTTTTTTTGCGATACAGGGAGACGATATTACAGCCTCGATCTTACAGAAAGGTCCAGTACAAGATAGAAATTACACACAGGTCCCCAAGACCTCGATCCCCTGGACCCCGATGTCGACGAAGACCTCGATGCCGCCGGTGGCGCGCCGCCGCCGTTACTCCTCACGATGGCTTGGACCAGGAGCACCCCTTGTGCGGACGGGAAGTCGCCGGTCGTCGGCTCCAGAGAGCCTACACCATGGTCCCTTATCTTCACCACGAAGCCGAACATCACCTCCACTGCCTTCAACTTCGAAATCCGGCTCGGCCGCCACGCCTGGCGAAGAGCCGCCGTTGATGCTCAGAGAAGGCGCGCCCAGGCCCCTGCTGCTGAGCTCGACTGAGCTCGACGGAGCAGCGCGCGGCCACCCAGCCTTAGCGCCGCCGCCGCCATGGTTTGTTCCGGTTGTGTCCTGTACCTGTACTATACGTTTATATTAGGATCCTCGATCGCCGACCTCGTTTACCCTACAGGTCTATTTGCCGGTGTACATATACACATCTGGTAAGTGTTCCGATCGAGTCCGCAAGACCAGACCACGCCTTCTTCGTTTCCGTCTCCGCAAGAAAACCATCTTTTTCCTATTTTTTTTCTTTATTTTATTCCCTTCCAATTGTTACTGGTTCTGAACTTGTGATAACACTAGGTGCACGCATGTGTTCTCCCCAATAGGAAAAAGAAAAGGAAACGCTATTAATCATCCGGCGGACAGAACGTCTCGCGCCTACAACTCTTGTCTTCTTTCTTCTTCAGTTCATCTCTGATTTCTCGAGACAAGAGTGAGGTTTACAGCGACATGCATGGGGCTGCCGGCGATGCTACAGAAGATAGCCGGTGATGCGCCTCGGCGGTGGTGTCAGCCATGGCCGGCGTTGCTACTTGTACAAGGTCTCCGGCAAGATCGTATCGGACTTTTTTTTTCCAGCGATGGCCGATGCTACAATAGTTAAGAAAAATGTTACGAATGAAAATTCAAATCCCCCCGGGATGTCCAACATTGACCAAAAAGGTAAATTAGCCGCCGCATCCCAACCCTTCAGTGCGGTGCCTCTTCGTTAGCTTTCCCTTTATTTATTTATTTATTTATTTATTATGTTCCTTTACAAATATTGTTGATCTCAAATATTGACTTGCATTTTGTTTGCTATATGTCTTTACATGAGTGGTGGGCGCACTTGTTTAGATGATTATAGTTGTTTACTGAACTCCACTCTATGTGCTGATCTGCATTTCTCCATAGATAATGTTATGTCAACTAATTTGGAACGGAGGGAATAGAAGAGAGTGTGCGCCCCCACAAGCAACACCACACTTTTGGACCGTTCCATTCGCCGAACGCGACATTACAGAGGTTAAGGATGCCCATGTAAGATTTCGAGTCAGTTCAATGAAGTGCCAGCTTATAGTAGTAGTCGTAGAATAATGAGCACCAAAAAAGTGCGCACACCTTAAAGAAAATAAGAAAAATATATATAATAAATATGACAAAACCTCCATGCACAACTTTCTTACATTTGACAAGGTGATTATTAATGGCCGGCCATCACAATTCATAATTTTTTTGGCATCACAATTTACACCTCTTTTTTTTAGAATCATCACAATTCACATATTGTGCGCTGATGACAACAAGCTAGGCGTGGGCCAGACCATCAACGGGACGGCCCGCTGCAAGGTAAGGCCATAGACCTCCTCCGTGTCGAGTTTCTCCGGGTGCAACGGGAATTTTATTCCAATTCGTTGGTTTTAGTTATAATTACGGATGGATAGATAACGTGTACCTAAAATGCAACTAGATAAACAATCCTATATGATAAGATACAAGTAAGTAAATTAAGGATCGAAATAACTGCAAGCGGATGGAGAGGAAGACTCATTGATGTGTCCCAAAGTTCGAGCCCTTCCGGAGGACCCTACTCTCCGACTCTCCGTTGGAAAGGCCGTGGTAAACCCATTCCACACGACCCCAACTTGGGTCTAGCCTTCTTCTCCGTTGAGCTCTCATCGATCACCAATGAAGTCGACTCCTCCTCCGCGCGATCAAGTTTCCGCATTGCTTCTTCCTTCAGAACCCTCGCCGATATCTGGGCTAGAGAGCTCCCTGTTTCCCTTCATTGCAATCGGATGACGAAGCCATGCCGACTCCCCGCCGATGCAAGTTCGACGTGCGCCGCCTTATTCTACTCGAAACCCTGATCGCCTCAGGGAGGTTCCTAGATTTTTCTGAAAACAAATGCCACCCCATCGAGCTGGAAATGGAAAAGTGAACGTGAAAGATGTGTACGTACGTACGTGGCCAATTCCGACTCCAACATGGCGGACATAGACATGCCTATCCCGATCTGGATCGCCGCGCGCGCAATAGTTAGCTACATCATGGAGGCCACGCCCACGCTGCTCCCGGACGACCTCGTCCGCGAAATCCTCCTGCGCGTCTCCACCGACGTTCCCTCCTTGTTCCGCTGCGCCGTCACGTGCAAGCAATGGCGCGCCCTCATCACCGCCCGCTCCTTCCTCCGGCGTCGCTGGCCGAACAACGCGTGTGTCCTGCTCGGCTTCTTCGACACCCGACATAGCATACCGTGCTTCTCCCCGGTACCCCCAGGATCGTTGCTCGGCGCCCAACGCCGCTGCCTCACCTCTATCATCTCCGACGAGTCGTACTACGGTGTCTTGGACCGGGCGGTGCCGCTGGCCGCACGGGGCGGCCTCCTCCTCGTGCGCCTCCATAGCGAGTGGGTCCACCTTGCCGTGTGCAACATACTCACAGGCACTTGCGACGTGCTCCCCCCGCTAAAGTGCAGAGGTTCCTGCTGGCACAGCATCGTTCTAACCCGTGAAGATTGTCCCTCCTTGAAGGGGCAAGATCAGGGACTCACAGGCTACACGACCTTCTTCAAGGTGCTAGCCATCGTGTGTAGTAGCTACAGCGGTGGGGATTATAACCTCTACACCTTCTTGTCCACCGAGCCGAACTGGAGCGAACCGACAAAGATCTTTAATCGGGTGTGGCAACATGATAAACTCAATCTTCGCTTCCTACTTGGAACAAACAAGGTTATCGTATGCCGCGGTGTGGCACATTGGCTCGTGACATACTATACAAATCCAGGGGCAATTTCACATTATTACTCCTTTGATGTCGATGTCAAGACCTGCCATGTCTCCTTAACGGAGCTCTCGATTCCGGCGGACCAACTCGCCGTGACAACTTATGATGAACTAATGCTTGCTGTCACAATCGACGGAAGCCTCTCGCTGCTCCACTTGGATGACCAAGGCCTTCAGCTAAGCACGTGGACGCAGGGAGACGACGATGAAACCTGGCTTTGCACTAGGGTGATCAAGCTAAAACCACCAGAGGACGTATCGCATCTTTCTTATGTACGCACGTGGTTGGGACAGAAGAGTGGCACCTTGTTTATAAGAGACAATGACCGACTTGTGTACAAGACCGACACCGAAACAGGAGCGAGATGGAGGATGTGACGACCAAAATGTTTGAAGCTGGCTTAAGTGTGATGGCTGTTCCCATGGAGATCGATTGGCCGGACTTGTTCATATCTCGGCTTAGTGTCGACACCTATTCACAAAGCTAGGTATGGCAGTGGCGCGCAGGGAGATATGTTTGCTGGGTGTTCTCCGATTTAGGTAAAATGGGTACCATCGAATAATTTATTTTAACAAGCACGATGGAGCAGTAGTCTACGGAGCTGGTGTCGGTACAAAGTTGTGTACCGGCGGTCACGGGCCGATGAAATCTTCCCCAGACCCCAAAACAGTGTGCTATATATAACCCACGAAAACAGCTAGAAATGGCCGAAACAACAAGTTTTGATAATTGCCCAATATTCGTGCACTCGGGTCACGACCCACTGAAATTGTTCCGGACCCCAAAACAGTGTGCTACAGTCAACGAAAACGGCCAAAAATGCCTGAAACGACGAAATTTGACAAGTGCCTAATATTCATGTACAAGGGGTTTATAAGAGACAATGACCGACTTGTGTACAAGACCGACACCGAAACAGGAGCGATGGAGGATGTGACGACCAAAATGTTTGAAGCTGGCTTAAGTGTGATGGCTGTTCCCATGGAGATTGATTGGCCGGCCTTGTTCATATCTCGGCTCAGTGTCGACACCTATTCACAAAGCTAGATATGACAGTGGAACGCATAGAGATATATTTGCTGGCTGTTCTCCGATCTAGGTAAAATGGGCACAATCAAATAATTTATTTTAACAAACACGGATGGAGCAGTAGTCTATGGACAGTTCTTCTGCACTTTAGGTTGTGTTTTCTTCTGTCTTTGGAGTTTTTTCATGGTTGAAATATTTTTATTCGTTCCTAAAGGATGTGTCCATCCTTGTTGAATGCATTTGTCGTCGTCGTACTGTCGAGCTGATCTTGATTAGTTGGTGGACTTGGCAACACACTAGTTTTATGTACCCTCATCGATGTATATCCTGCATCTTGCCATCACCGGTTGGATACTTGGATTGGAGAACTTGATGACACATGTGTGATGTATAAATTATGTTTGTGCATGGTGTAGATACAGAGGTGTATTGTTGTCATATCAAGGAACTAATAGCTTCATGGATGTTTTTTGAGTGTATTGTTGTCTAAACTAGAAGGATACCCTGTTTGTTGCAGCGAGAACCCCTTTATGAACTCTGTTGTGTGAATGAAGGCTATAAGATGCACGTAACATGAAATTTTCTATAGGAGCATACAATATTCAATTGGTTACGGTAGTTGACAACTAAATTTAACCGACATAAAATTATTGTGTACTTGATCAATTAAGGATTGTTAGGTTCATGCATGTAAGATTGATGTAGATAAGATGAAATAAGGGAGCTGAAGAAACTGATGATGTGATTAGAATCCACGCAGAGATGGCATGCATGTTATTGCATAAATGTTTTGAAAATGTCTTGACCAGTTACATATAGAAGACCACATTATACCAAATAGTGGTTACAGGAATTTATTAGAAAATCGCTTGGTTGAACGGTAGTAATGAGGATGAATCTTATTACTACCTCCGATCCATATTAGTGGGCACAACTTTGTCTAGATACACATGTATCTAGTCTAAATACTTAACTAGATACATATGAATTTAGACAAAGCTATGCCCACTAATATGGATCGGAGGGAGTACTATGTTGTAGTTTCACATGAGTTTCACATATTTAATTGTGTAATTTCATGGATAGATGGTGTGATCTCATAATAGATACACATGACCAACTAAATGTAGGTCCTTCGCAGTGAAGTGGTCAGGCTAGCTCCCGAGGTATAATTGCATAATATTTTTTTACGTTCTAGTTTGGTAACTAGTAAAATTGTTTCCTCGAGCTCCGACAAACAGTTCGGCAACCACGTTCTTCCATTTGCCTCTTCCACATCTATTTTCGAAACTTCATTCAACTGAGTTTGAAATAAGAATCTAATTAGATAACGATTTATTCTCCAATGAATGGAGGTGGAGGACTTTCTTGATAAAGAGCAAGTTACATCTCCACCTTATTTTAAAAATCCATGGTTATTCCACTGCTTATTTTTCGTGTTAATTCAAATAGATTGGCGGCTATCAAGAACAGAAAGAGAATTTGTACACAATCATTTGTACTTGCAAAATTCAAACTACATGTATCTATTATATAACAACAAACAACTTTTAAATCAAACAGTGGAGACACGTTTACCAATCGCTAGCACTTCACAACGATAGTAATATATCGAACAAAGACATACATAAATATTTCACATAACACATGTCCAACATAACGGGATTAGATACTATTAAATTGGATATACTGCTGGATGCGTTAACATACCAAGGACGCCTCGCTCATCAGCGACGTGCCTTCGGATTCTTCCAAAACCACCCTCGCCCCAGTTCTCTCCCCACGAGTTCTTGAAACGCCAATATTTTACACCATTGGAGTCTGTGCCGTAACCGACAAGAAGAACATAATGCCAGCCAAGTGTCGTGCCGTCAGGTAGAGTTGGTGGCATGTATTCGTAGTCTATGATGCCTCCTTTGTAACTATGCACACTAGGTGGCCACTGTAGTTGGAGAATCACTGGCTGCTTTGTTACTGCCTCCTCCAGAGCGTCCTCGGTTGCGGAGACAGTATTAAAACCGGATATCTTTGCAGCGACTGTTGTGTAGAAACTAAGACACCAACCGTGACTTTTTCCTTTGTATCTGTACGAAGATTCACTCGAGAGTCCATTGTGTCGTATATACACGAGAGCGGGCTGAGAATAACCCCCATTGCAGCCATAGTTGTCTGAAACACAGTCGATGAGCTCTTGAACTGACAACATGATTGACTGTTTGGTCTTCATGTAGTGCAATGCCTCGACGGAAGCTATGACAGCCATGGCCCAACAACAACAACCTGCCACAATGCAGCGCATGAGATTTTTCAGTACAATGAACGAGTGTTAAGGGAACACAAAGACAGTTTGTGGTAAATACATGCCGACTTCTATAGTTGTAAAAGATTGTGTTAAGTGCATGAGTTCTTTCAGTACAAATGCAATTGTATGAGTACAAATCAATAGTCGCAATTGGCTGTATCCATGGAACTGGAATCAACTAGTCATCGAATAAAACTTTAATTTTAGAAAACAGCCACTCTCTAGTGATTTTTATATTTTTTTGGGTTTTTTTAATGTACAAGGCTATCTGCCTATCTGCTACTTAATTAGAGAGCAACCTATCACCAAGATAAACAACTCAAACCACAAACTCTAACATGTCATAATTAAGCTCCGGCCACTTACCACAGCGTCTTTGCTTCCTCACAACCGGAGAGACAACGCCAGCTTCAACCCAGTCAACCTTTGACCGGTTGAGAGACCGCACCAGATCACCGTAGCGTAGCGCATCCAGAGCAGACCTATACTCTTTGTGCGTTTCATAACCATGCAACTCTACATTCGCCTTGAAGGTGGAGAATCTGTTTTGTCTCGTTTCCTCATCTGGATACTGGATGTCGTATTCATCCATCCAATCTTTGAACAACTGTACGATTAGTATGTCTTCATCTCCTTCACCCTTTCGATTATCTATGTGACAATTAACACTTAGTCTGTCTCACTATGGAGAAAGTAAGTAACACTTTTAGTTCTGCCTCACTATGGAGAAAGTAAGCAATATCTAAACAGTCTATATGCAAGAATCAAACTATTACTTGGGACTGCTTGAGGTGTGCAGGCCAACGCGTTAATGCTCTTCTGACTACCAACATCTTTGCAGTCAGCTGCAAGGCTCTTGCTCATACACAAGAGTTGACCTTCTCCAACTACAAAGAATGTAGCTACAGCTATAGATATAGTCATGGCTATAGAAGCATTCAGCATGTGATCCCTGCATGCAAAGCGGTTTCATTATTATGTAATTATGAAGCTTTGGAGCCTTCCAGATCGCGCAATCTCGATACAATACTATTTAGAAGCTATAAGACCAGACTGACGCAAAGGAATAACTTTTGTTGAGCTAACATATAACAAGAAAACATAAAACTTGTCGAAGAACCCCACCACGCTAGCATGCATGCATGAGCATCACTACGAGGAAGGCTAGCTACCTTCTGGCCGACATCCACCGCGAGAGCATCCTCGGCGAGACACGAAGTATCCTCGATCTGGCCGATGGATTGATATGCTCCCTATATATATATACACCGATGAACCGATCGGACGGGCAGCCGGAGAAGATTGGATGCTCCCCGTTTCACAGTTCATGTCGGACAAAGTATCAGTTAATGACTCGTGCGGGACTAGACCTGCCGTGATTTAACCAAAGAAAATTCATCCTGCACTTTCATTAATCCAAGCTTGTTTCCTTCCGGCCAAAGTACTAGTCACAAATAAGTTGTACGGATCGACCACCATGCATGCGTCGGCGTGAATTTTGTTGATTAAGTCGCGATGCTTATGATAAATTAGGTTTCACTACCATTGAACCGGTCGTTTGCCGAGTGCTTGCTGCTTCATCGAGTGTACTCCATCGTGCAGTCGCTAAAGAGCTTCTTTGCTGAGTTTCCAGGAGAATACATGACAACTGCCCGATATTCATGTATAGTAGTCACGGTCCACTAAAATCGTTCCGGACCCAACACAATGTGCCATAGCTAACCAAAATGGCGTAATATTCGTGTAGCGGGGGTCGCGGGACAATGAAATCGTGCACAGACCACAAAACCGTGAGATATAGTGCACAAAAATGGCAAGAAATTTCTGAAACGACGAGTTTTGATAACTGACCAATCTTCGTGTAGCGAGGTAACGGGCCACGAAAATCGTCAGCGGACACCAAAACAGTATACCATCATAGCCCACGAAAACGGGGCGAAATGAACGAAACGACGAGTTTTTGACAACCGCGCAATATTCGTGAACCAGGGGTAACGGCCCACGAAAATCGTCCATGGACCCCAAAACAATCCCACGAAAACAGCCAGAAATTCACGAAACGACGAGTTTTGATAGCTGCACAATACTCGTATACCAGGGGTCACCGGCCAATAAAATCATGCCCGGATACCAACACAGTGCGCTATCGCGTAGGAAAACGGCCAGAAATGTCAGAAATGATGAGTTTTGAGAACTGCCCAATACTCGTGTTCCGGGGTAACGGGCCATGAAAATCGTCCCCTGGCCCTAAAACAGTGTGCTATAGCCCACGAAAACGGCCAGAAATTCTTCGAACGACGAGTTTTGAGAGCTAACCAAAAGTTGTGTACCGGCGGTCACGGGCCGATGAAATCTTCCCCAGACCCCAAAACAGTGTGCTATATATAACCCACGAAAACAGCTAGAAATGGCCGAAACAACAAGTTTTGATAATTGCCCAATATTCGTGCACTCGGGTCACGACCCACTGAAATTGTTCCGGACCCCAAAACAGTGTGCTACAGTCAACGAAAACGGCCAAAAATGCCTGAAACGACGAAATTTGACAAGTGCCTAATATTCATGTACAAGGGGTTTATAAGAGACAATGACCGACTTGTGTACAAGACCGACACCGAAACAGGAGCGATGGAGGATGTGACGACCAAAATGTTTGAAGCTGGCTTAAGTGTGATGGCTGTTCCCATGGAGATTGATTGGCCGGCCTTGTTCATATCTCGGCTCAGTGTCGACACCTATTCACAAAGCTAGATATGACAGTGGAACGCATAGAGATATATTTGCTGGCTGTTCTCCGATCTAGGTAAAATGGGCACAATCAAATAATTTATTTTAACAAACACGGATGGAGCAGTAGTCTATGGACAGTTCTTCTGCACTTTAGGTTGTGTTTTCTTCTTTCTTTGGAGTTTTTTCATGGTAGGAATATTTTTATTCGTTCGTAAAGGATGTGTTAATCCTTGTTGAATGCATGTGTCGTCGTCATAATGTCGAGCTGACCTTGATTAGTTGGTGGACTTGGCAACACACGAGTTTTATGTACCCTCATCGATGTATATCCTGCTTCTTGCCATCACCAGTTGGATTGGAGAACTTGATGACACATGTGTTATGTATAAATTATGTTTATGCATGGTGTAGATACAGAGGCCTGAACAATATTTCTTCTTTAATAACAAAGTAGTGAACACATGAGCAAGATCACCAAGGATTAGTATAAATATTAATTCGTCGTCCTCTGCTACACATGAGCGAGATATTTACGGGACACGACGATGCATTGTTGTTTGCTTCAGTTATTTCGGTTACTGATCTTCTAGGCGATGGACAGATATGTAAAGTTTATCGCTGCCATGTACATCACCACCGGGGGATTTGCGATATCATGCTGACAGACAGACAAAGCTGTCATCTCCAACGAACACCAGGTTTGTGGATGAACAAATTGAAGTTGCAATACATAAACAACGTACTCTTGCAGCAGCAATTTGGTACCTGTAGAAATAGCAATGTATTTCGCTGGCCATCAGCTGCTTGAATTGATGATTAGTTTGTCTATCAGTTTTGCAAGTGAACGTGTTAAGATTTGAAATGCAGATTCACAGAGAAGCTAAAGGTGGGCAGCCGTTGTCCATGCGCAAGTCAGATTGCGAGGATGCAGATGATGATTCCTAGGATTTGCTATCAGGGTTTGCACCTAAGTTCTCTCATGTTGGTTGATCTCATGAGATCCTAGGAATCGTCATGTTTTCGGTGAGATCTACCTCGGTTTGCACCTAAGTTATCTCATGTTGGTTGATCTTTATTTCTTATACTACCAACTAGCTATATCCGATCTGATGAATCGGTGGTGTGTTTTATGAATTTTATCTGTCTGCGCTGCCCTTACAAGATTGCACCGCGGGAAGAAGCCATGGTACACGTACTTGTTTAACCACGCTGGTAAAATTGTTGAGCATGCCCTACTGTGGCCGACAAAGGCCACTGATAGGATCTGCGATTTAGCGCGAAGAAAGACAAAATCACGAATAACCCAACAAAGCTAAGAACACGCAAAAAAACATTCATCCGTCCACTCAAGTTGGATTGCCAGGACAGGAATAATCATCTGTGTCTTGGCAATCCAACTTGTGCCTCGGCTGACGATTGACGATCGATAGTTTTTTTTCCTTCTGTGTAATTTCTTCTTAGCTTTCAGGAGGGGCTTCATGATTTTGTCCATTTTCACCCTAAGTCCTCTGTGAACCTCTTTTCCATGGCCTTAGTAGTGTATGCTCAACTAACCAGTAGTTATAGAAGCACGAGCAGCACTGCCACCCATGGCTTGTTCCCATGGCGCAATCTTGTAAGAGTAGTGACTCTTGTCCCTATCGAGATAAAATAGGAGGTCGCCATAAGGCTCTCGAGTTATGAAAATGCTAAGTTATTCAGAGTTTTTGTACTGTAAAAAAAATGGCATGATAGAAGAATAAAAGAAAGGGAAGGTGTACTGCTTTTGGCTAGTATTCAAGTAGAACATACAACACATGTGAAACTTACATATCTAAGTAATATTTTTTTATCTTTTGAACTATTTGTATATGAGATGTTCTTTTAGTTCATGTGGGTCATATGCACTTCTACGCAGTATGAGAATAATTCATGCTGCACATACCACATATGCTCCACTTCATGTGCAACGCCAGCTACTAGTAGTAGTCTCGGTTCCTACTGCTTGTTTTTTCTTACAACATATATATGATTTCTTAAACCCCGGCCCTCTCAAGAGATTGAATAGGAAGGAGAAATCATATTTATAAATGTGAGTTAAACCAAGTATAAAATAGAGAAACGAGGCTACATGCATACTGCGACAAAAAAACTCGTAGTGGCATCGTCAACACTCGTGATTTCGGGCAGTTCTAGCCGTTTCCGTGGGCTATAGTCCACGGTTTTCGGGTCCTGTGAGGATTTCGATGTCATGTGACCCGCGGTACAAGACTATAGTGGCATCGTCAAAACTCATGATTTTGGATATTTCTGGCCATTTTCGTGGGCTATAGTCCACGTTTTTCGGGTCCCGGAAGGATTTCGATGCCCCGTGACCCCGGTACACGACTCTAGCGGCATCGTCAAAACTCGTGATTTCGGGCATTTCTGGCCGTTTTCGTGGGCTATAGTCCACGGTTTTCGGGTCCCGGGAGGATTTCGATACCCTGTGACCTCCGGTACACGACTCTAGCGACATCGTCAAAACTCGTGATTTCGGACATTTCTGGCCGTTTTCGTGGGCTATAGTCCATGTTTTTTGGGTTGCAGTAGGATTTCGATGCTCCGTGACCCCCGGTACATGACACTAGCGGCATCGTCAAAACTCGTGATTTTGGGAATTTCTAGCCGTTTTCGTGGGCTATAGTCCATAGGTTTTCGGGTCCCGGGTCGATTTCAATGCACCGTGACCCCCGCTACACGACTGTAGCGGCATCGTCAAAACTCGTGATTTCGGGCTTTTTTGTCTATTTTCGTGGGCTATAGTCGACGATTTCGGGTCCCGGGATGATTTCGATGCCATGTGACCCCCGGTACAAAACTCTACTGACATCGTCAAAACTCGTGATTTTGGCTATTTCTGGCCGTTTTCGTGGGCTATAGTCCAAGGTTTTTGGGTCCCGGGAGGATTTCGATGTCCCGTGACCCTCAGTAAACGACTCTAACAAAATCCTCAAAACTCATGATTTCGGGCATTTCTGGCCGTTTTCGTGGGCTACAGTCCACGGTTTTCGGGTCCCAGGAGGATTTCGATGCCTTGGGACCCCAGTACAAGACTCTAGCGGCATCGTAAAAACTCGTGATTTTGGGTATTTCTGGTCGTTTGCATGGGCTATAGTGCACGGTTTTCGGGTCCCGGAAGGATTTCGATGCCCCGTGACACCCGGTACATGACTTTGGCGGCATCGTCAAAGCTCGTGATTTCGGGCATTTCTGGCCGTTTTTGTGAGCTATAGTCCACGATTTTTGGGTCCTGGGAGGATTTCGATGCTCTGTGACCCCCGGTACAAGACACTAGCGGCATCGTCAAAACTCGTGATTTCGGTCAGTTCTGGCCGTTTTCGTGGGCTATAGTCCACGGTTTTCAGGTCCTGGGAGGATTTCGATGCCATGTGACCCCCGATATATACAAGACTATAGTGGCATCATCAAAACTCGTGATTTCTGATATTTCTGGCCGTTTTCGTGGGCTATAGTCCACGTTTTTCGGGTCCCAAAAGGATTTCAATGCCCCGTGACCTCCGGTACATAACTCTAGCGGCATCATCAAAACTCGTGATTTCGGGCATTTCTGTCCGTTTTGTGGGCTATAGTCCACGGTTTTCGGGTCCCGGGAGGATTTCGATACCCTGTGACCCCGGTACACGACTCTAGCGACATCGTCAAAACTCGTGATTTCGGGCATTTCTGGCCGTTTTCGTGGGCTATAGTCCATGTTTTTCGGGTCACTGAAGGATATTGATGCCCCGTGACCCCCGGTACAAGACACTAGCAGCATCGTCAAAACTCGTTATTTTGGGAATTTCTAGCCGTTTTCGTGGGCTATAGTCCATAGGTTTTCGAGTCCCGGGTTGATTTCGATGCCCCGTGACACCCGGTACACGACTGTAGCGGCATTGTCAAAACTCGTGATTTCGGGCATTTCTGGCCGTTTTCGTGGGCTATAGTTGACGATTTCGGGTCCCGAGACGATTTCGATGCCATGTGGCCCCCGGTACAAAACTCTACTGACATCGTCAAAACTCGTGATTTTGGGTATTTCTGGCCGTTTTCGTGGGTTATAGTCCAAGGTTTTGGTGTCCCGGGAGGATTTTGATGCCCCGTGACCCTCGGTATACGACTAACAACATCCTCAAAACTCGTGATTTCGGGCATTTCTGGCCGTTTTCGTGGGATATAGTACACGGTTTTCGGGTCCCGGGAGGATTTCGATCCTTGGGACCCCAGTACAAGACTCTAGCGGCATCGTAAAAACTCACGATTTTGGGTATTTCTGATCATTTTCATGGGCTATAGTCCACGGCTTTCGGGTCCCGGGAGGATTTCGATGCCCCGTGACACCCGGTACGTGACTCTAGCGGCATCGTCAAAGCTCGTGATTTCGGGCATTTCTGGCCGTTTTTGTGAGCTATAGTCCACGATTTTTGGGTCCCGGGAGGATTTCGATGCCCTGTGACCCCCGGTACAAGACTCTAGCGGCATCGTCAAAACTCGTGATTTCGGGCAGTTCTGGCCGTTTTCGTAGGCTATAGTCCACGGTTTTCGGGTCCTGGGAGGATTTCGATGCCATGTGACCCCCGATATATACAAGACTATAGTGGCATCGTCAAAACTAGTGATTTCTGATATTTCTGGCCGTTTTCGTGGGCTATAGTCCACGTTTTTCGGGTCCCAAAAGGATTTCAATGCCCCGTGACCCCCGGTACATAACTCTAGCGGCATCATCAAAACTCGTGATTTCGGGCATTTCTGTCCGTTTTGTGGGCTATAGTCCACGATTTTTGGGTCCCGCGAGGATTTCGATACCCTGTGACACCGGTACACGACTCTAGTGACATCGTCAAAACTCGTAATTTCGGGCATTTCTGGCCGTTTTCGTGGGCTATAGTCCATGTTTTTCGGGTCACGGAAGGATTTTGATGCCCCGTGACCCCTGGTACATGACACTAGCAGCATCGTCAAAACTCGTTATTTTGGGAATTTCTAGCCGTTTTCGTGGGCTATAGTCCATAGATTTTCGGGTCCCGGGTCGATCTCGATGCCCCGTGACCCCCGGTACACGACTATAGCGGCATCGTCAAAACTCGTGATTTCGGGCATTTCTGGCCGTTTTCGTGGGCTATAGTTGACGATTTCGGGTCCCGGGACGATTTCGATGCCATGTGGCCCCCGGTACAAAACTCTCCTGACATCGTCAAAACTAGTGATTTTGGGTATTTCTGACCGTTTTCGTGGGCTATAGTCCAAGGTTTTGGGGTCCCGGGAGGATTTCGATGCCCCGTGACCCTCGGTATACGACTAACAACATCCTCAAAACTCGTGATTTCGGGCATTTCTGGCCGTTTTCGTGGGCTATAGTACACGGTTTTCGGGTCCCGGGAGGATTTCGATCCTTGGGACCCAGTACAAGACTCTAGCGGCATCGTAAAAACTCGCGATTTTGGGTATTTCTGATCGTTTTCATGGGCTATAGTCCACGGCTTTCGGGTCCCGGGAGGATTTCGATGCCCCGTGACACCCGGTACGTGACTCTAGCGGCATCGTCAAAGCTCGTGATTTCGGGCATTTCTGGCCGTTTTTGTGAGCTATAGTCCACGATTTTTGGGTCCCGGGAGGATTTCAATGCCCTGTGACCCCCGGTACAAGACTCTAGCGGCATCGTCAAAACTCGTGATTTCGGGCAGTTCTGGCCGTTTTCGTAGGCTATAGTCCACGGTTTTCGGGTCCTGGGAGGATTTCGATGCCATGTGACCCCCGATATATACAAGACTATAGTGGCATCGTCAAAACTAGTGATTTCTGATATTTCTGGCCGTTTTCGTGGGCTATAGTCCACGTTTTTCGGGTCCCAAAAGGATTTCAATGCCCCGTGACCCCCGGTACATAACTCTAGCGGCATCATCAAAACTCGTGATTTCGGGCATTTCTGTCCGTTTTGTGGGCTATAGTCCACGATTTTTGGGTCCCGCGAGGATTTCGATACCCTGTGACACCGGTACACGACTCTAGTGACATCGTCAAAACTCGTAATTTCGGGCATTTCTGGCCGTTTTCGTGGGCTATAGTCCATGTTTTTCGGGTCACGGAAGGATTTTGATGCCCCGTGAGCCCCGGTACACGACACTAGCAGCATCGTCAAAACTCGTTATTTTGGGAATTTCTAGCCGTTTTCGTGGGCTATAGTCCATAGATTTTCGGGTCCCGGGTCGATCTCGATGCCCCGTGACCCCCGGTACACGACTATAGCGGCATCGTCAAAACTCGTGATTTCGGGCATTTCTGGCCGTTTTCGTGGGCTATAGTTGACGATTTCGGGTCCCGGGACGATTTCGATGCCATGTGGCACCCGGTACAAAACTCTCCTGACATCGTCAAAACTAGTGATTTTGGGTATTTCTGACCGTTTTCGTGGGCTATAGTCCAAGGTTTTGGGGTCCCGGGAGGATTTCGATTCCTCGTGACCCTCGGTATAGAACTAACAACATCCTCAAAACTCGTGATTTCGGGCATTTCTGGCCGTTTTCGTGGGCTATAGTCCACGGTTTTCGGGTCCCAGGAGGATTTCGATGCCTTGGGACCCTAGTACAAGACTCTAGCGGCATCGTAAAAACTCCTGATTTTGGGTATTTCTGGTCGTTTTCATGGGCTATAGTCCACGGTTTTCGGGTCCCAGGAGGATTTCGATGCCCCGTGACACCCGGTACGTGACTCTAGCGGCATCGTCAAAACTCTTGATTTCGGGCATTTCTGGCCTTTTTTGTGAGCTATAGTCCACGATTTTTGGGTCCCGGGAGGATTTCGATACCCTGTGACCCCCGGTACAAGACTCTAGCGGCATCGTCAAAACTCGTGATTTCTGGCAGTTCTGGCAGTTTTCGTGGGCTATAGTCCACGGTTTTTGGGTCCTGGGAGGATTTCGATGCCATGTGACCCCTGATGCAAGATTCTAGCGGAATCATCAAAACTCGCGATTTTGGATATTTCTGGCCATTTTCGTGGGCTAGTCCACGGTTTTTGGGTCCCGAGAGGATTTCGATGCCCCATGACCCCTGGTACATGACTCTGGCGGCATCGTCAAAACTCGTAATTGCGGGCAGTTCTGGCAGTTTTCGTGGGCTATAGTCCACGTTTTTGGGTCCTGGGAGGATTTCGATGCCATGTGACCCCCGATATATACAAGACTATAGTGGCATCGTCAAAACTCGTGATTTTGGATATTTCTGGCCGTTTTTCGTGGGCTATAGTCCACGTTTTTTGGGTCCCGGAAGAATTTCGATGCCCCGTGACCCCCGGTACACGACTTTAGCGGCATCGTGAAAACTCGTGATTTCGGGCATTTCTGGCTGTTTTCGTAGGTTTTCGGGTCTTGGAAGGATTTCGATCACCTGTGACCCCCGGTACACGACTCTAGCGACATCGTCAAAACTCGTGATTTTGGATATTTCTGACCGTTTTCGTGGGCTATAGTCCATGTTTTTTGGGTCACGGTGGGATTACGATGCCCCGTGACCCCCGGTACATGACACTAGCGGCATCGTCAAAACTCGTGATTTTGGGAATTTCTAGCCGTTTGCGTGGGCTATAGTCCATAGGTTTTCGGGTCCCGAGAAGATTTCGATGCCCCGTGACCCTAGTACAAGACTCTAGCGGCATCGTAAAAACTCGTGATTTTGGGTATTTCTGGTCGTTTTCATGGGCTACAGTCCACGGTTTTCGGGTCCCGGGAGGATTTCGATGCCCCGTGACACGCGGTACGTGACTCTAGCGGCATCGTCAAAACTCGTGATTTCGGGCATTTCTGGCCATTTTTGTTTGCTATAATCCACGATTTTCGGGTCCCGGGAGGATTTCGATGCCCTGTGACCCCCGGTACAAGACTCTAGCGGCATCATCAAAACTCGTGATTTCGGGCAGTTCTGTCAGTTTCCGTGGGCTATATAGTCCACGGTTTTCGGGTCCTGGGAGGATTTCGATGCCATGTGACCCCCGGTGCAACACTCTAGCGGAATCGTCAAAACTCATGATTTTGCATATTTCTGGCCGTTTTTGTGGGCTATAGTCCACGGTTTTCGGGTCCCGAGATGATTTCGATGCCCCGTGACACCTGGTACATGACTCTAGCGGCATCGTCAAAACTCGTGATTTTGCATATTTCTGGCCGTTTTCGTGGGCTATAGTCCCCGGTTTTCGGGGCCCGGGAGGATTTCGATGCCATGTGACCCCCGATACAAGACTCTAGCGCCATCATCAAAACTCGTGATTTCGGCCATTTCTTGCCGTTTTCATGGGCTATAGTCCACGTTTTTCGGGTCCCGGTAGGATTTCGATGCCCCGTGACCCCCGGTACACGACTCTAGCGACATCGTCAAAACTCGTGATTTCGGGCATTTCTGGCCGTTTTCGTGGGCTATACTCCATGGTTTTCAGGGCCCGGGAGGATTTTGATGCCCTGTCACCCCCGGTACAAGACTCTAGCGGCATCGTCAAAACTCGTGATTTTGGGTATTTCTGGCCATTTTCGTGGGCTATAGTCCACGGTTTTTGGGTCCCAGGAGGATTTCGATGCCCCGTGACCCCCGGTACATGACTCTAGCGGTATCGTCAAAACTCGTGATTTCGGGCATTTCTGGCCCTTTTTACGATTTTCGGGTCACGGGAGGATTTCGATGCCCCGTGACCCCCGGTATAAGACTCTAGCGGCATCGTCAAACTCTTGATTTCGGGCAGTTCTGGCAGTTTTCGTAGGCTATAGTCCATGGTTTTTGGGTCCTGGGAGTATTTCGATGCCATGTGACCCCTGGTACAGGACTCTAGCGGCATCGTCAAAACTCGTGATTTTGGATATTTCTGACTGTTCTCGTGGGCTATAGTCCACGTTTTTGGGCCCCGGGAGGATTTTGATGCCCCATGACCCCTGGTACAGGACTCTAGCGGTATCGTCAAAACTCGTGATTTTGGATATTTTTGACCGTTCTCGTGGGCTATAGTCCACGGTTTTCGGGCCCCGGGAGGATTTCGATGCCATGTGACCCCCGATATAAGACTCTAGCGGCATCGTCAAAACTCGTGATTTTGGATATTTCTGGTCGTTTTCGTGGGCTATAGTCCACGGTTTTCGGGTCCCGGGAGGATTTCGATGCCCCTGACCCCTGGTACATGACTCTAGAGTCATCGTCAAAACTCGTGATTTTGGATATTTCTGGCCGTTTTCCCGGGAGTTTGTATATGTGTTCCTCTTTTTTTTCCCGGCGAATCCCGAAGAAAATTATGTAAGCATTGGATATTGGCAGGACGGACTGCACAAATATGACAGTTTGCAGGAAGTAGAATACTACATGTCTCTCGACGGTTGAATTAGGTTCAAGTCTGGTTGGGCGAAGTTTGCTCTTGATTTTGATCTACAGGTCGGGCTCGTTGTTCTCTTCCTGTTTCACATCGATGGGAGCGGATATATGAACATCTTGTTTGATGTTCTGTAGAAGCCTAATGCAGTTTGTTTTCAGACAAGAACAACCTAGATTACGTTCTATGTTGGACCATGTTTTTGGTCTCTCTTTTCCTGCATTTGAACCTATTTATTTTGGTTAAGATAAACTTAGCCTTTTGAGTGGTGTCTGTTATATTGTGTTCTCTTACTAGTATGTTTCCAAGATTATGTAATATGGTCGACTATGTTTGGTTCCTTTTTTTAGTTGCATCTGAACTTTGTGTGTGTGGCTACCAGAACTAATGCTATGAGACGATTTCCCCCTAGATCAAAGTTTAGATTTCGTACTAGAACCATTATGTTAGTTGTGTGTCAGACACTACTAATGTGGAATCACTGTACACTGGGGTGTTTGGAGGGATAATGCATCTACCAGAACAAGATGTTTTTTACAGGTCTCAAGAACATTAGAAGTTAGAGAGAGATGTTTTGTTTTCTTACTGACTTGTATAGATTCTGGCGTATTCAGTATAGCAGCAAACTGGGAGTTTTACACATGTCCTTCACCATTGTCCATGCTCTTCCTCCCCTATCCCCACTCCTTTTTTTTGATCTTGGTTTGCTTCCGTGTCTTCTCCCCCATTAGATCTTTTTTTTTCAAAATCTTTTTTCTTTCTTAAGGGAGAAGAAGCTCCCACCCGCCGCCGGTGGTGGTGAGTGTCTATTTTTGTATCGAGCTGGCCAGTTTTCAAAAGCCCACAAACACACCTGCTTGCTCCCAGCCCACAACCATTTCAGTGTAAGTAGCTCGGGTTTTTGGCCTTTTGGTGGGTCAAGGCCGCACATAAGCTCATATCCAAACCCAAATAACCATGAAACGACAACTGGCGCGACATAGCGACAAAAATATACGGTGGACGTGGCGACGCGCTACTGGCTCAAAAAGTGACTGTGCGCGAATTGAAATACAGCTAGCTGTAAATTAGACAGTCTCAAATTTAAACCCCCGAGAACTTGAGGACGTGCAAACGGTGGGTGGGGCCCATAGGCGGGACGGCGCACCCATCACGCGGCAAGTCTGTCAGTCCTGGGGAGTGGGTGGGCCAGGGGGTGAGGATTCTACTGAATTTGTTTAGTTGAGCTGAGGCAGACGTGTCGACCCATTCAACTGATTTCGTGGATCGACCGGGTTGATTAGTTGCTAATTTTAGGAGATTAGTATCCAAACCGCCACGGGATACATAAGGCCTCTTCTCTGCAAATCGCCCTGCGTCGTAGCTCATTTTCTCCCCTCCTATCCGCCTCTCTCAACAAGAACAGAGCCTCTCATGGCGGATCCAATCCTTGCTTGAGCTAGCTCTTCCATGGCTACCGTGGCCATGGCCTCGGCCTCTGAGCTTCGCAGGAAGCTCTTAGACCTTGCCCATGGCCTCAGTGGCCGTGGTTACCTCTGGGTTGTGTGACGTGCGCCTTTGCATCTTGTTTGTGAAAACAGGTTTGTTCGTACAAGTCTTTTACTAGTAGATGGTAGATGATACTAGAATTTCTGCTACCAAGTACGCCAACTGAATCCCTTTTCATCTGTTTCCTCATATGTGATACGTCCATATTTGATAGCTGCGACCGGATCCGCTTGCCCACCACCGTACGTCGACCTCACGGAGGAGATGGCTATCAGTTCTGCTAGGTATCTGCCCAACACGTGCTGTTTGATTGGCCTTCACGATTTGCCTGGAAAATCCGGATCTAATCCGTATGGACTTTTTTTCCAGATCGGCGAGCGTTGGATACTGGAGTCCGCCCAGAGCAAGAGCAGATGACACTGGAACAGGCCCAAGGCCAGTGGATCCAGGGTCGTTGGACATGGATCTGGGAATCCAGAGGCCCAAGGCATTGCAACCGAGCTCGCACGCTAGTGGCAGCAGAGCAGATGCCCCTGGGTCCATGGATCCACCAGGCCTAAGGCCTAATCCAATCGGGATCCACCAAAGAGGCTCCGTGGATCGCTACTTGAACACTTGCTTTCGAGGAGCAGGGAAGCACCAACATTTCGGGCACCAGTTTCTTCGTGTTGTCCCTAGAACCCTAGACCCCTCCTTGCGACCCCTGCTGATCGACTTGGCATGGAGCTCCCCCAACATCATGCCGATGGCCGTGGATTTCCTCCTCGCGACAATTGGGGATGTCGGCGAACATTGTATTTATACTAAACTTTCATATTTGTGGTTTTCATGAGAAATATAATATTGATTATTGTTACATTTTAATATAACTTACAATAACAACACTAGTATTAATTGTTATATTTTTATATAAGTTACTATGTATACAATTTTACAATACAATTGTTTCATGCTAAATAAAATGCATACACATTTCACACCATCAAACAAATTATCTATTGAAATTATGCTGATGTACGGCTTAGCTTATTCTTGTGCAACATGAGTCAGGTACATTCTTGAACCTTAATATCAATTAGTTTTTCAATGCATACTCATTTCACGCTAATTAAATTTAGCCTCTCAACTGCTAACATAATTAATATTGTATATTCTTGTAGAGAACTTCATGTTACATGCCTATTATACATTTTCGTTCACACGACAGAGTTAATAAAGAGGCTCCATATATAGTCACTACGTGGGGTATCCTTTTTTAGTATACATGTAAAACTATAGTAATGCTAATAGAAATTATGCAACACTGCAAAAATATCTAAAGGTTGTCTTTTCTAGTGACAAACATAGGCCTTGCGACATTGTTGATGGTAAAGTAACTGTTGATACCAATGATTTTTTATCAAATATCTTATGGACAAGAAAGATGCTAAGTATAGACTTATTGGACTTTATTCATTTAGATTTTGATGTGCATATTGTAGATAGGAAAGTAGAGGATATTTCGTTGCTGATCATTATTAGTCTATAATGAATAATATACCTCATGAGCCAGTGTCTATTAATGGTAGTTTTCCTAGTAAAGAACTATCGGGTATTATAACTACTATCTCGCATCCATTGACTTTTCTGCAAATTACATTGTTCCTAAAGTAATATCACCTAGTTTTATTTATAAACAAAATAATAATTTCTTGTGATGACAGGAGAAGTGTCCTGAAATATAAATCTTTGCCGAGTATACGTCCGTTAGAGGGACATTCGACAAACCAGTAACACCGTCCCCTCACATCGTCCGGCCTTTACCAAGCGGTGTACAATTCTCGCTTTAGGTAGGCCTTTATTAGTGCGCGCGGTGCTTGGTGAGCGCTTGATTGTCGGCATACAGCTCGATTCAGGTAGTGAATCCTTCTCGATGGATTTTATATGAGGTCTAGATGCATCGTCATCGGACAAACAAAATTAACTCCATTCACTCACCCACACTGAACAGAAGAGAAGTGTAATTAGAACCCAAGTAAAAGCCTTAGATGTTAAGCATGCCCACGAAAGATTTCTGGTTAGTTCAGTGAAGAACCAGCCTATAGTAATAGAAAAACGAGCACCAAAAATGTGTACACCTTAAAGCAAATATATAGGACAGATATTACAAAGCCTCCATGCAGAATTTTCTTACAGTTGACAAGGTGATTATTAATGACCGGCTATCACATGTCATACGCCGATGGCAACAACCTAGGCACGGGCCGAACCATTAACGGGACTGCCCGCTGCAAGGTGAGGCCATAGGCCTCCACCATGTCAAACTTCTCCGGGGTCACGCCGCCGACCAAGGACCAATCAAAGGCATGCACCAACGTGACGGTCATGAGTGTGACCATCCCGAGGCCCCGCTGAGTCACACATGGATCCTCTGGTCCACTCCAAATGGTATGAGCTCGTAGTCGCTCCCCTTGACGGCCACACTCGCATGTGACCCAAGCGTGCGGGCCAGAATTCCGGTGCGTCTAGGCCCCACGAGGCCGGTTCGCGGTCAATGGCCCAGATGTTGACAAGGAGATTAGGAGGGTGGTGTTGACTCCTTGGGAATGTTGTAGCCATCAACCACACAGTCCTCAGCGGCCACCCGTTGAAGGGATAGTGGCATCGACGGGTACAACCAGAACTCCGTCTGGTGACGGTCCTAACGTCGTCAAGCTCGTGCTGGGCCTGGCTGAGGACGTCCGAGTGTCGGATCAGCTCGGTCAACGCCCACTCCACACCGTGCTTGACGCCGTGTCCGTCTCGGCCGTGAAAAGATTCTAAAACAAGTAATTAAGATGTGTACTCAGTTACCATAAACACAAATAAGGTGCTATAATGCTAAGTCGACCCACGAAGTAGATATTTTGTTACTTTTGAACTAAAGCGAAGTTGCAAATCTCAATCATGAGGAAACCTAGCTAGGTACGTAGGAGCAAAGAAAACTAGGGTTTTTTGAATATTATGAGTAAGTTGACTTTGAAACAAAATTTAGGTGCAATTTTTGGATGACTTGCACATAGAAGATCCTTAATAAAAATTGGACAGACGTGAGCACTTGGGAGGGTATCTACTCATCCCCTCCTCCGCGCATGCGCCCGCACCTCTGTCCGGCCGCATCTTCCCCAGCATGACGCTGAGCAGGTCCTTGCCGTCCATCATGCCGTCGTACCGGCGGTGCAGGCGCTTCATCTTGCCGACGACGCCCTGCGGGTCGCGCCACCGGAGGGCCGGAACGAAGTCGCCGATGTTGAAGACGACGCCGGTGAGCTGCATGAGCTCCACCACCATGTCCTTGAACTCCCTGGTGCTCCCGAACACGCGCCTCCCGACGGCGCGTTGGTGGCGCACACGGTTGGCCTCCTGCCCGACTGCGACCGCCGGCGACGACGTTGTAGAGGCGGCGTGAAGCTGGTTCACCATGACACTGACCTCGTCCTGTCGGATGGCGCGGAGGGCGTCGAGCGCCTAGGCGTTGAAGAGGCTGACGGCGCAGAGCTTGCAGACGGCGCCGTAGGGGGCGAAGACGAGGTCCTGCTAGTTATAGGCGACGTGATCGGCGCCGGAGTTGGGCGGGCGGTCGCTGAAGTTGGCGTCGTGGGCGCGGAGGAACTGGCCAACGCGGCCACCACCACCTCGGCGGTCGCTGAAGTTGGCGTCGTGGGCGCGGAGGAACTGGCCAACGCGGCCACCACCACCTCGGCGGTGCCGAAGCGCAGCCGGAACAGAGGACCGTGCTGGCACCCGATCGAGCTGGAGTCCAAAACGACACAAGAAAGTGAACGTGAAAGGTGTGTACGTACATGGCCAATTCCGACTCCAACACGACACAAGAAGTACATATATATACATGCTGCCTATCCCGATCTGGATCGCCGCAATAGCTAGCTACATCATGGCGGCCACGCTGCTCCCGGACGACCTCGTCCGCGAAATCCTCCTGCGCGTCTCCACCGACGATGTTCCCTCCTTGTTCCGCTGCGCCGTCACGTGCAAGCAATGGCGCGCCCTCATCACCGCCCGCTCCTTCCTCCGGCGTCGCTGGCCGAACAACGCGCCTGTCCTGCTCGGCTTCTTCGACATCCTCGGACCCCAAAACAGTGTGATATAGTCAACGAAAACGGCCAGAAATTCTCCGAACGGCGAGTTTTGAGAGCTAACCAATATTTGTGTACCTGGGCTCACGGGCCGATGGAATCATCCCCACACCCCAAAAAAGTGTGCTATAGCCAATGAAAATGGATAGAAATGGCCGAAACAGTTTTGATAACTGCCCAATATTCGTGTATAGGGGTCACGACCAACTGAAATTATTCCTGACCACAAAACAGTGTGTCATAGCCAACAAAAAGGATAGACAATGCCCAAAACAACGAAATTTGACAAGTGCCTAATATCCATGTAGTGTGGGGGTAACGACCCACTGAAATCGTTTCGGACTCCAAAACAGAGTGATATAGCAAAAAAAATGGCCAGAATGGACCGAAACAGTGAGTTTTGAGAACTGCCCAATATTCGTGTACCGGGGGTAACGGGCCACGAAAATCTTATAGCCCACGAAAACAGCCAGAAGTTCTCAAAACGACGAGAGTTTTTACAACTGCCTACTATTTGTGTACCGGGATTCACGGGCCATGAAAATCGTGACCGGAAACCAACACATTGTGGTGTAGCGTACAAAAATGTCCAGAAATGCCGAAAATGACGAGTTTTTCACAACTGCCAAATATTCATGTACCGAGGGTAACGGGCCATGAAATCGTCCCGGACCCGAAAGCAGTGTGTTATAGCACAAGAAAACGGCTAGAAATGGCCAATTTTCGTGCATAGGAGTCACAACCCACTGAAATAGTTCTGGCTCACAAAACAGTATGCTATAGTGCACGAAAACTGCCAAAAATGACCAAAACAATGAAATTTGACAATTGCCTAATATTCATGTAGCAGGATCACGGGCCAATGAAAATGTGCCCGAACCGCGAAATCATGAGCTATAGCGCGCGGAAACGGCTAGAAATATCAGAAACGACGAGTTTTGAGAACTAGCCAATATTCATGTAGAGGGGGGGGGGGGGGGTAACAGAACACGAAAACCTTCCCAGGACCCCAAAACAGTGTGTCGTAGCCCACGAAAACAGCCTGAATGCCTGAAACGACCAGTTTAGACAACTGCGAAATGTTTGTGAACCAAGGGTGACGGCCCACGAAAATCGTCCTCTGACCTCAAAACATTGTGTGGGGGTAACTGTCCACGAAAAGAGACGGTTCGGGCACACTGTTTTGGGGGTCCAAGACGATTTTCATTGGCCCACGAAAACGGCTATAAATTGCTGAAAGGACGAGTTTTGACAACTGCCCAATATTCGTGTATAGGAGTCACGACCCACTGAAATTGTTTCAGTCCCCAAAACAGTGTGCCATAGCCAATGAAAACGGCCAGAAATGCCCGAAAAAACGAAACTTTACAACTGCCTAATATTCATGTAGTGGGGGTCACGGGCCAATGATATCATGCCCGTACTCCAAAAGCGTGAGCTTAGCGCACGAAAACGGCCAGAAATGTCTGGAATGACGAGTTTTGAGAACTGCCCAATATTGGTGTAGCGGGGGTAACAGGCCACGAAAATAGTCCCTGGACCCCAAAACAGTGAGCTATAGCCCACGAAAACGGCTAGAAATGTCCGAAGCGATGATGTTCGCCAACTGCCCAACATTCGTTTACGGGGGTAACGGTCAATGAAAATCGTCCCCGGACCCCAAAACAGTGTGCTATAGCCCAAGAAAATTGCCAGAAATGCCCGAAACGACGAGTTTTCAGTACTACCAAATATTCGTTTGTGCGGGAGTAACTGCCCACGAAAATCGTCAACGGACCCCAAAACAATGTGCCATAGCCCATGAAAACAGCCCAAAGTGCCTCAAACGAAGAGTTTTGACAAGTTTGCAATATTCGTGAGCTCTCGATTCCGGTGAACCAACTCGCCATAACAACTTATGATGAACTAATGCTTACTGTCACAATCGACGGAAGCCTCTCGCTGCTCCACTTGGATGACCAAGCCCTTCAGCTAAACACGTGGACGCAGGGAGACGATGATGAAACCTGGCTTTGCACTAGGAGTCTAGGATGATCAAGCTAAAACCACCAAAGGATGTGACGTGTGTTTCTTATTTACGCACATGGTTGGGACAGAAGAGTGGCACGTTGTTCATAAGAAGAGACATGGACCAAACTGTGTACAAAACCGACACCAAAACAGGAGCGATGGAGGATGTGACGACGAAAATGTTTGAAGCTGGCTTAGGTATGATTGATATTCCCATGGAGATCGATTTGCCGGCCTTGTTCATATGTCGGCAGGTATGACTTAGGCGCCCATGAAGTTATGTTGGCTGGCTGTTCTCCAATCTAGATAAAATCGGTACTATCAAATAATTTATTTTAACAAGCACATATGGAGTTGTAGTCTATGGATCGGGTTTTGTACACTTTAGATTGTATTTTCTTTTGTCTTTGGAGTTTTGTCATTGTTGAAATGTTTTTGTTCGGTAGTAAAGGATGCATCCATATTTGTTGAATGCATCGTAGTCTTACTGATCTTGATTACTTGGTGGTATCAGCAACACGAGTGTACCCTCATCTCAAGTGGGGCCTTTGCCGATTGTCTGACCTTTAGGAGCGCTGTACAGTTGTCCATTTAGATAGGCCTTTGCTGAGTGCCCGACGAATAGCGTTTAACTATCAGCATACGGCTCGATTCCGGTAGAGAATCCCTCTCGGTCAATTTTATATGTCGCCTAGACGCGTTGTCATTGGACAAACAAAATTAACTTCATTCACTCACCCACACTAAACAGAAGAGAAGCGTAATTACAACCGAAGTAAAAGCCTCACAAGTTAAGCAAGCCCATGAAAAAATTCGAGTCAGTTCAATGAAGAACCAGCTTATAGTAGTAGTAGTAAAACGAGCACCAAAAAATGTGTACACCTTAAAGCAAATATATAGAACAGATATTACAAAGCCTCCATGCACAAATTTCTTACATTTGAGAAGGTGATTATTAATACCAGCTATCACACTTTGTACGCTGATGGCAACAATCTAGGTGTGGGTCGGACCATCAACGGGACGGCCCGCTGCAAGGTGAGGCCATAGGCCTCCTCCATGTCGAGCTTCTCTGGGGTCATGCCGTCGACTAAGGACCAGTCGAATGCGTGCACGAGTGTGGCGGTCATGAGGGTTACCATCCTGAGTCCCCAGCTGAGGCCCGCGCAGATCCTCCGGCCCGCCCCAAACGGTATGAGCTCGTAGTCGCTCCCCTTCACGTCCACGCTCTCATGCGACCCACCCTTGAGGAAGCGGGCGGGCCTAAACTCCAGCGCGTCGGGCCCCCATGAGGCCGGGTCACGGGCGATGGCCCACACGTTGACGAGGAGGGTGGTGCCCTTGGGGACGTTGTACCCGTCCACCTCGTAGTCCTCGGCGGCCACCCGGGGAAGGGACAGCGGCGTCGATGGGTGCAGCCGAAATGTCTCCTTGATGATGGCGGCGAGGAAGGTGAGGTGCGGCAGGTCGGACTCTGTCACCAGGCGGTCCCGGCCCACGACGGAGTCGAGCTCGCGTTGGGCCTCAACCAGGACGTCTCGGTGCCTGATTAGTTCTGCCAGTGCCCACTCCACCGTGCTCGACGTCGTGTCCGTTCCGGCCGTGAAAAGATTCTAAAACAAGTAAATATGTGTACTCAGTTAGCATAACAAACATAAGGTGCTAATGCTAAGACGCACGAGGTAGATAGTTTGTTATGTCTAAGTTGACTTTTGAACGAAACTGAAGTTCCAATCTTAAACATATATAGAAACTTATGTAGGAATAAATAAAACTACGGTTTTGCGAATCCTATGTGTAAGTTGACTTTTAAACAAAATTTAGCTGCAATTTTCGGAAATCTTAGATGATGACTTACACGTAGAACATCTTTAATGCCAAACAGATAATATAAAATTTGGACGCACGTGAGCACTTGAGTATCTACTGTACTTACCAGGAGAAGAGCCTTGATGTCGGTGTGGTTGAAGTTCATCCCCTCGTCCTCGACGGCGTCGCCTCCATCCGGCCGCATCTTCCCCAGCATGACGCTGAGCAGATCCTTGCCGTCCCCGCCACCACCCTTGAGCTGGTCCCTCTCCCTGATGAAGCCGTCCATCATGCCGTCGTACCGGCGGTGCAGGCGCTTCATCTTGCCCACGACGCCCTGCGGGTCGAGCCACCGGAGGGCGGGGACGAAGTCGCCGATGTTGAAGACGCCGGCGAGCTGCATAAGCTCCACCACCATGTCCTTGAACTCCCTGGCGCCCTCCCCGCGGCGCTCCCGAACACGCGCCTCCCAACGGCGGCCCGCGCCAACGCGTTGGTGGCGCACACGTTGGCCTCCTGCCCCACCGCCACTGCCCCGCCGCGGAGGAATGGAGCTGCTTCACCATGAGCGCGACCTCGTCCTGTCGGACGCCGCGGAGGGCGTCGAGGGCCTTGGCGTTGAAGAGGCTGACGGCGCAGAGCTTGCGGAGGGCGCGCCAGCGGGCGCCGTAGGGGGCGAAGACGAGGTCCTGGTAGTTGTAGGCGACGTGCTCGGCGCCGGAGTTGGGCGGGCGGTCGCTGAAGTTGGCGTCGTGGGCGCGGAGGAACTGGCCGGCCACCTTGGCCGACGCGGCCACCACCACCTCGGCGCTGCCGAAGCGGAGCCGGAACAGAGGGCCGTGCTGGAGCGACAGCGCCGCCATGGTGTGGTGCGGCTTGGCGCCTAGCTGCGGCAGGTTGCCCAGCACCGGCCACCCCCGCGGCCCCGGCGGCAGCGGCAGCTTCGAGGTCGACTTGGCGCTGCCGCGGCAGAGAAGCCAGAGGGACGCGGCTGCCACGGCAGCCAGGGAGCCGAGCAGCAGGAGGAGCGCGTCGTGGTCCATGGTGTCTCTGGGGTGCAGGGTAGGATGGAACGTTAGTTGCATTTGCACGCGCGTGCCGTTGAGACTGCAGGGGTTTAGAATATGAAGGTCGATGCACATACATACATATATAAATAGACGTACCCGTGGCGCGTGTCTCACCTAAGAAGCTAGCTAACACCAAAGAGCAACACATGGAACGATGGATATATCGGCCACTCCTGCTACCTACCCACACGTACCACCTAGGAGCACCTCCCACAACATATCGGTATGAGAGAAGATTTGCAGAGAAAATCCATGCAAATTTCCAAATTCAACATGAAGAGCTAAAAAGAACGGAAATCCACTTCGGGTAGTAGGTGCAGATGCATCCACTACCCAAAAAACAATTTTGAAAATGTCAAAAAACTCAAAATAAAGCCTCCAACTAGAAAGAGCGACATGTATAGATAATAATAGACATGAAGAGCTAGAAAGAACGACGTTGTTGGCCATTTCACTTCCACCACAAAGTTGTCGATGAGTGTCCCGGTCTTGAATTTCATGGTGAACTTGAAGATCCTTCTAATGCAGTCTTCTTTCCTATATATGCAGCTGCACTACGTACCCTTCACATGAAATCGGAACTTTAGTTCACATGTTCGCCACGGTCATTCTCTATGATTAGATTGTGCATGATCACACAAGTTTCATGGTCCTTCAAACCATTTTCTTGTTCGAGAATCTAGCAGGTCCTCGCGCAATGGCAAATTGATCTTGCAGCACCCCAAATGCCCACTCTAGATCCTTCTTGTCAGCTGCTTGTTTGTTCCTTTATGGGTTTTGATACTTGATTGACAAACGTTTTCTTATTATGGATATATCTCATCCGCTAGATTTAAAAGCATACAACCACCACTTTGAACGACAAATTTACTAAAATCCACCACTTCACTTTTTTGGCGCTTTTGGGGCAGAAATCCATTGGATTTTTTTTTCTTATTGTTTGCACAGTTCAGCGTGAATTGACTTTATTTCTACTCCCTCCGTTCGGAAAAGGATGTCACAAAAGTAGACCATTTTTGTGACATCCTTTTCCGAACGGAGGGAGTAATAGCCTGGGCTCCTCTATGACCGCTTCTCGTACCTACCCTACCCTCGAGGGAAGGGAAGGAAAGGAAGGCCACGTCACCTAACAACGCTCCTCCGCTCCTCCTACCTACACGTCTGATGAAAGTCCAAGGTTTTGAGTCAACTGGTTTTGGAAAGAAACAAGCAACTGTCCACAACACATCAGCATCACGTACCACCTTATGGGGACTCTGCATCACTCAGTATCGATCCTGAATGAATGACGTGGGTGCAGTTTCTCACCACAGACTCGAACAACCAAAAAGTCCCAAAAGCAAAACGGTTTTTTACAAGGGCATATGGCGCCAGGGGCAAATCTGGTCCGTCCGTTTCGGCCATCCAACGAACCAGATTCGCCGCGGACTAGTCAGTTTTTGTCTGTCGGTCAACGACGAATCTGATCCGTCGGATGACCAAAATGGACTTTTTCAGCTACACACGGGCCAAAATGTCCGAAGCTTCTTTCCAACAAGACAAATGAACGAACCTCGATGCTCACCTGGGACAGCCAAAACCACGCGTTGCCAAATGTTGGTGTATATAGTCGTATGTAAATATATTTTCCCCCAGTTCACTGTCCACCGCTGTTTGTCTCCTCAAATCCTGACACCAAAAATCCCTAATCCTTCAGCACGAAATATAAGAGTAGATACTGCATCAGACGGATCAGTGGTTCTTCAGGTACAATCCACGACACATTCATCCATGTTGCGTCCAAGGATTCACCCTTCCCAATCGGCCTCATCCGCTGCCACTCCCAGAATCTTGTCTGACAAAACGATACATGTAAGTGTGGCAGTAGCAGCCTTTAATTAAGCAGAAGCACATCTAGAAAAAACACGATTCTTTTGAAACTAGGGCCAAATGATTTGACCACATCCATTAGTTGAGCTGAAGTGGCTTGTCCAGCCGAAAACCTGACCCCAACAAGGATCTTCACTTGGAATATAGATAGATTCAAAAGAAGCTGCACTTGGATTATAAATAAGACCAAAACTTTACAGCCTCTGACCTGACCTACCTACCCGGCCAGCCATCTAATAACAACCCTTCCTAACAAAATCAAAACTGAGATCCACCGTCTCAATTCGCCTATAAAGTTAGCCCCATCATCCTGCTCTAGATCGATCTTGCGACCTTTCTCCCCTATTTTCTTCTTCTTCGGTATGAAAAACAAAAACAAAAAACAAGAAAAAAGGACCTCCGAGGTTGCCAGCGGCAGAACCTGTGAGAACCTAGATCTCGCGCTCCAAATTTTTACTCTACACTGTACACGACCGAGTCGGATGTTCACCCGTTGAGCTTCGACAGGAACTGCTTCATGTCGTACTCCTCCGCGTACTGCGACTGGTCCCACAGCTCGTCCAGCCCGCTCAGGATCGACTTGAGGCCCCCCTTCCGACCAGGTTTTCCATTCGACTCTTTGCTCTCCTCGGCACTCGAACTGCTTGGGAGAACAGACGCCTGCACATCATTTGGGGAGATGGGATAAGAACGTAATCGTTTGAATGAGAAATGGAAAGATAGGATCTCTCACAGTCGAGAAAAATAATAGCATGTCCCAAGGATTTACCTTTCTGGAAGCTGGGGTTGAAGTGAACAGATCAAGCAGCTGGTCGGTGTTCATGGTCTTGAGGCTAGCGTTCTCGGCATTGATGACCGCATTTGCAACCGACACCTTGAACCGCTGGAGGCTCATCACTTTCTCTTCAGGGTGCCACGCATGATCAGACGGTGCACATTCACCACTTTCCTTTGACCCAGGCGATGTGCTCTGTCCATCGCCTGTATAATTTCAAGGTATTGATAGTCAGACAAACAACATAGCTAACATAATGCAAATAAAACACATTATCCTTCGACAGGCGACAAGATGCAAAAGACAACCTGGAGATCCTTCATCGGGTTCCAATCATGTTCCATGAACACCAAAGTGTCCGCAGATGTCAAATTCAAGCCCAGACCACCAACTGCAACAAAAAGGAATGTGAGCAAGCTTTTCTAGCAATACTAAGGAGTTAAACTCCAGTTATGAAATTTCTTGAACCTACCGTGAGTCGTCAGTAGAAGCACATCGATGGTTGGATCTGAATTGAACGATTTGACGATTTCAAATCTCTTCTCTGTTTGAACAGAGCCATCAAGCCGCAAATATGTGACGCTGCAACATTATCAAAATTTCCTCAATCAGATGACTTAGCTAGTAAGGGAACATGATGATACAGTGTCATGCGCATTAACTGTGCTGACTACAGATGCTGCAGAAAGATGAAATGGCAGTAAACAACAACTAACAGGCTAAAATAGCTTTTGGTCAATATAATTCAGTTGGTATACCAACTCAGCTTTCACGATTTATACAGTTCAGCAGCATCACTGAAATATTTAGACTCCTTAAACAGAGAAAATAAGGTGAAGCATATAATAATATACAGCAACCCTCTTGCAGATAATTTGCAGCAACTACTGATATAAAATGTTGCATATCTAGATGCAACTAAAATATGTAAGAAAATGCCATAAAACTCACCTTCTCATATGGGACTGAAACAGGTCCTTCTCGATAATGTCAAGAAAGGCCTACAGAAATAGTTGAGAACAAAACAAGGATGAAATAAGAACAGAAGCAAGAGAGAGAAAAGACACATCACAACATAATGGACTCGGTACCTTATGCTGAGCAAAAATCAAAACTCGGTGTTGTCCAACAGCTGCGGAAGAATCAGGACTTGATATTTCTGATCCTATACCACACTCTTGAAGTATCTCTTGAAGAGCAACAAGCTTAGGAGAGTGGTGCAGCTCATGCAGCTCGCCACCAGTTCCCACACCTATTTCTTTTAGATGATCCACAAGATAGTCAGGAGGGTTGTCCCCAGTTACAAGTAACGGATGGCTGCAGAGTTTTAATAGGTATTGTAATGCCTGCATACAAAAAGCATATCCCATTTAGAAGGCCGTACTAAAGGAGATGATACATAATGAAGAAACAAGAGAGAGTTGTTAAATTCTAGCACCTGAAACACATGACGAGTTGCCTTTGGTTGAGCGGTAGATTGTTCTGATTCATTTGCTTTTACAATAGTTGAGATCTCTTCTTTCGTGTTGGAGCTGGAGAATTTGTCATAAAGTTTTAGCTGCAATGGACTGAGGTTGCAATATCTATCCTGGATGATCTTCTCTGGAAGATCCGATAAGACTTCATCCTTGGTTCTTCTGAGTAGAAATGGCATGACCTGGTATAGCAAGGTTTATTTATTCATTGACAACAGAGGTCTTAGCATAGTGCTATTTCTATAATCTAACAGAATATATAAACCTGTTTATGAAGTGCCTCCATTGCAAGAATACCCGCTTCAGAATCCTTTGCTGAACATTTTGAGTCTTAGCTGCTATCAGTGGTTTCCCATATGTAGCTTGGAACTGCCAGAGCAAAATTTGGTCAGATTGCAGCAATAAAATACTTGCCAAAATAAGATAACTGCCACAATGGTATACATGTACTCTGGACGAGAGTACTAAAGATATGTCTTAAGGAAATCATTGTTTTCAGCCGATTGATATCATCTTGTATTCACTAGGTTTAATATAAGAAAGGTGTCTCGTTTCTTTGGTTTGTATGTGTAACTTAAGAAAGGTCTCTCCCTTTTTTTTGGTTTGTATGTATTCCACTCCCAAGAAAAAATGATCCTATGCTGTAGCCTAGCACATACAGCTTAATTTAAATATCATATATACGAAAGTGTAATGCTCATAGTTTTAGTTGTTATGGTTTCAGGATTCTGGAGCAAAAGTATACATATGACCATTCTTCAACTAACAAGCAAATATTGATGAAGCAATTGTTCGTCAATCTCGTCTTCGGATGTACAGAGTAGGAGGGTAATGCAATTGAATCATAAAAAGTTGAAACTCAAGTATGTTCTTGAAAAGGGGCATGTTTTTTTACAAGTGGTTCCTTCGAAGAAATCACAAAAGTTACTATATCAGTCAGTGCCATAAGGAAGTAAAAATTCAAAGCGCAACCTACCTGTTTTTCTGTTCCAAGAAACCCGGGCATAAGGAAGTCGAATAGAGACCACAATTCCAATACATTGTTCTGCAGTTCGGTAGAATGTGTCAAAGTACAGAAATAAAATCAATAGCAGTAAATTTCCACAAGAACACAGACAACAAAACAGTAGTAGCTATATAAGTGAACAGAAACAGAGAGCAGATAAAGCTTTACCTGAATAGGAGTTCCACTCAAGATAAGACGGTGTTGTGCTTTCAACTGCTTCACAGCAGACGTTATTTTAGATCTTGAGTTTTTGATAATGTGCCCTTCATCCAGAACACAATAGTTCCAAGAGATATTCTCAAGGAAATCAATGTCCTTGCGTATAATATCATACGATGTAACGATAACATTGAAGTTATCAAATTGACTACGGAGCATGATCCTGTCTGGTGATGACCCAACGTACTGAAGAGGTTTCATGATAGAGCTGTCTATGTATTTCTCCATTTCGTATTCCCAGTGTGCTACTAATGTAGAAGGACATATAATCAAAGATTTTGGATCTTTGTCATCATTGCGTGCACGTGACTCAGCAATATCACTTCCAAATAGCGGACGCCTGGAGTGTCTTGCCAAGCCCCATGTCATCACATAAAATTCCGTGTAACTTAAACCGTTCAGGAATGCTAACCAGTTGATTCCTTCTTGCTGGTACCTGACAAACCAGATTTTGTTAAAAAACATCAAACAAATATTGTAAAACTGCGAGAGGCAATATACAGCACAGCATATTTCGACATATGAAGCGAACTACAGACTCAATTTGTATGATAATTTCATTTATGCATCAAACTGTTTCAATAAAGTAGAATGCCATCATCAAACCACATTCTGACAAGGAACTTCAATGATAGTTACATACCTTCGCAACTCAACACTAAGATGAATGCTGATCTTGTAATCATCAATCTGGGAGTTGTCAAGGAGTTGTTCCAGAAATTGGGCATCTTCTGTGCTTCTAGATAAGCGTTCACTTAGTCCACTCGGTAGCGGAACACCCTTCGCTAATGGCAGTAAAGGAACCAAAGCTGCGAAACTGTGAGTGACAGACTGCCTAACAGATCCATCAGGATCACTCATGCACCTCAGAAGAGGTACAACAAGGAAAGGAGCGTAAGGAATCAACTCCACAGCCAGACCCTGAACAAGAAGGCTCAAAAGCATCCCAGCTCCTTGTCTGGCACACACAGAAGATGTGTCCGACAGCATTGGAATGGCATTTTCTATCACAACTACCATCACATTACCAGTCAATGACTTCGCCATTGATGTGATACACCTGGCAGCGCTAACCTAACAGCCACATGAGGATGACGCACGCACCCAAGAATACAGGGAAGGAGCCTTAACAGCTGAGGCCTCAAGAGCTCAGGTAGATGAGGTGTAACTGAGCTAACAACCTGCAAAAATCAGGCACATCAATTACCAATATGGACATGTGACGTGATGATCTAAGCCTAGAGAATATAGCTGTCTTGTGTAAAGCAGCCACAATAACGCAGAATCCAAATAAGTCCTAATGGAACAAACCTGGATATTGTTTATGAGGGACTGTGGGTCTTTATCCTCACAAGATCTGCCCAGTTGGGCGAAACTTGGATCATCTTTCTGAATGTCATCTTCGATCTCAATAGGTTTAAGAAATTCGGTAAGGCAGTCCCATAACTTCGGAAGTTTTTCGAATAATGATGATCCAAACTTCTCACAGAGATGCTTTAAAGCCAACTCTGATCCACGACGGCTTATGAAACCTTCCGTTTTTGTTCTGTCTTCACCACCAGAACTCGCATGACCCCTGGATTTGTGATTGCTAAAACGCTTGCCGATCGACAACAGATTTTGGTCCTCAATAACCTGTATTGAATTGATAACTGCAGCCTGTGGTGTCTCGCTAATATCAGTGCATGCTAAGGTGCAGAGGTTCTTGGTTAGCTTGTCATTGGGGCCAGGCTTCCGACCAACACAACTAAAAATGAGCTCCGCAAGTGCATCTGCAGCTTTGTCTTGAAGTAGCTCCTCCTGCATGACATGGAATCATCTAAATCTATATGCTGAATTGCAAAGGCAAAATTGCTACAATACACAAAGCTACATGTTTTACCTGTTCTCTTTTTATAGCAGCCATTAAAGGTAAAATGACTGGGTTCAACTTGCTTGGTAACCCTGACATCCAGACGACAGCAGAAGCCACTAAAGAACAGACTGTTACGTGCAAATTATTCTGCAGAATAATATAAATGATGAAACATATGTGAAGATATTACCATGCACCAATTAAAAAATCAGAAATAAATACATAGAATTATGTAACACAGAACTTTAACATTCTAACACGATATAGAGACTTCGAAAAGAACGCATACCTGAACCAATTTCAAGTAGCCTGATGTAGACAAGAGGCCTTGTTTTGCTGACTCTATGTTATTCAGGACAGTTTTCTCACTGTCCGAAGGAAGATCAAACTCAGTGGGTAACAACAGCTTTGAAGCAAAATTAATAGCATCATCAACGCTCAGCATGTCAGCGTTAAAATTTAAGCTGCTAGCATAATCTTTGAATATAGACAAGAATCAACTGCGCGGAACAAATTAGTGGCTTCATTGCGCATCTTTGTGTAGGTTCTTGCAAGTTCAGAATAGGGAAGCACAGAGTCTTTTGTTGGAAATGCAGGATCAGAGCAAGACAGTAAGTCCAATAGATACTCTTTCACAGAAGAGAAGAAAGCTAGCAATGGGCCCACTGCAGCGAGATCTCTTCCCCTGAGATCTTTAAACCAGAAACAATAACCATAGAAGCAACCTGGAACATAAACACAAATTAGTACAATATGAGTAGTTCAGGAGTGAAGATATTAACACGCTAATATAATGGGCCATTACAAACCTGTCTCTGGACTCCTGAGAGAGACATGACATCATTCGCAAGTGGACTAAGAACAACTTGCCACGAGCCAACTGGCAATTTTGAGGCGAAAAGCCCAAGGGCCATTGCTGTTAGAACCCGTGTATGAGTAACAGATTTGTCAGAATCAGCCCCCACAATTATCTTTGGAAGATTCGACGAAACATCAAAATGCTTCTCATGTGAAGTATTTTCTCCTGTAGAACCAAAAGATATCATTCTTGAACTTTCATGTTCTAGCCTTGCAGATCTTATCTTTGCAGCAGCTCTTGAACGACTTCCTCGGGGAAGGGCAACTGGCAAAAACATTTTTGTAGAATCCAATGTTGAGCCATATGGAGTTGTAGCAAGTTGCACCCAATTACTAAAATAGGACATCGCAGCATACTCGAGGTCCTTCTCAGGGCACTGCAATAATGAAGACGTTTTGTTTGTTAATATCATCCTATGATAGACAAGATTATTAAACTTTCTTCTACAGAATGTCCAGAAGTCCAGAACATCAGTAACCTGAAGTAGAAGTTTCCAAGCCCTTCAGAAGATTGAAGAATCTCGTCATTTGACTCCAAAAGTATATTCTGGAAGACAACCTGCAGTGAGTCACCTAATATGGATGTAGGCCAGAATTTTGATGGGGTGTTTCCAGCTGAACTTCCAGTGTTGCCAACCTCAAGAAGCCTCTCCTGCAAACAGTTGGAACTTCACAGTAACTAGGAAGGCACAATGATAGATGTGGACTCAGCACAAAGAACCTCTATACATGATGGCAACGAAATTGCATTATATTCCATGCTGGACTGGAAAAGGTTGTGTTTACTAAACAAAGTTGCCTAAGACATTAGAAACATGCAACTGATGCAAATGTAAGATGTGGGCTTGCAGCCTTGCACTACAAAATCATTATACATGATGGCAACATTACTCAGTTATTGCGACTTGGAAAGATATCTCAAGGAAGGTTGTTTCTTTATAAACAAAGTTGAAAAAAGGATTAGACATGGTTGAAAACTGCTGTACTACATAAGTTGTAGAGACATGTGATTGAATGGTGATGACTCTGCTAATTTCTATCAATCAATTCTAAAACTCCGGTGACCTTTAGTGAACAAAGTTGCACCACATGGTTGGTAGAGGTTTCTGACTAAACAATGAAGATTCTGCTAATATCCATAACTCAGTTCAAGAAGAGGTTTCTGACTAAACAATGAAGATTCTGCTAATTTCCATAACTCAGTTCAAGAAGTCTAGTGAATGCCTGATACATCAGCACAATAAAGCATCGAAGTAGTTCTTACCAATGTTCGTATAGCAGAACGTCGTACTGAAGTAATACTGTGTCTCATAAAAGGCCACAAACGGGGTGTCAGTGTGGCTAAAACATAAGGGTTCTCACTATATGCCAACATGTCTTCTTGCTCAGCGGTCTGAGTAGCTTGGTTTAGATCAAATTCTCTTCTCCTAAGGCTGCCATGCCAAGCATCTTCGGAACCATCTCTGGTTGCGAGTATATCTCAGCTAACAAATTCATTACACTGAAATAGAAGAGAAACTTATGAGCAAAACAGAGAATAGCAATACAGAACAATACACAGATTTAACTCCATAAATACAACAGGATTAATGGTAATGGTGGCTGGTTTAGTTTCACAAGGAAACAAAAGCCGAAAGTAAATTGGTCGGGTAATCTATGGTGTATGCTCAACTTTAGCCTGATGAATGTATGCTACATGACGCAAGATTCAAGCAATACCTGCTTGTAGATGGGCTTAGGTCATCAAGATCAAGCAATATATCCCATAACAACATCACAACTGAATGCAGCATTTGATCATTTAGTCTAACTAAAGAAGCAGAAGCCGGGATCAGGGCCTCTGCAGCTACAGCACGGACATCATCATCTGGGTCCTCCAGACCAGCCTTACAAGCATGAAGGACATACTCGAACAGATCTTTAAGCATTTCCTGGTGAGGCAGAAATCAATATTATCAATTTTGTACACAGATCAGGTATCAAATTCATGCATCAGTATCAATACACAAGCCATTAACAGTGCACACTGGAGCACCTAGATTGACACGAGTTGAACAAATCCCAAGGTGTCGCCAATCACATACAGTGCAATATGGAACTAAATTATCATATTAGGTCATCAGTTGCTCGATTTGCAATCACCTTGCGAACCGCAACCAAGTATTTGATTCCAAGGAGGCTCCCATGACGAACTTCCCACTCTTGCCTGCGCTGAGAAAACAAATAAAAGAAAGACAAAGAGCTTGAGCACTCATGACGGTGACGACAACATTGAATGTATTGTTGTAGAAGTGGATGATCATGAGACAGATAACTGCAACACATACGGACATACCTGCATTTGCAGTAAGATATTTAGTGTATGGCACACTAAAGAAGGATGCATGTACTTCAGAACAGCACCAAGAGCTTGAGCACAAGTTTCACGGACAGGGGCAACCACTTGATCAGATACGTAATCACCAAAGCTGTAGGCAGAATAAGGCGTACAGAAATAAGGCTACTAACTAAATGAAGAAATCATATGTATACATATCTATAAGTCTAGAAATGCATACCGGTCCAATGAAAGTACACAAAGGAAACGAATTGCACAATCTTGAAGAAACTCCCAATTCTTCATACATGAATACTTGGCCAATTTCATCAGCTTTGCATACTTTGAATTTTCAGGAACATGTATGACAGAACTTTGAGTTGATGCCGAATTGAGTGCAGTGTGGAGTGATGTACAGGATGTATCCGCTTTAGAAAGATCGGTTGAATTATCAAGCTGTAACTCTGGTTCAATCTTTACATCAGCAGAATTAGGTTCAACGCTTGATATAGTGAGCACATTACTCAAACCTGCCTCTGCTTTGGAATAATCAGCATTGACCAGCTCCTTATCCAAGTCAAGGTCCATAATCTCAGAAGGATTTGGCTTCTCCTCTTCTGTATGCCTCTCCACAACCGGTTCATGCATAATCTCAGAAGAATTTGGCTCATCTTTCTTTTGTTTCTTCAAAACAGGTTCAAGCTGTTCTACGTCTATGTCTTCGTTAAGATCAATACCTTGTGTCCTTTTCAGAGAGTCAGAATCGGTTTTATCATCCAGATCAGCAAGAGGTGAGCTCAGATCAGGTAAATATACTCCAGCACAAGCACCTTGATGCGTCAAAATTTCCCTCAAAGCCATAATGGTGCCATGGCGAACTTCCCAAACTGCAAGGAAACATTCAGTTTATTGTTATAAGCAAGACAAAAAGAGACAAATATGGGAGTTGGGAGATGAACTTACTAGGATCGAACATATCAAGAATAAGCTGATCCACAAATTGTTGAAAAGGCCATCTCCCACTGTCACTGTACTCCATATTGTCTTCATCTGCAACTGTGTCAGAAGCATCCTGAAATTAGGGAAATGAAACTATCAAATCATCATGGACTGAAGATAAGGCCATCCGCCTTGGAGAATGCTACTGCAAGACTAATGTGTAAATTGCCAGCTAATGCAACAGCAATGACAAACTAGCAAACCTGTGCATGCGTTGAGCACAGACAAGCCCAGGCAAGCACAAGCGTATTAGCCACTTGCACCCTGCCACGTACGTAGGCATGCTACACTCTATGCTTGCAATTGAATGATAAGAAACAAATTTTTCTGCTTTCAAGCTTTGAAATGTTTATAATAAAAACTAGCAGACAACAAATCTGCTGAGGCTTCAGATTATTTCAAGAATGAGGAATCTAATACTCCTATAAATTAACCCTATCATGAAAGTAAATCCAGTATAACTTAGAATAAGTGGTTGACTGGTCATACGTTATATACACCAACTTGGTCAGAAGAAGCTCCATTGGACGATGCAGAATTTTTTAGCACAACCTCATCATCTTTTGGTACAGACTTTGTATGATCTTTTGCATTGCTCTTTGCTTTCCGCTTCAGCATATTTCGTTCCCTTGCACTTAATCGCTTAGGTCGAAAATTAGAATGTTTCGGATACCTAGGAACCATGGAGGCAACCAAGTGCTGAATATTCTGACCAGTATTAAACGAATAAAATCCATTGTTCTGAACATTTGCACCCCAGTAATTCTTTTGGGCAAGAAGATCCTCATCTTTGAAAACATCGTTGAAATCCATAAATTGCTCGCACACATCCAGACCTGCACTAGAATAATAAAAAATATGTAAATGTTCCAAGACAACACTGGAAATACGTGAAGTAGACATCATGAAACCAGCACACAAAGATCCTATATGATAACAGATCGTGAAAGGAGACAAACGAACAACTAATAATTTAGTACCTTTTAAAACTAATATTTAACCCAGCTCCCAACCTAAGCAAATCCAATGAATGTAAGCAGTGCAATATAATTAACCGGAAAATTAGCTACTAAGATTTTAGTGTTCACCAAGATATGAATTCAAACCGATGAGCAGAAATTCAAATCTAGAGAACATAAGAACAAGCATTACGGAATTGATATTGCCAAAAGGGCTTGTTAATCATCTTGAAAGCTACAATGTCACTACAACCCATATTTGGGGAACTTGACAAACAATAAGATGAAACATTAACTGAGTCTTGAAAATAGATTGTGCTTTACAATAGTAAGGGAAAAACATACAGACCTAAACGCCGCCGAAGATTTTGCTTTTGGCGGGCTAAGCGGTCCGCTGGATTCTTGCCATTATCATTAGCAACGTCGTATTCCTGGCAATAAAAATGCAAAAGAAATTATAAGCAAGTTCGCATGCTGCAGTAACACCAAAACAGACAAAAATCAAAAGGAGACTGTCAGTTTCATCCTTAAAAAGTAAGTTCTTAGTGCATCTTGATACAGACCAAGTCAAGAAACTTCCGAGCTGAGATTCCATTTGTGTCTAGCTCAGCGAGCAATTTAGGCATATATGACTGCTATGTACTACAGATTATGTTGCCAAATATATTAATTGTCCACTCAAAATAATACCCTAAAGAGAGTGGGTAAAGTACTGACATCCTAATATGAAGTGCTGGAGAAAAGCTATTTTGTGTATTCAATGTCCATTGTTCTTGCTCAATGTTATAAATTATAATAAGAAAACAGGAGAAAAATCAACTAGTCATACCGAACAACACATATGACCCATCAAAAAGAAAAAAAATGTATTGAAATTTTAAAGCTCACAGATGTGTCATGAAAGAAATCCAAAAAAAAAGGTATGTTCATCAGATATTGAGGGGCAACAATAATGGTACAAGAGAATACACCTGTCCACCTGACGATAATAAAGGAGATCCAAATTCCAATACCCTGTTGATATCAAAGCTGTACGGAAAAGAAAAGCATCAGTTCTTAGTTTTGAGAGATGGGAGCAAGATAGAAATGGTAAAGTATCCTAAACAGTGGGAAATATTCACCTTCCAAAAGCAAGCTCAGATGTTGCAGCAGTATCAGGAGGTGGCAATGCTGACCCAACATCCCCGGTTTCATCAGATAATCCAGAAGCGTGTTTTTCTGCTTCCACAAGTGCAAACAAGTCTTTGACTGACGTGTGTTTGACATTCTCTGCAATGGCACCGATTGCCTGTGCTGCAGCAACCCTTGTGTCCCAATTCTTACTACGAAGATACTGGGAAACCTAAAGGTGGCACATGACATCATAAAGTTAAGCGACCATTACATCTATAATGCAAGAAAAGAAAAGCTTGACTCTCCAGTAAGTTATGTACAACAGATATACTAATATTTTGGTATCATATGTTGAAGCGGTGAGTCATTATTTATCCTAGACTGAACATCTATCACTCAGTACATGGGAGGACATCAAATATCATAAAGAAGGGAAAGGACTTATGGCATATGTAAGTATCTAGTAATAATTCCTGAAAAATAATAATCAATATTTTGAAGAACATGTGTACATGAATTCATATAAGCCATCAAAACTGCTCTCTGATCGATCAAGATGTACATAATCATAAAGATCTAGTGTAGCAGGAAAAAGTGTGAAATGTATGGGTGTTATCAAACAAGAACGAACTGAAGCAGCTAATAAAAAACCATGCATTCCTTCATACACATACATCATCATGTCTTAAACAGCACAAGCATACTAAGCAAACGGTTCAAGGATCACAAGTGTCCAAGTATGCAAATATCAGAAGATTAATGTATGTGGCATTCGCCTACGTACCTTCTTCAACAAGGCGTTAAGCTCCTGGGGATGCGACTTGGCGATTTCTCCAATCTGGCACGCGGCCGCGAACCTTGTTGCTTGCGTCGAACCAGCTAGGGCTAGGTTAAAGGAAACTTTGCAAAACTGATTATGATGATGATGAGCACACAAGAGGTATTCATTTTGACCACTGAACAGTAGGTAGGTTCCAGAAGAGTACAATTAAGAATATGGCGACCTATTTTTCTGTCCATGGTATGGGCCCTAACAAGAAGTGAACACTACAATTACAGCAGGTGGTCATAGGTAGGTAACGAAGTAGGATAACTGTCTAGCAATGTGAGAGCAGGCGAAGTCACAACAAAAGTAGAGTTGGGCATGGCAAACTTGGCATTAACTATTTTATTTTATGTGCAGTGAATGTATGGGTACATGCTAAAAGTGAACACAAGGATTACAGAAGGTAGGCAGTCATGTGTGGGACTGTAAGTAGGTAGTGAGGATACTGTCTAGCAAGGTGAGAAGGCGGTGCAGCCGGGAGGAGCTCTGCGCCATGATTGTTGGTGGTGGTGGTGGTGCAGGGCGGCAGACCTATCATCCGAGGTGGCAAAACCCCCGCGCTTCACTCCAGGCCGGCAGCGGTGGTGCCCGTCGACGGACCGCTCAACAGCATTCGGACGAGACGTTGCCTGGCCTGCCATCATCAGAAAACAGGAGCACGGGTTAAGCAAAGTGATGAAAAAAAATTACGAAGCGGCAGCACGCGCGCATGGGGTGCAGGAGGAGGTGGCGAGATCCTAACGGCGAGGAGGCGCGCGGGTGGGGTGGAGCGGTTATGAAATTCGATTCGAAATCTGCGGGGTGAGTGGCGCGGCGGAAGCGGAACAGAAATCGCCAACCCCGGGCGCGAGGCGGCGGGCTGGGCGGCAGCAGAGCGTAGGCCGGCGTGAGGCTGGCGAGTCATACGTGCGGCGATCCAGCCTTATCCGTACGTACGTGCGTGCGGCGAGGGAGGAAGGAAACCGACGAATCTCGAGGGCGGAGGCGGAGACGGAGCGTGCAGGGCGCGGAGGGACGGAGGACGAGGTACCTGGCGGCGGCGGTGGCAGAGCGCGGCGGCGAGGAAGGGGATCGCGGGAGGAGGAGGCGCCCCCGCCGGGGCTGGGGGGTGGCGTGGGGCCCACGCGGGTCCGATCCTCCCGCACGCGCGCGCCTGGACTCGGTCGGTCGGTTTGGGTCGAGTCTACTCTGTCTAACCGATGGATGGACCGGGTCGATAGATCGCGTTGGATGGATGGAGAAGGGGCTGGCTTGGCTGGGGCAAGGGCGTTATTTTATAGGCGATCTCGCTTCCTTCCTTCGCCCTATCTATATGCCGCTGCCCGTTGGGCTGGATTTTCGCTCCTTCCTGGGCTGGCCTCCCACCACGCTCCCTCGCCTTTAGCGGGTCCATTACCCAAGGCCCACCCGATTAGTTTCTTTTTTAATATTTTTCATTGCAGAAAAAGGGGAATATTAATAAATATCGTCGGAAAAGAACGAAAATCTCAGAGGATTCCGAACTGGATTCCGAAACAAGACCGAAAACCAAAGGGCGACACCGGGGGACCCATGTGCGCCGCCTTTCGATGTGGGCCGTCGTCGCGAACAGACCTCGTTCAGTCCTGAAATCCTGTTCCATCGCCCTGATGGAGGCGGGCATTTACACCAACATTGCTACGACAGTGTGTGAGTTGGTTCGTCATTGGACTAACCAGTTCATAACATAAGCTAGATGGTGATCTCTCCTCCTTGTTCTTAGATACGATGATCTCGTGAGCTGCTATCATGATTGCTCGTATCTGTTGTGTTTTGCTGCGATACGGTGAACTGTGATGTTATGATCGGATTGTGCATGCTTTTTATATGATCCTATTGATATTATGATATTGCTTTATTTATGTTCCTACATGCTCTCCCATTGCCGAGGTTCTTCTTCCACATCACATGCTAGGTAAAAAACTCAACATAAAATTTCGAGACTATACCACATAACATGTCCTGCAAAATAAGAGTTAGACGAATCTAACGTGTGTTTCTATCTTTTAACATGGTTGTGGGATTTACGGAGCATACCGAAAAACTAAGGCCCTGACCGAGCATGATTATTCGTGGCGCTGGATTGACATTGCGGGGTGATTGATTCATAGAAATACCTAGAGCTAATGAAGCACTTCGTTGGCGCCGATCAGCATACTAGGAGCAGCCGAAAGGTCTACGGATTGCCATAAGTCTGAAAAATATCTTGCTATGCCGTCAGAAACAAAACTCCATAGCCTATTGGAAGCAACCATAAATTATCTGAATATTAGAAAAGCTCAATAATATACTTGCAGAAGCTTATGCAATGCCCGTGCTGCTTGCTACACAAGTTCGTTGGGAGACCCCAAGAGAAATGTATGATGCAGTTCAGCGGCAAGTTTTCCCTCAGTATGAAACCAAAGTTTAATCGACCAGTAGGAGCAGTAACACTTCAGAAGGTTGTTGGTGGCTCGCACGGCGCAACACGATCACCAACGTGGAATCTGCACACAACACAATCAATCTACTTTGCCCCAACGAAACAGTGAGGTTGTCAATCTCACCGGCTTGCTGAAAACAAAGGATTAAACGTATGGTGTGGAAAATGATATTTAATTGCAGAAAATGAAAGAGAACAATGTTTGCAGTTTGTGGTTTAATCAGTGTAAAAGAATGGACCGGGGTCCACAGTTCACTAGAGGTGTCTCTCCATAAAAGATAACTAACATGTTGGGTGAACCAATTACAGCTGTGTAATTGACAAATATTGAGCGTATGACAATGCATATACATGGCATGATGACTACTATGATATTTAATTGGGCATTACGAAAAAATACATAGATCGTTATCCAACAGCGTCTATGACTAATAATTCACCGCCGGGTTGTCATCCGAGTCCCTCGTTGGTATTAAGTTGCAAGCAACGGATAATCGCATTAAGTAAAGTGCGTAATGTAAACAAATACATGTGACCCTGGACATAGCATTGTTAGGTTACCCCTAGTAGCAACAGCACATCCGCAATCTTAGAAGTTGCTGTCACACTACACCACGGTACAAACTTGCCGACAGAAGCATCTGTCGGCATAGGGTACCTTTGCCGACAGTTTTTCAGACGCCAAGACCTACGCCGACAGAAGATAAAGAGTCGGGGCAAAAGCAGTCGGTGAAAGTTTTGCCGACAGATGATATCTTGCCAACACGTTATCTGTCGGCGTACCCTAATCTATGCCGACACTTATTCTGTCGGGATACAACCTACCTATGCCGACACTTGTGTTGTTGGTGTACAAAGCCTATGCCGACACTTAATCTATCTAGAGATACCATAGCTATGCCGACACATCTGATGTAGGTATACCTTTTGCCGACACTAATTCTGTTGCAACATCTGCATACCACCAAACACACATTGCACATATATAATGCTCCAATATCACATCAATATCAATATCCATATGTACCATGAACAGCTTATACATAGTCAAGCGTCAACAGCTTATAAAATACTCAAGCAACACACATTGCACAAGTACAAATACACATATCCACATATATTGATCAGAAGTACACAAACACCCGCTTCTTGGCATAGCTACTGTTTTGGCCTACTTATATGATCTAAATAGCTAATGATTTTGGCTACAAGATTAGAAAAATACAGCAAAAGATTTCTGCTTGTCACATCCATTGAGCACAAGGCTGCTGGTCAATCACATTTCAGACAAACATAGGTTGAAAACTCTTCGAAGTCATCAGATCCATGTGCAGCAAAGTACCTGAAATTTTTTCACACAACATTGTCATGCTCTGGTGCTTTCAAAGATGGCTAAATGACCAAAAAACTGTAGTAGAAAACAAGTGAGGCTTCAGTTACTAGCCCAGAAATAGTAAAATCTCACTACAAGTCTACAGGTACCAAGTCTTTAATTCAATCTATCAAAAATGAAATATCCTATAGTCATCTCTTTAGAAAGCAAATTTATCACAGATAGACAAAACAAGTGAGGTTTTAGTTGCTTGTCCAACGATAGTGAAATTTCACTGCAAGTGTACAGGAAGCAAGCATTTTATTCAATATATTGAAGAAAAAAAATGAGATAATGATGTCTTGTTTAAGCAGCTTAGCCACAGTGAGATAATCAACAGGAAGTATTTAAGCAGAACAAACATGTCTTATTTAATTGTACTGGTATTGCTAGTAAACACAACAAACATGTCTTTTTTACACATTTAGCCATGAGATTCAATGGACTAGTATTGCTATTAAACACAACAAACATGTCTTATTTAAGCATCTTAGCCACATTGAGATAATCAACAGGAAGTATAAGACTGCACAATTGCATTAAAACAAGCCCCTGCCAAGCAGACCAAAACAGTAATAGGAACTAAAGTCTAGCGTGTGGATACTTTCAGGGAGAGAGATCCCATGGTGCCATTATATTTGAAGTAAATGGAGGCACATAACCTTTCCATCCACAATGAAAAGGAAGAATGGATGCAGCTGCTAGCTAAATATATGTCCGATCAAACGATACAAGGTTGTGTCACTAGTACCTAGTTATTCATGGCATGTTACCTATATGACAGGTTGTTTGTTGCAAGTGAACTTTAAAGGATAGAAAGTTGTGGAACAAATGGACATAAGTACAATAACAGACATGGCCTAAATACCTGGACAGAAGTCAATATTGCTGCAGCTCCATATATACGGTTCTACTGGTTCTGTAAGATATCCAAGCAGATCCTTCCATCTGCATAAACATTAAACCAGTTTATGTCAGACCTTCAAGGCTTCAATCTCTGAGAATGGTTTAGTACTTAAGTCGCTGAAAAGGAAATCAAGTTACTGAAAAAACATAAAAAAGAACATACTATTCAGGTGAAACGCTCCATGAGACAAACCGAACAATTGGTGGCTTGTGGGAATAATCTTCTGTGACTAGCAGGATCAGCTTCAACGTACCTATTCAGTGTAACATAATCAATGTTAGCAACCTTATGTTTACTGCACACCGATATTGGAGTCTAACAAAATCTTGTATGCTGTAGGATTATCATGTATATCTCTTGTACTTAACCAGAAGCAAATATTATACTGCAACAATGTAAATGGAAATGTGCATACGTGCAATCCATTAAGCCCCCAACATAATTTCAGTTGGTGAGCAGAACATCAAATCAATCTGCAACAATGCAAAAAAAGAACAAGACTTAGTTAGCTGGTTAGCCCAAGCTTTCATGAGCAGCATGAAGTTACAAACAACTTTAGATTCACGAATAGACATTTGCTGATACAGTTATGATCAAAACACCAGGATTTGTAACACACCTTCGAGAGTACCAACAGATATTATCAAGATAAATATCTAATCTGAATCCTCACAACTTTCATGATACTAAAGTGAACAAGTAAAAAATTACAATACTCTTAACATGAAACTGTTTTAGGAGATGAAGCACACCTGCCAGTTAGCAAGATTTATCTAACCACAAGATCGATAAAACAAATCTACCCAGGAGCAGGGATGGGGCGTTGGGCTGGCTGGGGTGACTCACCGTATTCAAACTCCCGTCCTGTGAAACGAGGAGCCGGCGTCTCGCTGCTTGGGAGGTAGTTGCCTGCGAGGGCATGGGGAGGCATCGTGTAGCCGGAGACGCAGCCGAGTTGTCCGAGGACTGCGGCAGCATCCCATCGCTGGGGAGATAGTGCCATGGTCGGGGGAGTCAGGGCGGCGTCCCATCCCTAGCTCCTGGTCGACGCTGTGGTAGGCAAGATGGTGTCGAGGGACAGAGTAGGAGCCTATTGTGGCAGGCCGGCGATGTGGAGGCGGCTGCCGGAGCAGGGGAGTTGGCGTCGGTAGGGTTAGGGTTGCAGGCCGCGTAGAACACGAGATGGGCGAGGATGAGGTGGACCAGGAGCGCCGGTGGTGGAAATATGAGCAAGGCGGCGAACAGGGATGGCAAGGAGGCGGCCCCTCTAGGCGGTGGACGGAGATGGCTAGGCGGCGGGAATGGAGGAAGGAAGGTGGGCGCGTCGGGAGGGGATCTGTTTTGAGATTTGGCCGGGGGAGGATAAGGTCTTTCGAGACTTGTCCCCGAAATCACCAATCTCGCGCCCAAGTCCTCCAGTTTTGCTCCGAAATTTTCCAATCGCGCGCCCACGACTCCCGCGACACCGGTTGTTGCTTGTGGACCGCCACGTGGAGACCTACGCCGACACTTCCTCTGCCTGGGTAAACATCTCCCGACAGTTAAGCAGTTGCTATATACATGCCGACGGATAATCTGTAGCCAAGTCTACACCGACAGATGACAAGTCGCCATATCTCTATCTTTGCCAACAAATAATGTGTCGGGATAGGTCTTTAGATACGTCGACAGATGTTTTGTGGGTATACATATGTCTTTCCCTACAGAAGTGTGTCGTCAAGTTCCTACCGTGGTGTAGTGTCACTCTCCCAGATTACCGGAGGCATGAACCCACTATCTAGTATAAATACTCTCTCTTGGAGTTACAAGCATCTACTTGGCCAAAACATCTACTAGTAACGGAAAGCATACAAGATCATAAATAACATAGGGCATAGATTGATAATCAACTTGACATAGTATTCAATATTCATCGGATCCTAGCAAACACAACATGTAGCATTACAATAATATGATCTTGATCATGCAGGGCAGCTCACAAGATCTAAACATGATGGCACAAAGTAGAGAGACAACCATCTAGCTACTGCTATGGACCCATAGTCCAAGGATGAACTACTCACGCATCACTCCGGAGGCAGGCATGGCGATGTAGAGGCCTCCGGTGACGATTCCCCACTCCGGCAGGGTGCCGGTAAGAGGTTCTGGACCCTCCCGAGCTAGGGTTGACGGCGGCGGCGTCTCTGGAACTTTTCGTGGATAATGGCTCGGGTATCTAGGGTTTTGCATCGGGGGGAATAAGTAGGCGAAAGGGCGGCGGCTGACGACCCCCGAGGGGCCCACACCACCCTAGGGCGCGCCAGGGGGGACCCGCGCCCTAGGTGCGTGTGGGGCCCTCCTGGCTCCTCTTCGTTGCTCCTTTGGTCATTCAGGTGTGTTCTGATAAAATAGGCCCCTCCGTGAAGTTTCGTCCAATTCCGAGAATATTTCCAGACTAGCTTTTCTGGAATACAAAAACAGCAGAAAACAGGAACTGGCACTTCGGCATCTTGTTAATAGGTTAGTCACAAAAAATGTATAAAAGTGACATAAAGTGGATACAAAACATGTGGCATTTGATATAAAACATGCATGGAACATCAAAAAATATAGATACGTTTGAGACGTATCAGCCCGCACACCATGTGCTCTAGATCAAATCTTCTAACTACGCATAGATCCCTCTGATACCACTGTAGTGTTACGTGCAGGAATTTAAAATTTCCATCTTACATAACCGCCAAAATTTATCTATAAAGATACAAGCGAATAACAATTCAATGATCTAGCCGAAGTACATTACCAACACCGCTGAAACAGAAAAGATGTTGATGTATGCGTTACATTACCAATACGTTACACAAGGTTCAATAGTATTACTTCTTCCATAAACTGTTTCATCATAGGCCCTAAAAACACACCAAATCTTAGACCAAATCTCTACGAAACACAAATTGGGTACTGTATCAGACCCTAACCGAAAGAAATCATTGGGCTCATTTTAGTAGACCACGGAAATACGTCAAATATAGAGGACACACCACAAATCAACTACTAAGCCCGAAACATCGAATCATAGATGCACATTGAACCCTTAAACCTTGTAGATCTATTATGCATGTCACACTACGCCCCTAAATGGAGCTGGATCTACATATCTACCATGTGTACGAACCATAGAAGGGCTAAAAAAATCATCTTACCGCCATTGACGAAGAACTCGATGAACACGGGATGATGCAATTCTCTCGAGGTGCCGACAAAACTCATGCGTCCCCAAGGAGGGAGAGAGGACGGCCGACCTTTTTCTCCCGCCAAATATTTGGTGCTCTGGAGGTGCTCTCGATGAGCCGCTGGTGACGCAACCGCCGACCGAGAGAGAGGAGAAGAGAAGTGCGAGTCGAGGAGTGGAGTGAGTGGGAGAGTGGGGAATAAATGGGGCGTGTTCCCGAAGGGACGTGGCGTCTTCCCACGAGTACGCTCACGTGCCTCCCTTACGCTGCGCTCGGCCTGGGAGAGTGGGGAATAAATGACGTGTGTTCCCGAAGGGACGCGGCGTCTTCCCGCGAGTACGCTTATGTGCCTCCTTTACGCTGCGCTCGGCCTGGCCCTAAAAAAATGGTAGTTTTGGCTGTTCATGCAGGCCCAAGACTACTTTAAGCAGCACGCTAGACCAAGAGGCTCACGCATACATCTAATTACGGCGGGCGCGCATCTGCCTGGCCTGACTGGCTTATCGCAGTCTAACAAACACGCCCCAACCTGAGCAGGCGTTGAGAAGCACGAGAGACACACACAACTCTGCCCCCGGTTGCAGTCTTTACTCGACTATCTCCGCGTCGCATAGCTCCTCCCTGTCCATGCACTCAGAGCAACTCTAACAGCTGCCCTATATTAGGAGGGCTGTTTTCGTGTATAGGGCACCTGTTTTAGCGTTTTAGGGCACAAAAACTGTTTCTGCTTTACCGGCTGCCCTATAATAGAGCACCTACTCTCCAACAGCTGCCCTATTTTAGGGCATACATAGCCAATTCGAAACTAAATTTGAACCAAATTTAAGATAGTTTGACAACATTTCATACATAAACTTCGACAAACTGACCCAAATTTAAAAGTTCAACCTAACAAACTTCGAACCTAGACCTAAACTAGTGGCCCATAGCCAATGCTTTCTAGTTGACACCGGAATCGTCATCAGAATCAAAGTCCGATAAACCGGACTCGTCGGAAGAATCCCCGATATCGATCACCGGAGTCGAGGATGTGGACGGGCTGGCCTCCGTCTTCGGCTTCTTCGCGCCCCGGCTCGCGAAGAACTCCTCCTCCGCCTTCACGAGCTCGGGGTTCTCCTGTCGGAGCTTCTCCATCGCCGCCTCATCCGCCTGCGCGGCCCGGAGCTGGTGGCGTGCCTGCCGGTCTTCCTCCTCGATGGCGCGGCAAACCACGCGAAACTCCGGAGCCACCGTAGCCACTGCCGGAGCCGCGGTTTTGGTGCGGCCACATCGGCGGCGGCGACGGCCAAATCCGGAGCGGGGAAGGCCGCGGTGGAGGGTGGGGGGCGTCGGCGGGGGTAGGGGAGGTGGGGGAGGTGGAGGCGGCGGCGGATCTACGTCGGAGCAGCGGCGGGGGGGGGGGGGGGGGCGAATCGCGGTGGCGGTCGCGGCGGCTGCAGCTGATTCACGCGCGGGGGCATCGGGGGGAGGGAAACTGAAAGCGGTTGGGCCGCGCGCGCAGAAATGGAATGGATAGGGCAGGGCCGCGCGGCCCTTCTCTGCCCCATATATGGGGCAGAGAGGACCAATTTTTGGGGCAGCCCTATTATAGGGCACCACATAGGGCAGCTGTTGGAGATCGTTTTTTTCCCTCTGGTGACCTATAAAACCCTTTTTAGGGCACATCTCCTAGTAAAGTGCAGCTGTTAGAGTTGCTCTCAGCTCGTTAAGATATTAACAAATTCCTAGTTGTTACTTTTGTATTATGTAGTTTGTAGTGTAGGCGCTAAACCAGTACATGCACTTTTTTTCTGAAAAGGGTATGAGTTTGCACCTAGTAATGTACAGTATGAGATATTAATCTTAGTCATATCAGCACTCTCAGTCGTAGTTTGGCTCTAAACGCGCCAACCCCTTCTTCTTCTAGTTTGGCTCTAAACCCCCGGAGATGCTCTATTCCCGACTCCCCAGGCAAGCAGAGGAACCACTCCTCTGCAGTACCAAAAGCAAGCAGGGGAGTCTGTCAATCCCCCACCACCGGCGACGCGATTTCGAGATCCCCATCCACTCCTCCCCCACCACCGGCCAGATGGCGCGTCGGCGTCGCCATCGCGCGTTCGGCGGCCGCCTGCGCCCGGAGCTCCGCCTGGCGTACGGCTCCCGCGCCCGCCCGCTCGGCGCCGCCATCCTCGCCCTCCTTCGCCCGCCCCCTCCTGCAGGCGTCCCCTGCCGCTGCGCGCCCGCCGGCTGCCTCGAGTGCCGCCGCTGGGCGCACCTCCTCCGACCCGGGGACCCCGTCGCGTACCGCCGCCTCGTCACCCGCGCCGTCTGCGCCGTCCAGCAGACGCCCGCCCCGCCCCCGCCGCCGCGGCACACCCCGGGCAGCGGCGGTCACTCGCAGGCCAAGGTTCTCCCTCTGCCATTCTTGCTTTTGTCTTGCGTAGGTTCCTACAGTAGTTTTTCTTTTTCTGAGGTCGTCTGTTTGCCTGCCTGCACGGTGCTCCACGGACGCGCAGCTCGTCCACGAGGCGACCAAGATGACCTGGACCGACAGCTACGGCACAACTAACAACGTCCTCTGCAACGGCATCCGTCAGGTACACTGAATGCCATCTTTTCTTTCCTGGAAACAAAACCCCAGTCAGTGGTTACTGAAAAATTCATCTAACATGCACTGAATGCAACCTCTTCTTGCTCTTTTTACTATATAGAGAGTACATTAATAATGCTTGTAAATCCTTATGCTTTACCAGGGTGGCCTTGCCGGTAGCCTTGTTACCTCTTCACCCTGGGATATTCTCTTGCAGAGAGTAAGTGCAGGAGAAACCTTTTTTTCTCTCAGTCACGTGTGAGGACTTCCTCATGTTATTTTGCCTGACACAAGCTCCTTGTGTTTCAGATTGGGGATATGCTCATGTTCTATCTGCTCATGCATTCGTCCGTCTTCTTGCCCATTAGGAAGAGTGATTTTCTTCAGGTCACTGGTGTTCCACTCAACATTGTTCTGCAGAAGCGTATGTCCTCAAGTAGGATGGCAGCGAACCAACGATCCAAATCCGTCAAAGCCAAATGCCACACGGTATGCACAGATCTTGTAGCCAGTTACAATTCAGTTTTGATATTGATGCCAACTTAAATCTCTGCTTCCAATCCGAAAGCTATCCAGATTACGATTAATTTCACCTTGGCTATGGGATTTCTTAATAATCTCCTTTTACGCTACATGCCTAAAATGTCTTTGCGACCTCGCTGCTGAATGTTCTTTTAGCACACAATCGCACTGTGAATGCTAAGTTGGTTTTCTCTAATAAGCTGATCAGATAATGCATGTCTTTGTGATTTCAGTGCTACATGTGGCGTAACGCACAGATGGCACAAAACTTATCTGGAAGCAATCCTGTCAACAATTCAAAATCTGGGGTTGACTGCTCAGATAACACTCAGAAAATTGACGCTCAACCAAGTTCTGGAACTTGTGATGCTACTAGAATTATAGAGCCTAAATGTTCAGGTGATGGATGTAACTGTTCCAGTTGTGTTACCCGGAAGCCTAGGAAAAGAAAAAGGTTATATAGTTGGCAACGCCGCAGTAAGCAGAAGCAGGCGTGTTTGGAAGATTGGTCAACAGAGTTAAGTAAATTAAACAAGAGTAACTACGCTGTGTGTAATCTCTTACCAGATGGCTCAACTGCTGAAGTGAAGAATCAAAGACACTCCTTGCAGCCTACTGCAGACAACACTTCTCTTGGAACGAACAATGATAATAATGTTCAACAAATCCAAGAGCCATGCAATGTACCTTCCCAGGGTCTATCATGTGGCAACAAAATAACAGGAGACCAATATACAAGGCCCCAAGTAGGACTCTCCAGATACTTACAACTGTATCTCAATTCCCTCCCCATCTACTGCTATTTGTTTTGTACTGTATTTTTTGTGTGCTTACATTTAATGTTATAAATATTGTTAGAAAGTGTGAAACACAATAACTTGGGCTAGTTTCACTGACATGCTAATCCTAGGGTCACATGTCAGTGAGATAATGGAATTGCAATTCCTCAATACCACCTCTTTGCATATTTTACTAGCGTGTGGGGTGAACAACAGCGCAACAGATGTCTTGTGCCTAACATGGTAGAAAATAGGCCAGAACCATATTTCTTCTTAGTATTCTCAGTTATAGTCATACGCAAATCATAAAATTGGATATTTGTTACTCAAACCATGACATGCTGTTGGAGGGTACCATTTATGATTCCAGTCAAGTCCATGTGTTCAATACTATATGCATTCCTTCCATTTTTGTTTCATCTGCTAAATTTACTCTGCTTAAAAAAAGTGGCTAAAGGGGGATGGATCCCTCCCTTAACTCTATGTTGTTTAGGAAGGGGATAGACCTCTTCGCGATTTCTTTCATGTGGATAGCACCCCCTGGAGTCGAACGCGGGTGGGCGAGTTCACCACCATGAACTCTAGCCACCACGCGAGAACTTGGTTCTCACGTTTACTCTGATAATCATGGGAATGTTTCTAGTGATCATTATTGGTCTGGTTACTTTTTCTTTTGACAGAATATCCTTGTCATTAGGCTTATACTCTACCCTTTCATGAATGTTGTGTAGACAAGTGAGCCTTTCTACTAATTTATGCAAAGGTTGGGTGGGCCTGGCATCTGTGGTTGAATTCATCAGCCCATCTGATAGTATATGTTTAATGCTATTTTCACGTGGCGCTGCTCATATCTGTGCTGCTGCATCCCAAGTTAGGGCTGGTGACTTGATCTCAAGTCAGCCAGAATATCTTCTGAATTAGGCTGATTAGTTTGAGTATGTTTCCAAGTAATGCTTGTCATGTCCTGAAGCTTTGTTCATTATTTCTTATCTCAAAAGATTCTACCGTTGCATTTCGATCAAGAAACCGAAAATGATATTAAGCTCCAAACCTAAATCTGCAATGGTGTTCCCCGTATCCAACATCTGACCACCAAAGTCGACTACTGTACGCCCATCCCGCCCATGCCCTGAAACTCGGCGAAACTAAAATATGCAAAGTGCAGCACATGACAATTTTGTAGTTTCTGTGCACATTTCTATCTGCCTTTTGATACTGGGCTTTTCTGTTTGGAATGAACTGTATGTTGCTGCAATTTCTTTAACATGTTTTTGTACTTGCAGAGTGGTCCCGTCTGCTTCAATTGCCTTTTGTTGAATGCTTCGAAATGTGTATCAGTAGATTCTCTCATACGAAGACACAGTATTTTCTATAACAAAGGAATATCCAAGAACGTATTCCATCGCAGCAGTATCCTTTTGTTATTTGTTTACCCGCCAAAACTTTAAGTGTATCAATCTCTGTAACTGCAACCGGTGTTACTGTTAACAAAATTGTTCTGAAGTTGCAGTAAGTGAAGATTTAGATTGAGTTTAAACCAACTCCCGTTTTTTTCTTGTTGGGGTCTAAAGCAAGAGCATCAGTGGATGGGTGCAAGGTTCTGTGCGGAAGTGATATAGATTATTGGTGACTCATGTTGCAATATGGGACCTTCTGTGCTGCTGTGTCGCCAGATGTACTTTTTCATAGCACAGATTTTGTGTGATGTTGGTAATAAACGGTAGTATGCTGCCGTATTTCGTTATGGTTTACTCACTGTAATATTTCTAGTTACCATTGATCATATCATCTGATTTACAGATGTCCTCTATTTTGTAAGCCATTTTGTAAACAAAATATACGTTCCTATATTTTAGAGATGTCCTATACATATTTTCTTTAGGTATGAAATGTGCCTATAAATCTGGAGGTAAACTAATTAAACAATGAAATGAATATATGAAATACAACAAAATATATGTTCCTATATTTTAGAGATGTCCTATACATATTTTCTTTAAGTATGAAATGTGCCTATAAATCTGGAGGTAAACTAATTAAAAAATGAAATGAATATATGAAATAAATCTTGCTGTATCTTTTCATTATCTAACATGTTATTTTGAGGAAACTTTTGAATTGTTCAAAACAACTTGTAAATAGTTTACATTTATCAGTGTCTTCATGTCCTCCTTCAGATGATATGGACAAATGCATGATATTTGAAAATCAAAATCAATTGATTTCAGGCTAATTTCTTCTGGTAACAAGAACTGGCCTTATGGATATTGTTTCATAGCTCTGATATGTTTCATTCTATATTAATCCCGTTGCTGCATGTGCTCTATATTTCATAGGATGTCTTCTGAACATTTACATACAGCATGTACAGTAAAAAAATACTAAAATCCGAGTTCGTTGAATACTGGCATTTGAAGTTTCACAGTTCGGATTTCGCAACTCTTACTATATATTAATATGTTAATTCATTTGTTGTTTCCACATTAACTTTCTGTACTAATCTAGCATTGCATATATCAATTGTGATACTATCTTCAAAATTTCCTTAACACGGTTAGACTTGACTAATAAAAGGAAAAGAAAAGATGCACTATCTCTTATAAAGCGCATGTTTGGAATCAAGGGGTGTTGCATGAAGTTCTTCCATTGCGACTGCGATGGATCTGCCACAAGAAATTCTAATTGCCTGTGAGTCAACAGATTTGATTCGTACTATTTTGCCAGTAAAGAGCCAACGTGGCTTTTGTTTGTTGTCCAACTTATGCAGGCTCATATATTCAACTTTTCATCTATCTGACTATATTGTTGCTAGTGGCTAACGGTTCTTGTTACCAGGTGTCATGGGCTACTTCAACAAGTGAAAAATCTCATAAGAAATTCTAAACGCTGTCAGTATAATAAACTATTTAGGAAGCATTGTTCTGTCAAGTCTAAGGTACGTTTGGACAATTAAACCACTTTTGAGTAAAATAGAGAATCACACAACAAAACAGTTTATGGCTATTTTGTCTCACTTCTACTTTTTGCTGAAGTATCCTGTATTATTTGCTCTAAATTTTGAATGTTAGAGAGGAAAACCATCTCCTCTACTCCCTCCGATTGGAAATAATTGGCACATGTTTGTCTAAATACGGATGTATCTAGACATATTTTAGTGTGTAGATACATCCGTATTTAGACAAATCTGTGTCAATCATTTCTGATTGGAGGGAGTACTATTTTTCTTCCAATTAGAACAGGGAAAATAGTATTTTTGTTATGGCATGACATAGTTGTCTCTTAACTGTTATGCTGATCAGACATGATATAAGCGAATTATTGAACCTAGATGCATAATTATACACAGTATATGTTTAGCGTTCTACACCTGCTGGTATATTATTTACTTGGTTAAAATAGCACAAATTTGTTAATGTGAAACTAGAAGAATGATGTCATATTCTCTTTCAATATAAAGCAGGTCGTAGAGGATGGGTTCCCTTCAGCTGATCTGGCCAAAAACGAAGGAAGCATACAATATTCAGTAAGAGGAAAATCAGCATTTTGTGATGGATCTTTTGCTCAATTGGAAGCTTACACTACGCACCAGCAAGTTGTATCCTTTGTCTGGGCAGTGTTGGCACGAATCATACCGGGGCCTTTGCTTGGCAATCCTTCTAGTAAGAGATCTTTGAGGATAAACATTTGGAAGTTTATAAGGTTAGGAAGGTATGAAACATTTCAAGTAACTGATTGTATTGGTGAGCTGAAAGTATCACATTATTCTTGGCTATCAAAAATTGGATTCACTGGTTGCTGTTGCTCTGTACCATTGAGAAAAGACACTGAGGTATCAAGTGGCATGGAGGAGCAGAAACAGAACAACCTCTTGCGTTGTTGGATGAGCTGGTTATTTTCTGATGTTGTGATACCATTGATCAGTACATACTTTTATGTTACAGAGAAGGAAACACAGCGATATGATGTTTTCTATTATCCAAAGTCAGTTTGGAGGAATCTTACTAGCAATGCTGTCGCTTCCTTGAATCCGAAGAGCTTCAGGACTTTGAGTGGTACATCAAGGAGATCAATAAGACTTCTGTACCGATCTTCAACAGTGAGATTTCTTCCAAAAACAAAAGATATGAGACCATTAGTAAATTTTAAAGCTCAATCAAAGGATGATATTCTCAGTAAGTGTAACTTAGTCATCAAGAAAGTAAGGGATGAGAATCCAGAGGTGTTTGGTTCTTCTGTTTTTGAGTACGATAGTGTTCACAAAAACCTTTCCAGTTTTATCTCTTCAGTAAGAAGACAGTTGAAGGAGCTGAAGATATATATCGTTGTTGCTGATGTATCCAAGGCATTTGATTGTGTTGATCAGGACATGCTACTGAAAATTATGGATGAAGTTCTGAAACATGATGAGTATGTCTTGAGAAAATGTGCGAAAGTAATATACAGTAGGTCTAAGGATGCGGTTTACCGCTTTGATTCAAATCTCTCTGTCAGCAACGGAAACAACATCCACGATTTCTCAATTCAGCCATCGTCAAGTGGTGGCATTCTTGTTGATCAGGTACTGTATCAGAGCTCATTTCATTTATTCTCCTGGGGTTGACTTATAAGTGAACGTGACTGCTATTAAAATATATGTAACAACCACTAAACAACATTCAAATGCTTGTCACTGGAAGTCAAATCTGCTCAAATATAATATTTTGTTTGTCTCATTTAGTTGTGGGGTTGGTTTTGCATTTTCACCCGTTTTGTCTATAGAAGTGTATTCAAGAGTGAAGCTTAATACAACTCTATGTAGCACCTACACAATTACTTAAACTAGTTAATGTGAAGTAGACCCTGATTTGGAATTAGCCATATGCCGAACTTCTGTTCCTGTTACATGTTCATCATTTTACAGTCCAGAGACTTGGTAAATCGATATGTGGCTTCGTATGACATATTTCTTAAACCAGAATCACATAATGGATTTTTTTCTGGTGATGCGAAAGTGCTCTGGAGCGAGTTTTTATAATGTAAATATCCTAATATAAGTAGTAAAAATAGAACTAACTGGTTGATAATTTGATAGGTAATAAATACAACAGAAAAAAAGAACTAATCCTCACCTCTCGGTCAGGTCCTAAGAATATTTGGCTGTAAATTGTCACAAAAGGGGGCCTGTTACTTCTTTTTGCTGTCGCTCAATCTTTTTGGACAATCTGTTTACTTCCTGTTTTTCCTTGATAAAAGTGTCAACCAGCAGAATGTCTTAAATCCTTACTTTCTTTGTGGGAAATCAGGGAACTGTTACTATAATCCGGAAGGAAGAGCTTCGTCGCATCCTTTTTGAACAAATCAAGTGTAATATTCTGAAGATTGGTCAAAACTTTTACTTGCAACAATAGGGATTGCTCAAGGAAACAAGTTATCTTCCAACCTTTGTTCCCTGTACTATGGCCACCTTGAAAATTCCGTGGTATTGAATTTTCTGCATGATGAAATGATTAATTCTGGAGATGCTGTTTCAGAACCGGAGTATTTGTTGATGAGGTTCATTGATGATTTCATGTTTATCTCTTTCTCAAAGAAGCATGCTTTAAACTTCTTTAATAGGATGAGAAGAGGCTTTGTGTACTACAACTGCTACATGAATGACAGAAAATATGGTCTCAACTTCAAAGTTGGAAGTAGCGAGCATTGCCATAATAGACTCTACAGGGGTGATGATGGAGTCGATTTCATTCCATGGAGTGGTTTACTCATAAATTGTGAAAATTTAGAAATTCAAGCTGATTATACAAGGTACGTCTGTTGTGTCTATTTTGTTGATTCAGTTCATCAGTACAGTGATAAATTTCATTGATATAGACCAAGGATCTAGGACTCTTGACCCGTTTTTAACCCTGAGAAACAAATGAACCACTGCTCTTGTTTTGCCATCTTGCTGTTGATACCTGGACTAATCATTAGTCATGAATTTCTTTTAAACCACAGCAAATTATATAAGGTAGAATGTTGATACAAGACACCAGGATTTTCCTATATTTTTTTAAAGCTTGTTGAAACTTACAATAGATCTGTGCAGTTCACCAGATGTTTATTCAGTTCCTTCCTGGATACTTATTCTAACCTTGTCTTGAAGACAGAAGTTGATTATTTAGCTATCCATCAGCTTCATTGCTTGTCTTTCGTAGATGTTAAGATGTCCATTTATTTTAATTGCCTAAATTTCGTATTGTTGTTCTTACTGGTTTTGCAGTTCCAACACTCCCATATTTTGTTCAGTAAGTATCACAGACGAATTTATCTAACCAAAAGAACTAACAATGAGTATGCACATTTTTTAACAGGTATTCAGATATCACGATCATGTCCACGATCACTGTGAAGTTTCATTCTTCCATGAAGTGCCTTAGAAGTAAGCTATGTCATTATATGTGTCCAAAGTGTCATCCCATTTTCTACGACTCCAACATCAACTCGCCAGGCACCGTACGACTGAATGTATATCAGGCCTTCCTGTTATGTGCGATGAAATTCCATTGCTACATCCGAAGGTTGCCGTATTCCAGCATGAGCAAACCGGAGGTTCTGCATATCATCAAGAAAACCTTCAGGTATTAGATCATTTCTGGACGTGCGCTCACAGTATTTCATCCAGCCTACTGTTTTACTCTCTCTCTCTCTCTCTCTCTCTCTGAATTGTATCAAACAAGGTATATAATGTAAATTCAGTTTGACATTTTTAGCAACTTTCCCCCTTTTTCCTGTTAAACAGATACATGCATAGTCGCATTATCACCCGCATGCGAGATGCGGAGCTTCAATACGGTGTGCGCCCGGTCCTAAAGCTGAGGCGCAAAGAAACCATCTGGCTCGGACTATCTGCGTACATCCGTGTTCTTCGGAAAAAGCAATCGTGTCACAGGGACCTGTTGGCGCTGTTGACAGCAGAGGTCGGGGATACGGCCACATGGACCGCAACTCCGACAGTTTGCGCTACGCCGTCGATGACTCTCACTCTTCGATGTTCTGGAAGTTCAGATATTAGTCACAAGTCTACCGGGATGCGGCTTGTATGCAGCTCCACCTTCCACTTCTGAAATGGCATCCTGCACTCATCATGTTTGCGCTGAGATTTCACTTACAGCCCTATGTTGTGCTTTTGTATGCTCCTATGCCTGGGACCATGTGTCTGACTAGCTCTACATCATTTTAGTCTAGCCCTATGTCTGTGCTTTTGTATGCTCACCAGATTATTTTTGTATAAACAAATGGCTAGAAGTCCAAGAGTGGCATCCAAACGATTCCTTCCTGTTTAATCTTGATGGGCAAGTGAAGTGATGGGTGCCCAACTCTACATTTGGCAACCACTCAGGTGTCTCTTTCAGTTTGATCAATCACTCAGGTGCAATTGTACATTGTACATGCTGAGAATAATATTGCCTCTACATTCGATCCTTAAAATCCTGCTCAGAATTAATAGTACAATTGAGAACACTAGCGGTGAACTTGCAGATTTGTGTTGAGGAAAGAGAAATTCAGAACACTGGTATTAAACCGCTCCTAATCTGACAATGTCCTCTTATTTGTAATATATAAGATCACCCCAGTCAACAAAAGCTATTTTTTTTAGAATAATACATTTTTTTAATTAAAATCAAAAAATAATATGCGTTTTCAAAGTTTTTTAAAAATAATACGGCCTCGTCTGCGCCGTGGACGAGCAGGCCCCGTCGTCTGCGCCGTGGACGAGCAGGCCTTATCGTCTACGCCGCAGACGACCACCTAATCGTTTATGGCGTAGACGATAGGTACCTATCGGCTACGGCGTCAATTAGGGTGTATTATTTTTAAAAATCTTTGAAAACACGTATTATTTTACGAATTTAATTAAATAAATGTATTATTTAAAAAAAATAGCGTCAACAAAACAACCAAAACCAGCTCGTGTCACGTCTTGCCACAGACAAATATATAGCTGGCGAATCCTTTTTCTTTTCCAGAACCTTCATACATAGCTGGCGCCTCATGGTTCCTTTCTTGTCCGTGTACGAATAAACGCACTAATCCGTCATCTCGTACAAGTGTGGCCTGTGGGTTCTGAACTCAACGCTACCCACAACAATGTCCTTGCCGCAGGAACAAGTCCGACCGGTCCCGGTCATGGACACGGCTCCGGGCGACGCCGCTACCATGAGGATCATGGCCTACGACAATCATGGCATCTCGGTGCTCATCACGCCGGTCGGCACCGGCATCAGTATTGCCTCGTTGTAGGGCTTCCTGGTCCTGCAAGAGGCGGCCAAGAAGGAGGAGGACCCGCTGGCGGAGCGGAAGTAGTGGTTTCGGGAGATGTGGGGGTGGTTGATGGTGCTGGCGATGGTGGCGGCGTTAGTGGCGTACCAGGCGGGGCTCAATTCGCCTGGCGGCTTCTGGCAGGACAACAGCGGCCACCACCATGCTGGCGACCCGGTGCTGGGTGACCAGGGTGGCTCTCATTTTTGCCACCTTCGTCGACCTCGCCAGCCTCGTCGACGCCTACATCGCTGGCATCTCACTTTGCTCATCGGATTTCAAAATACCCTAAGGGCTCATTTGATTCATATGATTTTCAAATGATTTGGTAGGATTAGAATCCTATAGGATTTTTTTCCTTCGACAGCGATTTAACTCATATGATCACATTCCATAGAAAAAATTCCCATACGAATTTTGTAGTGCAAACTTCATAGGAAAATAACATGAGGTTAGACCTCATGGAAAATTTCCTTCACCCAATAAAAGAAACTTTCTCTTCCTATAGGATTCCATTAGACATGCCATTCCATTACTATTAATTTCCTATTCCTTTCTTTTCCTATAAAACCGAACTTGTTTAAGTTGTCCACTATGATCACTGGCGCCATTTGTCTACTGTATTTTGCTGACTTGACATATGGTTGATCGGTCCGATAGTCCACATGGCGGATAGTGCTGTCTCCTGTCAGCTCTTCTACCAGTGTGGACCCCGCCTGTCAGTGCAAAGAAGAAATAGATAATCATAGAGCGCCGGTGGGATTGGAGCACACGACCTGCCGATCAAACCCGTCGAACGTGCCTCTTGCCAGCAGAGACGTTCCCCCAATGCTCGCCATGCAGCTGTCCAAGCCGTTCCTGCTGCCGAGCGCCATGACCGCGACTGTGCTCCAGAAGATGGCGACGGCGGGGCGGCCCCAACAAGGTCCGGGACAAGCTAGGTGCATGGAAAGCCTTACAGGAAGGACGCCCGAACTAGCGGCCATGGCGGTGAACGCTCTCATGATCCAGGCCAACATGGCCGACGAGGACCCGCCGTTCGAGGTAGCGCCGGCCGCGGGGTGTGTGGATGTATTCGACGCGCTCGTGCCGTCCGACGAGTGTCTCAGAGGGCCGCGTCACGCTGGTGGCTGCCATCCAGCTGCTCGACCCTTCCCGGCGCTACGAGGCGGTGGACGCGGATGCTTGGCGCGGCCGGGACCAGCGTCGTGAGGTTTAAAATGAGGAGCCTGCACGTACGTCGGTGGACTGCAGGCGAGGAGCTCGTCGGGTGCGCGAGCTGGCGCGCGGAGCGGCAGAAGCTGACGGCCATGTGCAGTGGACGGCGGTGCCGGCAAGAGGGTGCAGACGCCGCTGTGATATGGTATGGAGCCTGTCGCCAGGGTGCTCGCCGGGATGGGGCTCAAGACGGTGCGCAAGCGCAACCCGGACGTGAAGATTGGCAGCACCTGACATGGACGCTGATCGATCGAGCTGCTAAGCCGAATTGCCGATTCCAGCAGGCGGTGTTCCTTTGTACTCCGTAAATGTGTTGCACATGCTCGCCGCGGGTGGTGTTCCTTTGTGCCACCACGACGGCACGCCGTTTGCCGCGTTCCCAGCGAGCACGCGGACGCGACTCAGAGCGCTGCACATCACGCCCCGGCGCTCGTCCGCATCCGCCATTGTCAGCGGCGTGCTCGTCCTAGCGAGCGCGGGTGAAGACGACCTGAGCCCGCCGCCCGCGTGGAGCTCGTACACTCCGCCGTCGCCGGGAGAAAATGCAGTGGGGGTGGTTGAGAAGAGTCTCTCCTCGACGTCAACGAGGATGAGGCTGAGGCATGGAGAGAAGCCTCTGGCAGTTTTTTCTCCATCCCCTCGTCAGTAAATATATCTCAAGGAGGAAATATTTTTTTTTTGAGGGAAAAAAAGAGAAAAGGATCAAGGAGAAAAGAATTAGAGCTCACGAGAAATGGAAATAGACCTCAAACTTTTCACCGAGAAGGCCCAAGTATAAACAAATGGCTAGAAGTCCAAGAGTGGCATCCAAACGATTCCTTCCTGTTTAATCTTGATGGGCAAGTGAAATGATGGGTGCCCAACTCTACATTTGGCAACCACTGAGGTGTCTCTTTCAGTTTGATCAATCACTCAGGTGCAATTGTACATTGTACATGCTGAGAATAATATTGCCTCTACCTTCGATCCTTAAAATCCTGCTCAGAATTAATAGTACAATTGAGAACACTAGCGGTGAACTTGCAGATTTCGTGTTGAGGAAAGAGAAATTCAGAACACTGGTATTAAACCGCTCCTAATCTGACAATGCCCTCTTATTTGTAATACTCCTATATAAGATCACCCCAGTCAACAAAACAACCAAAACCAGCTCGTGTCACGTCTTGCCACAGACAAATATATAGCTGGCGAATCCTTTTTCTTTTCCAGAACCTTCATATATAGCTGGCGCCTCTTGGTTCCTTTCTTGTCCGTGTACGAATAAACGCACTAATCCGTCATCTCGTACAAGTGTGGGTTCTGAACTCAACGCTACCTACAACAATGTCCTCACCGCAGGAACAAGTCCGACCCGTCCCGATCACGGACGCGGCTCTGGGCGACGCCGCTCCCATGAGTCATGGACCACGGCCAACGGCAATCATGGCATCTCGGTGCTCACCACGCCGGTCGGCACCGGCATCAGTATTGCCTCGTTGTAGGGCTTCCTGGTCCTGCAGGAGGCGGCCAAGAAGGAGGAGGAGGACCCGCTGGCAGAGCGGAAGAAGTGGTTCTGGGAGATGTGGGGGTGGTTCATGGTGCTGGCGATGGTGGCGGCGTCAGTGGCGTACCAGGCGGGGCTCAATTTGCCTGGCGGCTTCTGGCAGGACAACATCGGCCACCACCATGCTGGCGACCCGGTGTTGCGCGACCAGGCACTGGTGGCTCTCATTTTCGCCACCTTCGTCGACCTCGCCAGCCTCGTCGGTGCCTACATTGATGGCATCTCACTTTGCTCATCGGACTTTAATCCTTTGATTCATAGGATTTTCAAATGATTTGGTAGGATTAGAATCCTATAGGATTTTTTCCTTCGGCATCCGTTTAATTCATAGGATCACGTTCCATAGGAAAAATTCCCATAAGAATTTTGTAGTGCAAACTTCGTAGGAAAATAACATGTGGTTAGAGCTCATGGAAAATTTCCTTCACCCAATCAAAGAAACTCTCTTCCTATAGCATTCCTCTTAGACATGCCATTCCATTACTATTAATTTCCTATTCCTACACTTTTCTTTTCCTATAAATCAAAGCCCAACTTGTTTAATTTGTCCACTACGATCGCTGAGGGCATTTGTCTACTATATTTTGCTGACTTGGCGTACGGTTGACCGGTCCAATAGTCCACATGGCGGATAGTGATGCCCTGTCAGCTCTTCTACCAGTGTGGACCCCGCCTGTGAGTGCAAAGAAGAAATAGACAATCATAGAGCGCCGGTGGGATTGGAGCACACGACCTGGCGACCAACCCGTTGAACGTGCCTCTTGCAATCAGAGACGTTCTCCTAACGCTCGCCATGCAGCTGTCCAAGTCGTTCCTGCTGCCGAGCGCCATGGCCGCGACTGGGCTCCAGAAGATGGCGACGGCGGGGCGGCCGCAACAAGGTCCGGGACAAGCTAGGTGCATGGAAGGACGCCCGAACTAGAGGCCATGGCCATGGCGGTGGACGCTCTCATGATCCAGGCCAACATGGCCGACGAGGACCCGCCGTTGGAGGTAGCGCCGGCCGCGGGGGGTGTGGTGTGGATGTGTTCGACGCGCTCGTGCCGTCCGACGAGTGGCCCGAGACCCGCGGTGTCTCGGACGGCCGCGTCAGGCTGGTGGCTGCCATCCAGCTGCTCGACCCTTCCCGGCGCTACGAGGCGGTGGCGCGGCCGGGACCAGCGTCGTGAGGTTCAAAATGAGGAGCTCGTCGGGTGCGTGAGCTGGCGCGCGCAGCGGCAGAAGCTGACGGCCATGCGCGCAGTGGACGGTGGCGCACGGTCCGGGTCGTGCCGGCAAGAGGGTGCAGACGCCGCCGTGATATGGTATATGGAGCCTGTCGCCAGGGTGCTCGCCGGGATGTGGACGCTGATCGATCGAGCTGCTAAGCCGAATTGCCGATTCCACCACGACGGCGGAGCGCGTCTGCGACGGCACGCCGTTTGGCGTGTTCCAGCTCGATCCCCTGCCTCGTTCCCAGCGAGCACGCGGACGCGACTCAGAGCGCTGCACATCACGTCCCGGCGTGCGTCCGCATCCGCCATTGTCAGCGGCGTGCTCGTCCTAGCGAGCGCGGGTGACGACGACCTGAGCAACATATGGGATTCAACACGGGTTGGTGTTGTTTTGTTAATTTAATTTACACAACATCTGATCTAAAACATAGCATCAGTTGACATCGACGCTTCATTTACTACGAGTCCAGAAATTTATCCAAGATGCAACATATGGAACTTCAGTCGCTACGACCGAATAATAGGAGAGGACCAAACTCCTCTCACCAAATATCCAGAAGCAGTGCCACGAATGAATCTTCTTCTGGCCTGGTAGGTACCAAGTAACAACAACCAGGACCATGTAACAATTTTTATAACTAGCTAACTAAAATACTCATCACCAGCATCCAAGCACTTGCCCTGCCGTCCATCAAACAACGGCGGCTCTTTCTTTGCAGACCGTCGACGACGCGGCTAAGACCCGATGCCCGCGACTTTTCCCTTGGCTTGAGCCGCCGCTTGCTGCGCTGCAGCCGCCGCCGCGGCAGCTGCAGCAGCGGCCGGAGACTGGGGCGGAGAAGCTGGGGCGGCCGGTGGTGTTCCCTGAGGGGATCCAGCAGCGGCCACATGCTGCTGCTGAACCTCGCCAGTACTGTTAACCTGCGCCAGCACGGCCTTGATCTGGGCGCCGGTGAGGGTCTCACGCTCGAGGAGGGCGCTGGCAAGCGCATGCAGCTCCCTGTCGTAGGTCGTCAGGATCCGCTTCGCGTTGCCGTAGGCAGTATCCAGCAGCTCCTTCACCTCCTGCTCGATCAGGCCCCGCGTGTGAGTGCTCATCGCCTTCCCGTCGTCGTCGTAGTTGTACGAGACGAGGCCCAGCCGCTTGCTCATGCCATACTGGGTGACCATGGCCTTGGCCAGCCGTGTCGCCTGGCTCAGGTCCGACGAGGGGCCCGACGTCACCTCACCTTCCCCGAAGATCAGCTCCTCCGCCACGAACCCGCCCATATACATGTCCAGCATCGCCAGCATCTGCTTCCGTGACAACTTGGTCTGGTCCTCGTCTGGCAGCTGCATCACCATGCCCAGGGCCATCCCACGAGGGACGATGGTGGCCTTGTGGATGGGGTTGGCTCCGTCCGTGTGCAGCGCGACCAGGGCATGCCCTCCCTCATGGTACGCAGTCATCTTTCTGTTTTCATCGGATATCACCGCGGACTTGCGCTCGCTGCCCATCATGATCCTGTCCTTGGCGAACTCGAGGTCCTGCATCGACACAGATTTCGCCCCGTCCATGGCGGCCTTGAGTGCCGCTACGTTCACCAGGTTTGCAAGGTCTGCACCTGAGAACCCAGGTGTTCCCCTGGCAATGATTTTCAGATCCACATCATCAGCTTTCAAGACCTGCAGTTCAGGGAGAAGTATGGTCAAGTCAGCAACTTGCCTAATTTGGCCAATCCATTAAAGCATTACTATAAAAGAATTCAAGGGATCAAGGGTTTGCCTTTGTCATGTGAGTTTCCAGGATCTGCCTTCGGCCCTCAACATCTGGATTCGGCACCACAATATGACGGTCAAAACGCCCAGGCCTAACAAGGGCTTTATCCAGAGACTGAGGGAAGTTTGTTGCTGCAATCACGATGATCCCATCATTCTGCTTAAAACCATCCAGCTCAACAAGCATCTGGTTCAAGGTCATCTTCATATACTGTTGATCTTTCGGGTTTCTGCTCCCACCAATCGCATCGATTTCGTCTATGAAAATTATACAAGGAGATCGCTTCTTCGCTGCAGCAAATAGATCCCTCACTCTTCTTGCCCCGACACCCACAAACATCTCCTCAAACTCGCTGCCACTGCAGGAGAAGAAAGGAACACCAGCTTCCCCAGCGATAGCCCTTGCCAGCATGGTTTTCCCTGTGCCAGGTGGGCCGACAAGCAAAACACCTTTTGGAAGCTTGCCACCAAGGCGTGTGAAACGCTGCAAAGCATGGAAGGTTCTTGTGAATATTTAAAAAAGCAAAAAGGGCAGATCACATCGAACAAAATGGAGCAATTCTAAGATCGAAAGTAAACTTATCAACTCAGCCCTACGCAAGCAGTACAAAAGCACAAAGGTGTGACAAAAGCAACAGTATATTTTATTTTGTTCTACTGGGACTTATACAGCTACAAAGTAAAGCAGCGCAAATCTTTCAACAGAGTGCAGGACAAACTTGAAGTGATTTTTTTATCACTTATTGAGTTTCTTTAGAGGATTAGGATGAATAAATTAGACAGAAAATGGTGCTCCTTCTGAGGGCTTAAAGGTCTATCAAATAGAGGGGGGTATAGCATGATTAATTATAAATAGTAGACCAGTTGATTTGATATTAACTTAGCTGTACTTAATTTCAGTACAGCCCAACATGTAAATGGAAAATGATGTTCGTTCTGAGAGCTTAAAAATCACAACCAATAGAGGGGAAAAGAGGGATGTCATGATTAATTATCATGCAATAGACCAGCTGATTTGCTATTAACTTAAATGTGTTTAAATTTCAGTACAGCCCACCATGAATTTAATAGCTATGTAGTTGGGTTAGATATATTTGTTAACATTTAGTAGCTAGCTTTTTATATTTTACTAATTAATCACTGTCGAATAAAAACACCTGATTGATAAAACTTCACCTTGGGATCTCGTAGGTAGTGAACTATTTCCTCAAGTTCGGCTTTAGCTTCATCAACCCCCTTCACATCACTGAATTTTGTGCTCGAATCCAAGTTCGGCTGAACCTCTCATGCAATCCAAGGCCTGTGCATGATTCAAAGTCAATACAAATTACTACAGAAATTGATCAGTGATCAGGAGACAGCCATCCTACATCAAAATGCCAAACCTTTAGTAATTCCTCTATCTTCAATCAGAGCCCCAATGCCAGAGATTACAAGGAACGTAAGTGCAATGCTACGGAAGGTACGCCAAAGCTGCTCCTTGAATTGACCTGTTTCCGAAGAAACCATGTGAATTGGTGCAGCAGCGGTACCAAGAGCACCATCTTTTGTCATACGGCCAACACTCTGAAATGCTGTTAGACCACTACGGCTTTCTTCCTCCCTTGCTGAATTCGCTATTCCTGCATAGGAAAAGGTTTGTCTGATCATTCATGCACAGAAGGCAGTAAAAAAAATTAAACGCCATATGGCCATTGAAACGAGAATTTCATTAACTAGAAACCTGATCTGTTACTGGTTGAGAGTAAAATCCATGCACAAAGGCAGTAAAAATATATATTAACAGCGTATGGCCATTGAAACGAGAAATATGATATATGTTACTGGATGAGAGTGAAATACACAATGCAGAGGGTTAGGACATGACCACTGCAGATCATGTTGAATGTTAAAATTTAAATATGAGGCAGAAGGTTAAAACTAAAGGTACTGGTATCATTACAGGAACCCACTAACTAGAGGTGCAGAGTAAAATGAAAGGATATCTCCAGTGTGTCGATGTAAGGGATGCATTTGAACAAACAGCGGGTGTTTTACAAGAATCAATCGACTGCGGCAAAGTAGTAGAAATATACTAAATGTCGCGCTGGCCAGTGAAACAAGAACTTCATTAACGATAAACATGATCTACTGGATGAGTAAAATACGCGATGCAGAGCATTTAGGACATGATGATTGCAGATTTCAGAATAAAGGTACTTGAAGGAACAGCAGGTGCGTTACAAAAATGAATCGACTGCGGCGATGTAGTAGGAACCACTACCTCTCTGCAAAGTTTTAAGCAGCGGGCTCTCATCCAGCCTGTCGAGAGTGACAAGAGCCTTCACATACTGAGAGAGCGCTGCAGAGTTGTTATGCAACGAGGGCTGGCTCTCGAAGATTTGCACGACTCTTTCTGGACTAGTTCTGTAAATCTCTTTAAGAAGAGAAGCGTCGCTGGGCGTGTCAAAGTCCCGGAACATGCGGGTGAAACTACCGGCATAGCTCGATCGGTACCTCTCCTGCAACTTCTTAAGAACACTACCTGCATCAAACACACGCACACAAGTTAAGAAGAAGCACGAGTTCCTTTGTGAGAAACAGTCTAAACACGAGGCCTGGAATGCAGTGAGATAGATTGGACAGAGGAAACATAAAAATAGCATCCGGCCACAGTAATTGCTCACCAGACAGTGGTTTTTTACATCCATTTAACCTTGGGAGTGATAGTTCATGCAGAGAGAGAGAGAGAGAGAGAGAGAGAGAGAGAGAGAGAGGAGCAATACCAGCACCGTTTGCAGGTGTCCTGAAAGGAGCGGCAGTTGTTAGCCCGTTGCAGATCACGTTGGACGACCGCCTTCCAGCCTGTAACGCGAAGGTAAAAAGATCCAACATCAGTGAAGTTGAACAAAGTACGGATCTATTTCAACAGCAGAAACAGATGGCAGAGATACGATAGTGGAACAGCGCGAGCAAGAGCGTTATGTTTCTTTTTCTGAGACACTGCCTTACATTTGCAGTCCTAGCTTGGGCAGGAAAAAAATCCTAACGCTATGTATTATAAATTTCAGCCTGATTTTCTTCAGTGTTACTGCAGTACTACTCCTGTTCTATTCTGTACCCGACTCCTCATCGCGCACCCGAGATTCAGCAGCATTAAAAAGCAGCTAGAATAACGAAAACCTTGATATTTCTACTTGGTTATTTCTGTTCTCTTTCATCTTTTACAGAGCAGAAGCAGTAAGATTCTAGGTGGAACATCTGCGGCCAACTCTGGCATAGGACGCCCTAAACCCTACCTAGTGCCGACGGCGACGACACAGCGCATAGTCTCCAATATCACACACACGACCGATCTAAAAGAGGTTAATATTGTGCAGGTCTATTTCCACAGCGGTAACAATCTAAAACGGAATCACGGTAGAATCAGAGCAGGGAACAGCGACATTTTCATTCTGAAAACAAAAAAGGGTTAGACGCCGCCTCGCATTTAATTATCTGCAGCATGATCCCGATAAAGGATCGCAGGGAAGAAACCCTACACCGTTTGCTTCAGATTGTTTCCTTCCGAGTGGCAGCGTACAGGGGATGGCTGACTCATCAACGCACGCGCAAGATTCAGTAGCAGCTAGGGCGACAAGAAGAATGCCTTGTTTATCTCTACACGGCCGATGCAGTGAGATCTACTAGGGGACTCGACGACGCCCTAAACCCTAGCTACAGTCCCGTCCCGCACGCGGCGGCGCGGCGCGGCCAGGAGGGGCGTCGTGGTGCGCGAACTGACGCGCGGCCTATCTAAGCGAGGTCCGAGACGGCGGGGTCCCGTCCTCGCGGCGGGCGGAGGCGGCACCGCCGCCGGCGGACGGGAGGGGAGTAGAGGAATCTGGTTTGCGGGTAAGGGGAGGGGAGGGATCACCTTGGAGAGCGCGAGCCGCCAGGCCATGGGCGCCGCCGGAGGAGAGGAGAGCGATCGGAGTTCACAACACAGAGATTGGTGGGAGAGGAAGGAGAGACCAACCTCGACGGAAGAAGAAGAAGAGAAAATCCCTTCCGTCGAAATGGGCCGCTAAAGAAAAAAAAACAGGGTTGAAGTTTCCGCGTGGGCTTGGCCCAATACGGCGGAGGGAGCAGCAGAGCACTGCACTGTGCTGTGCACTGGCGCGGTGGGGGTTTAGTCCCACCTCGCCAGTTGAGGACGCGCGGTACCAGCATATAAACCCGCGGCTGAACGGCATGCCAGCGCCTCCCAACACGCAGTGCGGCTGGGGCTTGCTTGCCCGAGCAAGCTGGAGTCCCTTGGAATCGACCGTTGACTTGTGGGCCCCCTGGAGGGGCTCCATCTCTCTGTGTTGTTCTCCGGGGTACTCCTTTTTTTTTCTTTTCTACTATTAATCGTGCACGTGATGCATAAAATTAGCCTTTAAAAAACTAATGCATAAAATTATACCATACATATTTAATAAATATATTCCGTATTCAATTTTCAAGCTAATTTAGCTTCGAGCTCGTTAAGAGGAGACTACACCAGATTTAACATACTTGTTTTGCTACCTAAAAATTAAAGTGACACCAACAATCTCATAGTTTAGTTTCTTAGTGAAAAATTATGAACAAAAGTAGTATGTATCTATGTTTGAATAAATAACCATTGTTGTTGTTGTTGTTGTCAAATTAAGAACGCAAGCTGGTTTTGTGAAAAGTTGTTCGATGAATAAGTTTAGTGAAGTGAAATGGTATCACAGCTATGTTTGAGACACGCGGCACCAGCATATAAACCCGCGGCTGAACGGCATCCCAGACGACACCTCTGACTCCTCCTCCTTCTGTGCTCGGGTCCCCTCCTGGTGTTGGGCTTTTTTCTTTTCTATATCTCAAAAAAACTGACAAGATATAACCTATTACATTTTATGTAGCTCCCCAACAAACAATGTGCTACTTAGCTTTTTTGTTAATTCTATCTAGTGTGGCATGCCACGTCGGGAACAATGTGTTGTTCTCGTTGCATACCCTCAAAACGGGGCCGCAACAATTCTATCTAGAGTTCAGTTTCCATTTCTAAAGAGTTCTGTTTCCATTTCTAAGAGTTTGGTTGGTTTGAGGTAGCTTATCACATGTTCCACTCCATCATTTCTAAGAGTTTCCGTTCCTTGAACAAAGCAATTCAAGGGAATAGCCGCAACAATGATCCAAATTCAGGTTCACAACAAACATTTTGTTTCCTATTTATTTACCACACATTTTTTTCAGCTTTGAGCCAACAACAACAACTAAAATCCTCGGCCTAAATACTCAAAAGCATAACATATATTCCCAGGGAGGCAGGGGGGCATTGCGATTTATCCCAGCCTGCCTGCCTGCTCCACAAATCTCTCCAAAATACAACACCATCGCATCACATCTCGTCCATCCAACAGGCTAAATTAAAGTTAATGCCGCAACAATCTTCTTCTTGAGCGACCACAACAAAAGGCAGAAAACTGTACAAATTAAAACAACCGCCGTGAAAACATTTCACCGGCCTCCACTGCAGCGAGACGCCGGCACCACACCACCTCTTATTTGCCAGCTTCTCCTCGGTTTCAGCAGAGGCCTCCCGCGCGCTCGTGCTACTTAGTAGTTGTTCCTGTCGTCGCCGTCAAAGTTGAGGCCCTGGATGCCCCGGACCGTGGACTCGTAGTTGTTCCTGGCCGCGTTGGCGCTCGATGACGACTGCCTGCCGCCGCCGCCGCCCGAGGACGGCCGCCTGTTGTTGTTGGCGTCCGAGGAGGAGTGCTCGCCGGCCCGCCCCTGCGGGCTCCACCGCGGGAGCGACGGCTGGAACGTGCCCCCTGGGCTCGCGTCTGTCGTGCGGCTGCGCGCCTGCTGCTGCTCCCTGTCCGCGTCCGTGCTTGGCTCCCGGCTGCTAGAGACAGCAGGCCGCCTCGAGGACCCGCTTGACCTCCCCATGAACGACGAGTTGGAGAACTACACAGCCATTTGTTACAAGGGTCAGGTGTTACAGACCAATTCTTTAATCATGCATGTATGTACTCAAAACACTTCAGGCTACCAAGAGACGACTCACGATGGCGTCTTTCGAAGTGGACTGCTCGTGCCTGATGGGCGACTTCTGCTTGGCTAGGCTGCCGGCGTTTATCGCTGGGGGTGGAACCTGACGCCGCATGGCATCCATGTCTGACCACCCGCTCCTCCTCCCCTCTTCCGTGGCTGCATCAATTCAGTGCACAGTTAGCCACATAGAACGAACACAATCTTTGGATTTTGGAAAGACGGTGCATGTGATCAGATAGTCTCAACGGTTGATCATCATCCATCTGTATTTTTCATATGCTTATTTAAAATGGTTTCCAGAAATATACGATTACTTAACTCAAAGACCAAAGGGACAGGTAATTAATGACTAATGAGCCTGACTCCTAAATATCTGTTGTTACTAGCATTTTGTAATCTCAACCTGGTTGTAATACATGCACATTTACTAACTTGAATTTCGTGAGAAATACCATCTATTTAAATAATTCATAATTTGAATTAATATAGAATGCTATTTTTATAAAACATACAAACATATGAAAGATTAAAAAATTGCATGTTAATTTATCTTAAGCAAAAAACTAAACTCATCGTAGGATAAAACCAACGATGAGATGGACAGTATACCTGACTGTCGATTTGCCATAGGAGCCATCCCAGAGCTTTGTCCTGCTGCCGGGACCTAACATAAGAGGAAAGAAGCAAAAGGTCAGCATAAAACCCACATATATGCAAGCAATGAGGACAGGGGAAACAGTTGCTATGGACTGACCATGGCACGCGGTGGAGCACTGGTCATCTGTGACTGTTGGTACTTAAGAATCGTCCAGTCAAAAACATAATCAAACTGAAACCCTGCAAGAAATAAAACATTGCTCTGTCAAAGTTTAAAATGGATAGCACTTTGCAGGCTGCTAGGTGCAAATTGCTCTGTAGAAATTTAAAATATTGCTCTGTGCAAATTGCAGCACCTAGGTGTGTAAACATATTCTAATCATTAAACCGGATCTGCAGAATGATTATAAGTTTGCAAGATGCAGAAAGTAAACTGACCCTCTCGAATAAATAGGTCTCTGAACAATCTCTTCAGATACTGGTAGTCTGGCGTATCTTCAAAGCGCAGTGAGCGACAGTAATGGAAATAAGACGCGAATTCAGTAGGATATCCACGACAGAGGGCCTGCATGCAGTTAAGAGAAAACACAATTAAGGAAATATCGTGCCAATAATGGCGAGCGAACGCAGGTTATAGAGCTAGAAGAACATGCTATTACCTCGGTTGAAGTAGCGATCTTCCTTTCGCTGATCTTCTCGTACTTCTGTTTCTTGTTCCCAGCTTTCAGACCCTGCCATGGAAGACTGACAGCAACAACACTATGCGTTAGTACAGAGTACAGGAGGAGATGCAAGAACGTTGAGTGCGATTATGTTCAACAAAGTACCTTCCTCTTAAGAAGTACATCAGCACGTATCCAAGAGATTCCATATCATCCCTCCGGCTTTGTTCTATGGAGAAGTAGAAAATCAAATTATGATATCTAAACAGACAAATACGTGGACGGTAAGAGTGAGTTTACAAGGAACAAATAACACTACAGGCGTTTAGTTCTAGGTACAGCTACCGAATAAAGGAGTACATAGCCAACAGTCAAGTAAACTTACCAATTCCAAGATGTGTGTTTACACTCGCATATCTGGCCGTTCCTGTCAAGTTCTTGTTCTCTCTGTGATTAAATAAATGACGGTCATATGTTTTATCTGGAACTGTTGTATACTACTAATGCATTGTCCACTGATTTAAAGTCTATTGGTACAAAACTCAGGCATGAAGAAAAAATGCTTATGCCATGAACATATAATAATTATGTCACCCAGTGAGGCAACATCCAAAGAATATAGTGGAATACTGTGGAATGCTTATGCCATGACAGTAGTGAGGCAACATCCAAAGAATATAAGCATGAACAAAAAAAGCTTATGCCATGAAATATTGTGGAATGCCATTCAATTCTCTTCAAAGTACACCGACAATGGGAATATAGTATTTACCTGTATGGAATGTGCTGGTGTGTTGATGTATCCCTATACTTCTTTGCAAGTCCAAAATCTATACAATAAACCTGCAGACAAAAGTAAATTATGGATAAGAAGACCAATATTGCTTCCCGGAAAAAAGAACATGAATAAAGGCAGACATAAGATTTACCTGATTTGCCCTTTTCCCGAGACCCATGAGAAAGTTGTCCGGTTTGATATCTCTATGCAAGAAAGACTTGGAATGAACGAACTCGACACGATTGATCTAACAAAAAGGAAGAGGTTAAAAGCACAGATGACGAAATGGAAGAGACTAAAATAAGCACAGTAACAATGCCATGGTGCAACAGCCCTCAGCAGGAGTTGATTTGACCAAACGAGAATATAAAATGTCAACTGCACAGCATACCATTTGATCAGCGAGCATCAGAACAGTTTTCAGTGACAGCTTCCTGTTACAAAAGCTGAACAGATCCTCAAGGCTTGGCCCCAGCAAGTCCATCACCAAAACATTGTAATCGCCTTCTACGCCAAACCACTTGACATTTGGAATTCCAGCTGCAGAGAAGAAGGGGATGTCAGCTGATTCCTCTTCGAAAAGACAGGAGAGACTGGAGTAAGTAAGACCAAGGAAGCGAAAAGAGAAGGCATGCATTACTTCCTCCTTGAAGTATTCTGTATAGCTTCGACTCGTACAGCAACTGTGGATGCTTTGTCTTCACATTCTCCTGAACAACATCACGCAGAAATAACACGGATCACGTTAGCATCATGCCGGGAAGATGGATTATATTTGCGACGCAATTAGACGCTGATGGTTAAGAGATCAAGCTAATGGATTCCGTTCTACAAAAAAGAAGGTACTATATATTGATGTATCTCCATCTCTTCATGACACATTTTTGGCAGCCAAAAAACATGTCACTAGACAACTAAACCGAACTGCATTGCATCTACAGAGTTATCCGGGAGAAGTGCTTCTTAATAATAGTTATTGTTGATTTAAAAATAAAACTCACATCCATACATTAACAATCCACCACGCGAATTTGTTGCGTAATGTAATAAACTAGCAAGCCGGTCAGATTCGCGCAAAAGAGGAGTTAGTAACATTGTGTTGAGAACACACGACAATTCCCCAAATCTACCATTCAATTCGGCCTAGATCCTCCCCACATCGGAAGTAACAGAGACGGAATTCACAAACATCGAGGAGGAGGGGGAGGAGACTCACGAGCTTGATGGCGACCTCCTCGTTGGTCTGCACGTTGGTCCCTGCACACACACACCAGAGAGACGGAAAATTGTAAGGGGCCGGCGAAAGACGATAGCTTTGGGACGGACGGAGGAGGGATCTGCTGCCGGCGGGATGGCGGGAGGAACGAACCGAGGTAGATCTCCCCGAAGGAGCCGCTGCCGAGCTTGCGGCCGACGCGGAACTTGTTGCCGATGCGCGGCTCCATCGCCCTGCCTGCCTGACCGACCGACCGCGCGGACAGAAAGCTACCGCCGGCCGAGACGACGACGACGACGATGATTCTCTGGACCGCCGGAGCCTCGCATGCGGGGACGGATCGGGTGGGCGGGGAATCGTGGGAGGGGGAGCTAGGGCTGGGAGTGGATCGGAGTGAGGAGGAATTGGGGATTCTCGCCTGCGTGCACCAGCTCGGGTCGGGGAGGCTGCAAGAAGGAAGAAAGCAAATATTGAGAAAGCGGGGGTGTCGGACGGAAAACATGGAAGTATGGAACGGAAAGCAAACGGAACCAACCGGTGAGGCACCCGTTTCCGTAACTCCCCTGGTTCCGTTTTTAGGTTGTATAGCTAAATGTCCGTGCGTTGCAACGGGACAACACATATAAAATAAAGATATTATGCATCCAAAAATGTTGTTAAGAAAAGGATTATAGTTTATTTTCAGGTACTTGCATCGGAGGTAAAACAACTCGGTTCAGTTTAGTACATTGATTTCAAAAAATGGAATCGAAAGTTCATGTCTGATCTTCCTAGATGATGGCATCAACGCCATTCCTTATTTGCTCCTGAGTTTCGGTGAACCCTCCATTAAAAAAAATTCGAAAATTATATTTGCGAGTTTCAAAAAATTATGAAAACAATCACGGGTGTAGCCAATGGTGTATCCCTTAAACGTGCAAAATTTCAGCTTGAAATAATTTATATTATGAGCTATACAAAAATAACAAAGTCTGTTAAAACTTATAGATTTGAATATAGGCATATTTAGATCCACAATTTTTCATTTTTGTATAGCCCAAAATACAAAGTATTTGGTGTTGATATTTTACACGTTTGTGGAATATACTATTGGCTACACCCAGATATTTTTTTTTTTGGAACTTATAAATATGGTTTTCGAATTTTTCAAATTGGATGGTTCACTGGAGCTCGGGAGCAAAAAGTCAAATGCCCGTGCGTTGAAACAGGAGAGAAAAAAACATGTGTCACGAAGATGACGATAATATGTTATTGTTGATATAGATATCGAATAATATCATATTGTCAGATAAGAATAGAATTTTTTCTTTTAATAAAAAAGCAAGTAGCTTTGCTAAAATTTGCACATTGCAAATTGAAGTAAATTAAAAAATAAAGAAAATAAAGCAAAAAACATGAGCTTGATTTTCTCATAAAGACATTTTTCACAGCACGCCAAAAACCTCAGCTAGCTATAATTTTTTTTGACTGTAATAGCTAGCTATAATTGGTCAAATGTTTTTCCCAAACGTATCTACCAGCATCGCATGCCTGCAGCGTGCATGCAGTTCAGCAGCCAATGCGAGCCTCAAAGGTGACCCACTCGAGCAGCATACACGACCGAGGCGATGCACGACGACCGGCGGCCATGCCGCGACACATCCACACAGCCCCACCCACACGTTTCTTATCCACTCACTGGCTGCAGCCTCTCCTCTCCTCACGCGATCCTTCTCTCTTCTCTCTCTTCAAGACCAAGACTAAATAGATCGATCCAGTCCGCCGCCGGCCAAATCGAGCGCTCTCTCCTGTGATTCCAAATCGAGCGAGCAAGTGTCGATTGATGGTCTCCGCGTCGGCTGCCGCTGGTGCGCCGGGGAGCCGCTAGGCAGAGCGCCGGATGTTGAGCGCACTGCTCCTGCTCCTCCCGTCCTCCGCCGGCCCTCATGCGCCGCCGCCCCTCATGCGCCTGCGCCGCTCCTCCTGCGCCGCCACCCATCCTGAGCCTCCCCTCCCGCGCCTCTCCCACGCCGACGCTCCTCCGCCGCCGCTCCCCGGAAAGAACGAACGATGCGTCACGGCTCCGCCGCCCTGGCCTCCACGGCTCCATGGCGCCTCGTCCTCGACGCCTCTAGGCCGCGTGGGCCCGTTGGCTAGCCTGACGGAAGCGCTGGAGGCGCCGGACCGTACTTGAAGAGGAAGTGATGCGTCCGTGGGGAGGAGACAGGCGGGGCGGTTCTCGTGGTGGTGGGAAAGATACGGGGCATGAACCCTTTTTTTTCACTTACCGATGGCAGGGGTGGGTAAAATTTCATAACACACATGGGTAAAACTGGAAAAGTGAAAAACGCACCAACACCTTCTCAAGCAATATTATATAGTAGAGATAGAGATAATAATAATACATTCAAAAGCAAATCTATCTATCTCATCTCTTATAAAGCAAAATCCCACTGAGTGAATTTATTATTTTTCTATCTCAACATGCAAATTATCCACATTATCCATGCTATTAGCCAATCAATTGTCCATGTCATTTCCACTAATACTTTTTTAGGGACCTTTCTACTATAATAATTATTAATATACACATCATACATTTCTCCAACCATCTAATAGTTCACATTAACAATATATAATACACACGCAATTCATGTCTATGAAAATTTAGTATATCGAATATGATCAATTGATTTTAATATGTCATACCATTTATACCATTTTATTTACACGATATAGTTTCTAAAGTGATACCCGCTGCAACGCGCGGGGTATCTTCTAGTTATTTTATATAAGTTGCACAACATTCAAAAAGGTTTCTTCGATGCAAAACAAGAGGGAACTTCATACTACTCTATTTAGATCCATAGGTTGGATGCAGAGCTCATCTAGAGCCGAGTAACAATCTGATTAATAAGTCCCGCTGCACTTCATGAGCGTCGGTTCCACTCGCACGCAGCATTCTTCCAAGTTTCTTCTCGCCATAATAGAGGAAAACATAATGTAGTGTGAGTGTGTTGTGGCAATTGTACGTACATCTATTGATCATTTTCTCTTGAGGTCGATGCTCTCGCATCTCTTGATATTTTTTACGGTAGGAACTATTTGTCTACTGTCCTCTCTTATCCCACCCCGTTCTGCACTCACTCCCTCTTCACCATCAATGTTGCGGTGTCGCCCTATATATCTTCCTCTCTCCCAGGACCTCCGCGAGAAACGAAAACAAATGCTAGCACACAACGAGTTCATCGTAAAACCCCCCTTTAAATTCTCACCCTCCACCTTCACCCTCTTATTTTCCTTCAGTACAGGTGGGTGCTGCGTTCGTGAGCCACTCTGTTATGTTTCCTCCATTGTCTCTAGCACATCATATGATTCATAGATTCTTATCCTTCTTGAAGGTATCAAGTGGGAACTACACCTGGCGAGGTCCTGGCACATGAGTGTGTTCATGAGGTGCATCTCCGTGTAGTTGGTCTTTGGTGCTTTCATTGTTCACCTTTATTGCTACACAAGGTTGAGTCCATTGTCCTATCACGGTGTTTCGGTGAGCTTCGTGCTCCAGGTGCAGTGTTGGTTGTTTTTTTCCCTGTGCGCATATGTCCAACCTCACTTGGCAATTTTCTGGGTTTGTCTCTATGGTGTAGTTTCTATTCAAGGTTCTTGTTTGTTTGTGGTCTCATGGAATGCGATGCTAGAGCACCCTGGACTCCATTAACGTGTCATGGAGATGATAGTCGTGATTACGGCTTTTTGCAGTGTGTGCTACCCTTTGATGGCAATTGTGAAGCACTCCTTAATGTAATGCCCGTGAATGTGTTTGTGGCGATGGTCGCTGAGTGCTTTGGCTATATGGTGTCTTGTCGAGTGTGCATGTCATCCTCGTTCTTTCTTTATTCTCGTTGGTGTAACCTCTCGGTATTCGCATTGTAAGGTGATAATCTGTATATCCTAATTAATGAACTTCTTAAAAACGAGGTCAAGAGTCTGTCACTACAAGTTTGACACATTTTAACAGATGCAACATGCAAAACTAATGATGCCAAAATAAACTACAAGTTCAGGGCTTTCCAGCGGTATAAAGTTTGTTAAATTTGGAGTTGTGGTTTGAAAGATATGAATTTTTGAAGTTGTACTGTTTTCTGCCTAATTAAACACGGTTTTCAACGTTTTAAATAAACCGGGGCGACGTGGTGCAATCTGATTGGCCCGTATCGGTTCGCATAAGTGGTTAAAACAGATCCGCAGGATCACGATCTAACGGCTGCGATCTAAAGGGCCAGAACGGGCGGCGCGGCGAGCCGGATCAGCTCCGGTGGCGGTGGCGCCATGGCCGGCGGCCACGGGCTCGACGAAAAGAAGCGGGGGACGCGGCTATGTGTGTACCTGGCGATGGAGGAGGACAAGGCGAGGATGGTGGTGTGGTCGATGATGACGGTGGCGATCTCCTACACCGGCAATTGCTCGCCGAAGTTGAGGAGGTGGACGGCGAGCTTCGGGTCGTGGACGGGCTCGTCGACTCCGGGGACCTACGGCACGAAATGCTGTCAGGGAGATGCGTGAGATGATGACGACTCCGTAGAAAGAAACGGAAGGGGACGGCGTCGGCTTGGCTCACCGGAATCGCCGATGAACGGCGGCGGCCGACGCGGTTCTTGAGCGGCAGCCTGGCGGCGGTTTGTGGGCGCGCTTGCTGGGGAAAATGGAGAGAGGAGGGCGGGGATTTAAGGGCGAGGGTTGAGAGCGCCGTTGCGGCTTTGGGGAGTGGGGGCGAGCGTGGGCGCGTGCGCGACGTGCGCGTCGCGCGACGGTTGCGGGTGCGAGTAGGGCGGGAGGAGGTTGACGACGGCGCCGACACGCGGGCCTGGGCGGTCAGAGAGAGAAGGGAGGGAGGAGCCTGGGCGTGCGGGCTGCTGCTGGGCTCGGCCCCAGTGGCGGTCCGTTTTTTTTTGTTCTACTTCTTTTCTTTTTCTGTTTCTATTTGTTTGAACTCTAAATGAAATCAAACTTTAATCAAACCTTTGTAGAAAAATTAATTAAAAATATATTTGAATGCTTTGTCCAGAGAGTAACATTTTAGCCATAGAAATATTGTATTGAGCACATATAGTCCCTCTTATGGAATTTCTATTTGGGGTTTGTAAATTGGAGTTTACAATCTATTTTTTTTTTAAGATTTAAATGAAATGATGACATGTTAATGATGAATGTATGCATGCTTTTGAATTTGAAAATTTTGGGATGTTACATAGCTCTTCTCGCTTAGCATCTCATCCGCTATGGCCTCTTTGTCCCTGGCCAACTCAATCTTCTCCTCCAAGCAGCCGATCGACCCTCTCCTCTCACTTAGTTGGTGAAGGCAATAGATGGTGATAAGAAGGAGTTACTAAGGGACAAGGAGGATATGTTGAGGGAGAGGAGCCTGCTCATGCAGAGCAATTAAAACCTAATGCTGAGTAATAAATTCAATCAAAGCTTGGTAAAATATGAAATTTTGTTTGGAAAAAAAAATTCTTTTGTTATTTAGTTCCGGAAAACCTTAGACATTTGTGACTAACTATATTTAGTTTATGAATTATTGTTAAATCTGGTTAATATTTTGTAAAATTTATGAACTTCCAAAAAGACTGAAATTTTTCAGTATCCCAACGATGTGCCACCGATTAGCTTTTGAGAAAAATAGCATTATCGTTATTTAGTAAATAAAGGGAATGTTAGCTTTCTATAGGTGGGTTTGTTGACACATATGATGTCGGAAATTAAATTTGTGGAAGGCTGAGACGAACGAGATCGTGGGCTTGTTTAGGGGTGTTGTGAGACGTCGGATCGCGCATGACATCGCAAACGGTGCTGATGAGGCCAAGGCGGTAAGTCCCCGATGGAAATTGTCTCCAGGACCGTCTTGAACTTGTGCGGTGCTATATACGCAGATCTCTCGACTATTGGATCGAGGCCATATTATCATCTCCGAGCGGTGAAGCGGTGGCCGATCATGGCAGGCGGGCGGCGATCCGTCCACGCAGCAGGCTCATTTTAGTTTTTATACACGTACCGACGTACTCCCTCCGTTCTAAATTAATTGACTCAGATTTAGTATAATTTGTACTAAATCCGAGTCAATTAATTCAGAACGGAGGGAGTACTTACGTACGTCCAACCTGACCTGGTCAGGTCTGGACTTCGTCCCGTGGCCTTGGTCACTTGGAGACGCTTGTCGTCGCTCGAGCAGCCATGGCGGCCGCCGGAACTAGGAACCATGACTGGCGTCCGGCCATAGAGCCATCCACGTTGGTATAGTCAACGGTGCTTGAGACGGCCGGTGATGGTGCATCTCATCTCGGCGACTCGTGAGGCCCAAACCGTCCTAACACCAGGCCTGCTCCCCTGTCCCGCGTACACCCAGGCCCCTTTGCTTTGGGGGGTCCCGGGGGGCAGGATGGGGTACTGATGAGCTTATAGATTTTTGTGTGTGGGAAAATGCTCTTATAGATTAGTAAGTCAACTATGCAGCTTCTGTTAGTGTGGTACTAGATGATCCTGGCCGCCGAGTGTGGCTTGTTGAACCGCCAGAGTGTTTATGTATTCCGGTGTCTATTGATTTTTTTCTCAAAAAAAAAAAAGAAGTATGCAGCTTCTTTTCGCTATTCTAAGGTGTACATGGTTGTTGTATCTTTCCCAATTTTGGCCTCCTTTCTCTGGCGATGATTTAAAATACCAGAGGTAGTACTACGTACCTATATAGCCAACCAAAACATTTTATATACATTAGGACAGAGGCAGTACTAGAAGCCGTGGAACGTCCGGTTACGGTACAGCCCTCCATGGTTGTACGCGAGGACGGCGGCGATTGGGTCGAGGTGCTGCACACTTCGTTGGCAGGCGACGCATCCTCCGGTCTAGCCGCTCTGATCCGTGCCTCGTGGATCCTCCTAACCATGAGGTGTGTGCCGGTGAGAAGGTCAGCGGCCGCACGTCTCCCCCGGTCGCCGTCCAGGAAGCAGACGTCGGTGTTGCGGTCCGGCGGTCGCAGCAGACCCGCGCCGTGTTGCCGGCGTGGAGGACATGGGCAAGGCGTTGATGCTGGCGCGCAATCGAGGACGCGCTGCTCGTGCTGGACATCCTGCAGACCCACGCCATGGCCGGGCAGGGCATCTCGACACGCACCGTGGCCGGACGATTTCTGACTAGTTGTTTTGCTGCGCAAATACTTCACGTGATGATGGATCTAGCGAGTGATAATCTAGTTCTTCACAGCTAACAACTGACTTCTTAATTTCGTCTCTCTTCTATAAGAAGCAAGGGCAATAGTACCTGCACAAAGTTGCAGTTTTAGATGAAGCAGCCTTTGTTTATCTTTACTATTAAATGAGAGTTGGTCGTTCGTGTTCGTGTAACCGAGCTAACCGTCTGGCATCGAACGAGTACGTCGTGCGTGGTTAGCGATAAACTACCTCTCGTAATTTCCGTGGGCCAAATGGGCCGATTGTTTCACACGATCTGCACATGGCATCCACCCCGTCTCACCTCCTCCCTCAGTTTGCCCTCTGCGCCGCCACAAGCATGAGGTCCCCCTCTACTGGATCGAGCGACGCCGGCGGTGACCGGCTGAACCCAATCAGCGTCCATCTCCGATGCTAAGAAATAAAGAAAGGAGAAGAAGACCATGCAGCTAGCCATTAGCTCCTCCTTGATGCCGTTGCCCGCCCGCCCCTTTACTTCCTCCACACCCACAAAGACAACGGCGCCGCAGGTCGCCGGTCATATAGGAGGAGGGGGTCTTTGACGGGGACATGAGAGAGGACACCTGCGTTCCAGCACGTCTAGGAACTCCTGCGCGGGCTTGATGAGATGCGGCGGTGGCTTTGCTGAGAATTAAGTGCTTTTCATGTGTTTGGTAAAATGCCTAAACATGTTGTTTCATTCTGAATTTGCCACTGGAGGTAGCATCACAATTCACAAGCCAGTCGATTACATGTTTTTCCTAAGAATTATGGATATCCTTTGCTTGGCCGGTTGATAATTTTTTTGTCATCCATCATATATGGGTTCTTGAATTGGCAGCCGACAATAATTACTATTTGAGGCATTTTACTAAATACATGGCATGCACTTAATTGCAGGAACATAGGTGAACTCCATTTTATTTTTCTCCCAGACGCAAGATAAATCAATACCACCATGCATTCTGACCAAAGTACGTGCTACGTGTCCTCTACACTGTACATATACACTGCTGCGTGTTATTTCCTTTTGCTACACTGATTCCTGCAAAATCAAAATCACATCACATTTCTTTTCTTAAAGGATGCTGTTGCAAAGAGAAGAAATATTGGGTCTGGTTGACACACTGGTTTCAGAACCTGCATTGAGAAACAAAAATACATATTTACTTCTGCTGCCATTTCTCTTCTGCAACAGGGTAAGATATGGTCTGACAGCAGCAATAACAAAATGCTTGATCTTAAGAGGGTTGGGACTTTTTGTGGCTGCCTTGCTACTGTACAGAAAGAATTAATCATGTTACCGCTTGTTTTGTGGCTTATTCTTCCATCCGTCTGGATTAAATGATGAGATCACGAGGCAGGAGCAAAACTTAGGCTAGCATTTGATCTTTTTTCTTTTCTGCTTCTGTTTAATGCATGCACCAGCTAGATGCACTATGGGTTAAATAATATTTTTCATCTCTTTTTTAACTTCTCGCAAAGATCACATGGCCACGAGCAAAACCAAGACTCGGCTTTTGATATCTTTCCACTTGCTTTTATGTCTAACAATTTTTTGTGCCGTTCATATGCAGGCTTCTCACAATTGTATTGACCTAAATAAATCATGATATGCATTGAAGAAATTAAGGTCATTTAAGTTCTTACTCTCTTGTAGTTGTGGTCTTCATTTTATTAAAGTTTTCATTCTCGATTTCCATTTTGGACGGTATTTCCATTAGTTTATTTTCTACCTTATTTTAGACAATGTAATCTATGGCATGTTGTAACGTTAATAAAATATATGTTTTCATAGATTTCATATTCTATTTACGCTCAAATAATATACTGATGTTCTTTTCTACGTGCTATTCTCAGTTTTACTAGGTTGTTTCTTGTGTTTATTTCTGTACAGACTTTTCAGTCATGCTGGAAGGTTTTCTCAAAAGCTTATTTATATGTCAGTACTACTCTACCAAGAGACAGCTATGAATCCTATTTCTGCTAATGGGGATTTTCCTGCAAGCTGGGAAACTGATGAAAAGAAACAAATATATATGCCTGCAGTTTGTATCATTAGGCCACACAGAAAATTAAGGGTTTGTATTTATTGCAAATGATGATTTTTACCTGCTAATGAACAATATCTTGGCACTAAACTCTCAGTTGTCTTCGGCTCCCTTTTGTATATTGTCTTCTTTTCGTTGTTACTTGCTTGACAAATACATAAAATTATTTAGCCGAATTTTGCTCTCCAGATGAATAGTGCTCCATGGATGCTTGCTGATATTTCCAGAGAAATGATCATTTGGTCATTGACTTGATGTGAAACTCCATCTCCTTTACTAATGCATGTGATTCACGAATAACAACATCCCTCGATTATCTTTTCATGGCTATTGGCTGATGCTGAAATTTCTACAGTAAGTGGCCTTACTGCTTTATGTTTTGTCATTAATATATGTCATGGCATTACTTCTTTTGGTTGACACTCATTTTTCATTTGATAAATATATGCTATGTGTCGTACCTACAAAATACAGTAGGTATTGATTTTGGTTTACCCTAGAAGTAATACCAAACTTGGAACAATTCGTAGTGCAGGTAGATCATAGGAATATACTCATAGGGATTTATTCTATCTATTTGTTGGCTGATTTTATAAATTTATAGAGTTTGGAGTTTCTTCCGATTTTCTTTGTTCCTGGTTATTGGCAAAAGCTACTTAATAAAGCCAGTCACAGCTTCATCGCCGGTTGCTGAACGTGAACGGTTGATTTTCCCCGTAGTTGCTTGCCCCTTCTCTCTTCATCACACGAAGAACCAAGACCCAATTTCCAACGATACATCACGGTTGGAGTAGACACTTATGTGATGATGGAACAATGAGGCATCAGATGGCTTTGGAGTAAAGGGAGCACACAACATGGACAAAAATGCGGAGGCATAGTTGATGGGCAAGTGAAGAGGACAAAAAGGCGGAAGGCTTGAAAGGTGTGATAATTTGTACATCAAGATAACCATGATGCTACTAAGGAAGATTAGAAGTTTATCAGTGAATTATCTTATGAGAGTATTGTTTTTGCACTGGAATAAGGAAACTAAGTTTGAAGTGAAACATGCCATAACTCAATGGTATAAATTAAGAATAAGGGAACTAATTCTAAAGTGAAACATATCATACTTCAAATGGTATAAAAAAACTAAAGCGAAACACAATATGTTTGAGTGATACCACTTGTGAAATATACAACAGATTTGTTGCAACGCACGTATTTTCATGTTTATATTTGTGACATTTGCGACAACGAATAAAACTTTGGACCGTAGCAACGCACGGGCATTCAACTAGTCATCTTAACTTGTGACTTTTACTCACCCCAACATATAAGATGTTAAATTCGTTGCTCGTTATGTTTGGTGTCTTGAACAATCTCTTCTTCTGCCAGCTGTAATTCATAACACTAGTCAATGATTTGTTTCCTGTGCACACTGATGAGAGGTATCTTAACCAAAGTTGACATATTTTACCTCTGCTGTTTTGGTGTATTGAACAACCTCCACTTGTGTCTGCTGCAGTTCATAGGACTAGTAAATGATTGATTTCCTACAGCTTATGGTCATTGTGTATCCTCCAGCTTTCTCATGAGGAGGTTGGACGCCAGATCCAGCAGAAGAAAGAGGAGCTCTACGATCTGATAGCCAATGCGGAGCAAAGCTACTGGACCCGCAGTTTCCAGAACCTGCGGCTGCAACAGCATCTTTCCGTGCAGGTCAACCCGAGGCCATGGGACCGGGAGTGGCTAGTTATCGCGGCACTCACTTGTTTGTTTCTTTGTCCATATTCCTAAATTTCCTCCTGGCAGGAGCTGATGATAACCTCGTCTGTCTCGTCCTGCAGGCGCAGCTTGCGCTTCTCCAGGAAGGTGAACAACGTGGTGGAGACGGCGGGGATTCTCACTCTGGCCAGCGTGGTCTCCTACGGTGTGAACAAGTACAAGGTCTGTCTTACAGCGAGGGAGAAGCTCTGGGCCGAGGTGATGAAGGAAGAAGAGCAGGAAGCAAGTGCTTGATGGAGAGATGGCTTGATAGAGTATCATTATTCTGGCAATGCTTATGATATGCTCGCTAGAACCTTAGTATCGCTCACTGATGGGGACTGCTTGTATGTGTGATGTTGCTTGTGTGACATGGTATGTTATCTCCATATAACTGATGAGTCCCCAGCTGGACTGGACTGGACTGGACTGTCATCTCAAATAGTCTCAGTAATGTAAATTGGTTGGGCTAGACATCTTAAGTGGTCTCAGTAATGTGGCTTGTTCGGGACAGTAATATAGTGGATGCCCAAGCTTGGCTCTTAGAAGAGGTGTACTTTGCCCAGGTGGTCACAAGTGGCAGGTAGTACAAAAGAATCACCCACATCTTTGCTTTTAGCCATCCCAACGTAGGTTTCAGTTACAGTTTTTGGCAAGAGCTTTCAGGGTCTTGCACGCATTGCTTATCTGTCCAAACAGAGTGGACGGTAGCTAGGGGATGCATACATGTCAACTATCGCGTTAGAGGATAGCCCATCAGAAAAGTGATTTATTTGCATCTCGACATGTCTGGGCACCGGGCAGGGCATCTCGACGCGCACCTGGATGTCCAGCACCAGCAGCGCCGTCGACCGCGCGCCAGCATCAACGCCTTGCCCATGTCCTCCACGCCGGCAATGTGACCCCGGCGGCGGATGGTGGCTAATAGGAATTCGCTTAGCGCAATGCTTTATATCTGTCTCTGAATTCTCCAGACTTGCAACTCTACAATACAAAACTGTAGACAATTCTAGTGAGCACATTATGTGATGCTGAATATATCAATTAGTCACTGAATTTCCCCTTGTTGTAATGGTACATTTGGCTATTGTTGCTGGTGCTCTTTTGCATGTTCTGACCCCGCCTCCTCCTGTACACGGTGGCTTGTAATCAATCCGTTACTTCCGAATGCTAGCTCTGTGCTGAATGTTAGCTCCTGTCAGTTTATGCTCTTTTGGCATTCCATGTTTCCGGTAGCTGTCAACGCTGGTGAGCTGGAACGTCTGTGGTAGACACGGTCCACGCTGGTGATGTAGCCAAAGAAATGTTCGCTTTGTGACTTCGCCACTTCAGAATACGTAACTTGGCGGGATTTCAGGCAATGAAGTTTCCATTCATGCAGCAAGCAACAGCCCCAGCTTTGGGCAAAGCTCGGCGCCAGCGCTTGCAATTCGCCCACGCTAGCGGTGGTGCTGCCAATTGTGGTCGTCGCTGCTGTGAACGGCACGCGGTGGTGCTGCTAGTCGTGGATGACGATGCTACGAGCGCCAGGCGGCGCTGCTGCAAGGCCGTACGCCGGCGAGACGGTGGCGTAAGTGAACTGCCGTGCCTAGCACAGCCACAGCGCACCACTGGAAATCTGGAATACCGGCCGTGCAAGCTAGTGGAGGAGAACCTCTGCGGGAGCAGCGATGGGACGTATGCCGGCCGTGCTCGCAACTGCATCTCGATGGGGGAGGGAGGGCGCGGCTGGTGGAAACGGTGGGGAGTTCCGTACTCACCGCAACAGGAGGCGTCGCCGGGCCAAGGAACAACACTCGCAGCGTCCGCCGGGACGTCAGATTGGCGCCGACTGACAGGACGCAGTGCGCTTGGCCGCCGAACCCGAACTTGACATGGTGCAGCTCGCCGGAACTACAAGTCGGACTACCGGCGCTAGTGTTGCTGATCGGCATCAAGGGTGCTCAGCCGTGGCCGTGGGAGGTGGCTCCACTGCAGCATCGCGAGGTTTCAGAGGTGCCACTGCGCGGCCGTTCCGGTGTTGTCAGTCACGCCAAAGAACATCCAGTGTCAACTCTTCGATCCTGCTTGACGTTTCATCCTTGAGCAATAAGCAAGGGTTCGGGTTCCGGTGATGTTCTCTGATCGTAAGCAGCAACCATCACGACTGAAGTGAACCAACTAATTAATTAATGCAATTGGTTGATGCTCGTCCATGTCTGTCAGTCAGACGTGCGTTTCTCTGAACCCGTAGCTGTTAAGTACAGATAACAACATTCAGAATAGAGTAAAATCCATCGGAGGTCACCGTATTTGAGACCGTTACTCGCCTTGGTCACCGTACACAGCTATACGCTAGTTACGGTCACCAAATACGCGCGAGTGTGTCGTACATGGTCACCGGAACGTGTAGAGCGTCGTATTTGCTGACGTGGCAAGTGGTTGACCAGTCCCAGGCAGTGACATTTTAGCAAAACGCCCCCTCTCAATTATGCTTTTTAATTCTAGTCAGACTAACTGATGTGGCAAGTGGTTGACGAGGGTCGCTCCTGGCGACTCCTGTGCTCCTCGTGTGACATACGCGCAGGCAGCGTGTTGCAGGCTTTAGCTGCCCGGCGATGGGTTGCGCCACCGCGAGAGATGCCCTGGGACGAGGACGTTCTACGGTAGGGGCCCCGCCTCCATGAGAAATTGCAGCAGCCGTCCCATCACGGCAGCGGCTTCTTCCCGGCGACCATGTCTAGGACGGCGTCGGCGCTGCACTTCTGATTCGCCGGCGGACGCGGGCTGCCGATGCCAGGCTTGCCTTCGCAGCAGCGCCTCCGGTCTGAGGAGGTGACGGGGTTGAAGAAGGGGTCCACTGGGGACGACACGAGGCTGCAGTCAGAGTGGATGACGCTCGATGTGACCAGCGTCGCCGGCGGCGCATGCTTGGCGGCGGCGAGGAGGTGCTGCACCTTGTCCCGCGCGTCGTCCTGCTCCTTGGCCAATTGGCGGACGAGGTTGACGAGCTTGCCGATGCTCTGCTCCTTTTGGTTCCCCAAGGATTTGGTGTCGTGCACGACTTGGCGTCGTTCTTCTCGGCGTCAAAATCAAATCAAAAATCGCCTGGATCCCCAAGGATTTCTTGGTGACGTGCACCAAGCTCTTCACGCCTGGCTCGATCTGCGCGGCTTTAGCTCTCGCCGGCTACTGAATCGACCTCCACGTCCAGGTCGACGGCGAAGATCCTGATGGCGGCGGCCGGAGAAGTGATGTTGGAGAGGCGCCGAACTTGAGGCGGGAGACAACGGAGATGTAGTGAGACGGCGAGTGTTGGCAGGACCCGGCGGCGCCGCCGCGGGAGCCATGGGTGGCTGTGGCGCTGCAGCCGACGCTCCCAGCGGCTCCGCGTTCTGAGCCTTCTCCGAATCGAAGAATGGCGCGCCCCGCCGGCCGCGTTCGGCATTCGTGACGCCGCCCTCCAGGACCTCTCTGGGCAGCCGCTTCCGCGTCACCGCGTCTCTGCCGCCGGAGCCGTACTTCCTCTGCTGCACCGCCTCGCATATGCGGTCGAGCGAGCTAGGAAGGTAGGTCGGGGGAGCAGGACATGGGCGGCCTCCAGGCGTGCGGTGGCGGCGGTGCCAAGTGCAACGACGGGCTTGGGAAGAAAAGAATGCGGGAGGAGACAGTTCATTTTCAGTTTAGCCCTTTTATTTTCTATTATTCGAAAAATTATCCCTGTGGATAGCTGTTGGGCCTGACATGTGGGTCGACGCACGCCACATCAGCAAATACGGCGCTCTACAAGTTTCAGTGACCGTGTACAAAACACCCATGCGTATTCAGTGACCGACACAACATTAGCTCGATTCAAAGTAAGATCTACACGAAATCTGTGCGTATTAGCGATGTGGTTCCATTCCGGTGATGAGCTCCAACTTTCGATAACCGTTAGCTTTTAATTTTAAGTTCACGTTTGCAAATTTTTTTGACGAATTTATCAAATTCGACGCACACGGTCAACCGTTTTAAATATCCTTTGAGGAGTAGCTTCAACTCGCCATGTTACAGAACTCCCGTGTTGTAAGATTTTTGTTCCGTGCTCGTAGACGAATATATCTTGTATTATACCTATACGTGCTAGACTATTCTTAGTGTAGGTATCTTCTTCAACCTAGTCACATACGGAGCTATACGATTGCCCATTGACCGCATAGCCACCTCTATGTGTACATAGTGACCATATTCTTAAGTATAGTGACCAATGTGAATTTTCGACCTAAGTTTAGTGACCGTGGATGCATTTTAAGAGATTCCGCTACTAACAGTCGTCCTGAGGGAGCTGAAGGTAATGCCAGTACAGTTTCCGGTTGTCCAGTTGTTGCGCAACAAAAGGATAAAAATGCACTCGTGGAAGATAGACGATGAAGATGTACTTACTGATACTACAAAACTAAAGTTGCCAAGTCCTTGGTAAAAGAAGGCACCGAACATGAGCTGGATCAGTATCCAGGCAGAAGTAGATGGTTTTGATAGGAGTCATCTCGCTTCTGAGAGGATGATGTATGCCTTGAGTTAGTTAAAGAAAACAAACCCTTAAACTTGGAGTTTATATTTTTAATATACAAAGTTTTTCTTATGTGAATGCCATTTTTAAACCTCGATTAGAAAGGAGGCAGCAATTAACTATTTTCGTGCACCACCACAGCGAGCTGAAGCATCCTCTTCTTCCTTCTCACACTCCCGCTCCCGCTCACGCTCATCTTACTTCTTCCCCAATTCCCTCGACCTCCGCTCGCCAAAATCCTAGCTCGCTTCACCGTGGAAGCCGACGCCGCATCGCTCGCTCCTCCTGCCACATGCACCACTCCGGCGACGACTCCGCCTCTTCGCTCTTTACAACCATATCAGACACAAAGCAGCGAGCGATCCTGACGGCGAGTACCTCCGGGACCTAGCGGCGCTCCAGCAGGAGATCAACACAATATCATCAAATGCATTATTTTTGTCTAAATTTGTATGTGCCAAATTCCAAGAACACAAGGATGAACAGGCCATAGTTGTACTAAACTTGTAAAGTTTTATAATGTATTACATAAGAGTTGAATGCTCGATTATTGTTATATATATTTTTATTCAGTCTAGTTAACCATAGACAATATTGCTAATTATTGACTATGGTATTCTTTATTATCATTTACTAAGTTCTAACATCTGTTAATTTAAGAATTACCCGCTTTGTGGTAAATTTTAATTGTGTTTTGTATCGTTACATTTCCTTTTCTCTTCAGGTCATCACCTCTTTGAAAATCATGAACAAATCCCAACGAAAGAATAATTTTAAGAAAGAAAAATTGCACGCTAGCATTTGTTATTATGTACATATATTTGTGTATATGTGTTATATTTGACTACACTTTAATATCAAGCTATATGTCTCTACAATGTTTGGTCTATCAAATTATCTTAATAGTAGTTTTGAGTGTATGACCACGTAAAACTAAATAAAAAATCTAGCAAGCGGTCAACAATATAAACCTGTTTTGTGTGCTTGCTTTGACTTGTGACTCATCTGAGCTCATCTATCTTACATTGTGTGTCTGCCGGTCATCTATAGGAAAGAGCTCTACTGATTAGCTCCTCGCCTTACATGTGAGACCTAGACGCCATTGCCGTGGCAAGGCTCTGCCACCAGCGCTGCAATTCTCCCATGCTAGAAGTGGTCCTGCGAATTGTGGTCGTCGTTGCTACGTTCCACGACGGTATCGTGGACATCATATATAGAGGTGGTCTCACGCCTTGGGTAGAACGTGTGTGTGTGTTGGGGGGTGGTAGGACGAGGAGTAGTCTGGAACGAGATTACGCACATATCCAGCTCCAGGCGTCGTGGGGGAACCCTACTTGCTGCTATAGTCTTACTATAGGCAAATATTAGCAAGGGTTAATTACAATGAGATGTGAGCGTAGCTCTAAGACTCCCTTCGACCATCTTATACACACGTAATGCCTAGTGCTTACATGGAAGAGCTGTGTTCGACAAGGATAAAGAGTTTTATATTATTGGATAGCAAGTCAATTAAATTAGAACGGAGGGAGTAGATGACAGCTCTGGAACAACACCGCCCACCCATACCCAGCGGCGACCTGGATGCATGCCCTCGGTTACAGCTCCCGACGAGGTGTAAGCCAGCGCGGGCATGACAAACCAGCGGAGGGTCGACCTCATGAGGCTCTGGTCGCGTGTTCTTGACAAATCATGGAGTCCGGCCGGCACCTCCACGTCCATCAGACGAGGAGCTACGGCGTGGTCTGCTGTCCGCCGAACCCGAACTTGACATAGTGCAGCTGGCCGGAAATACAAGTCGGACTACCGGCTCTCGTCTTGCTGATCGGCCGTGGCCGTGGGACGGGACGTATGCCGGCCGAGCGCGCAACTGCAACTCGATATGGTTTGCTCGGGGAGGGCATCGGCGATGGTGTAGGGGAGGGAGGGCACGGCTGGTGGAACCGGTGGGGAGTTCCGTACTCACGGCAACACGACGGCGTCGCCGGGCCATCACGATTGAACCAAGACCAAGTAACTACTCCAGTTAATTAATTCTTAATGCCGACGTGGCCACAATAGGTTGATGCTCTTCCATGTCTGTCAGTCAGACGTGCGTTTCTCTGAACCCGTAGCTGTTAAGTTCAGATATATACCAACATTTACCAAAGGCCTTATCCTTTCCCCTCCCCTCTTTCCACAGTAGAGAGAGGCGACCCGGCGGCGACCCGTTCCCCCTTGCTCTCGCCGGCGAAGCCGCGGGTTCCTCTCCCCTCCGCCGGCCGCCTCGGCGGCGGGAGGGTAGGGGAACCCCGGTTCTTCGTTCCTGGCGTGTATAGGTGTGGATTAGGTGTGCGTGTCGCTGGTGCTTTGGTGGAGGTGGTGCCGGCGGTGGTGCTGTGTCTTCCCGAGCTCTTGCCTCCTCCCGGTGCTGGCCCTCTTGGCGGCGCCGTCGAGCTTGTGGATGTTGGTTCCTGCCATCCAGTTTGGGTGGTGTGGCTAGGTGCTCGGGTCCTCTCCTTCACCCCTCCTCCGGCCGGCCGCGGTGGCGAGGGGAGGTGGTGGTGTTGGAGGGTGATTCCGTTTTGTGTTGGTTGCTGGTGGTGGTGTTCTTCTTCGGCTTCTCTGCATCGGCCGGCCGTGGTGGCGAGGGGTGCGGTGTTGGCCGGAGGTTGGGTGTTGCGGCGGGTGGGCCTCGACGGCGCTGCGTCGGCTGGTAGGAAGGTGGACCTGGAGAGTGGGTACTCTGGCCGTGTCCGTTCAGCGAGCTCAGATTCCGTCGCGCGGCGGCGGATGGATCTTGCGGCCGTCTGCATCTTGTGGTGGTGCCTCTTCTCCGGCGACTGGTGGTACGGCGATGGCGGTGGCGTCTAGGTTTCTCGGGAGAGTGGTGGTGGACCTGATCGTGATCTTTCCAGGAGGCTCGGGGTGCTCTGTGCATTTTGCAGGGGTTCCTTTGTAATTTCGTTTCTTCGTTGGATCGCCTTGTAATTTGTACTCTGCTTCCTATATTATGTATCAGGTCCTTTTCTAAAAAAAAGATATATACCAACATTCAGAATAATAAGCAGCGTCTGGCACCCAACTTTTATTTTTATCTCTGGCCTAGCTCTGTTCCCCCTCTCCCAAAAAGAAAAGCTCTGTTTTTGCTCGGCTCCGGATCTGGTTTTGCTCTCTTCTCACCTACCGCGGTGGCACGTTGCGGCCTCGCGCATTTCCAAAAATAGAGTGATGCCGAAAAACTGATTTTTAAGACATCTGGTGCTCCAGCAGATGGCCCATCCCTATCTCGTGCCCAATATTTTTTTTTGGCTGCCCAAAAAATCAGCACTTGGTGATATATATTTTTTAAATAAAAGGCATCAAATACCCAACTTTGAATTAACAAAGCTCAGGGTTTTACAAAGTCAAATACAAGGTGTTGAGGAGAGCCTCCCACAGAGGAGAACAAGGACAAGCTAAAACATAAGGGGTTACACTACGCCGAGCACCACATCCTTGCGTAAAACGGCCAGCCCAAGGGCAGGATCGGACCACCAGCGTAGCAAACACCAAAACTAGCATCGAGCTGGACATCGGAGAGGGAACCAGGAGACGAAAGACCGGAGCCTCCAGCAGTCGACGAGCACGAAGGAGAGGAAGCCGAGGAACATATATAGCGCCGAACGGAGATCGCACCAATGCAGCGGTGAGCACCAAACCCTTGCGTAGAGCAGCCAGCCACCAGAGGGGCGGGATCGGACAACACCGAAGGCGGCACACCAAGCCCTTGCGTAGAGCAGCCAGCCACCAGAGGGGCGGGATCGGACAACACCGAAGGCGGCGCACCAAACCCTTGCGTAAAACAGCCAGCCACCAGAGGGGCGGGATCAGACCACCGTGTCCGCAAGCCAAGTCTCCACCAAAGCACAGGAACAAGGCAACTTCACTTCAGATCGCGAGCAACGGAAAAGCACCAGCTTTGCACTCAAACAGCCATGGCGGGGCGAGGAGACCCCTGCTCCAAGATGCTGCCTCCAAGGAGGTCACGACGCAGACACGACGCCACCGTCAGGTCAGCTGACCCAGGTTTTCACCCGGAGTAAACACGATATATATTTGGGGGAGTAAAATGCATTCACGGTTACTGAATTAAGGGTGAAAATTCACTTTGATCAACCATGGTAAGCCTTAAGCTTTACCACCCATGGCCCATTGGCAACCATGGTAAGCCGGAATAATCCTATGTTGCGGATACCCTATTCGGCATATCCCCAACAGTATAAGAAATGTGGATGACCGTCGAAGCCAATAGTGAGAAACACGTGAACCACGACCACTGGTCTCCCGTGAGTTGGCATTTCCCACATGCGCAATTTAACGACAGAATAATGAAGGGAGAAGATGCCTTCAGAGCGGTGGCGCGTGCCTGAGCTAGGGTTAGGGTTTGGGGCGGTATTGTCTGGAGGAGCTCGAAGGGATACGCTAGGCGCCGGGGGTGGCCACAGGCGACGAGGCATGCGGCGAAGGAGGGCGGTGCATCGTTAGAGTCGGAGGGGGAGGTTCCCGTGCACGGTCTGACTCTAGGTCCGAATCTGTTCTGACCGATCTATCGGGCAAGGTTCGAGCTAACTTGAGTACACGACTGGACTTCAAGGTTGTGCCTATAAGTTTTTTTTGGTATCTTCTGAGATCTCCATGGGTTTGAGAGCGTCATGGATGGGATATCGGGGATTTTCAAAGGTTTTTGGAACATGTGAATATTGATTTGTCAGATTCAGCGTTAGTGTATTAAAAGCACGTGCTTTAATCCTGTCGATTGCATGTTTTTTCGTGCACTTGTGTTTTTTTGATCTATATGAATGGTACCTAAACCTGTTAAAAAGGAATGGTATCTAAAGGACATTCCATCGTTCGAACGGTCTTGAGCAATATGAGCACTTTACGACTTAAAGATTTAGGTTACGATATATTCTTATCCTTTTCGACGAGCATTGAATCGTCGTTAGTTGGCACTGACCTATAAGAGAAAGGAAAGCATGTGTCATCCATGTTTCTATGACACTTGCACGTCGATGTTCAGTATATACACTTGGAAGTCAATGTGTTAATAAACATAGTGTGAGTGTGTGCGGCCATGCATATTGCGTGACATGAGCAAGGAAGAGGTTGTCAGCGTAGAGCTGGGCTTCGAGTGTGTGCGCGCCGGCACCGTTCGGTGTTCGTCCCTGTGTCGGGGTGGTACAGGGAGTGTGCCAGTGTGCGATGCCCCTCACGGCGCAGTCCTTGTCCAAAAGCGCAGGGCTGCAGGCGAGGCTGCAATGGCACGACGCTCGTGTGCTTCAGGCGAGCAAGTGTTTGTTCAAATGCCTAGGCTTGGGCACGTCAGCGTCGTGCGGAACCGTCTGCTCCAGGAGCTCGACCGGCGGCTGTTCTCCAAGACGATCCAGAACACGCACTGTCTCGCCGCCGCAGTCCCAGCCACAGCTCGCCGGTGAAACGACGACACTCTCGTCGGCGGCCGGGAGTCCAACGATTGTGGTCTTGATCACAAGTCGAACCCACGCAGAGACCAAATCCGATGATTAGAAGCGCACCAACTCAGACGGCCATCCTTGAGCCGGGCCGGGAAGGTCACGCACCGCCGCGGGCAACTTGGCGGAGAATGCCGAGGCCATACACAGCAAGATGAATTAGTTGGACGGCTGGGTGGTGGGCCATGGTGGAGAAAAAGGCGGTGTCCACACGTCCAATCCGCCATGGACGGTTCCGTCTCGAGCGCACCGGCGGGAGGAACCACAGCCAGCCGGGCTCGTCGAAATCTGCTTGGCGCGCGGAGGCTTGCTCGTCGCAGCTGCATCCTTGGAGAAGCTGGCACGTGAAATATAAAAGGAATTAGTCTCCAAATGTTTCGCACAAAAGGACAAGGAAAGAATACGTAATAAGAGGAAACACCAGCTGTTAAGTAATATGGATGAACTTATTCCTACCATTTTTACTACTCTCTGTGACAGGTATGCTTTCTTGCTGTTCATTTTTGTTGTTTTTATCTTATGTTCTCATCTAGCCATATCTATCATAACAGCGCCCAAGAGGTCCCTGAATTTGCTGGATTAGCATACTCGGGTGAGCAGGCGTGCAGGGAGAGGAAGGAGAGGGAAATGGGCGGCGCGCCCGTGTATGAGGACGACCATCTCAGGTGAGGCACTGCTCTCTCGCCGCAATTCGTGAAACCAACACTGTGATGTTGCTGTAAGTTTTTGGTTTTGGGATGATTTATTTTTCTATTTGTGAATCCCGTGTGATTGTAGGTCACAAAACAACAAAATAAATTGGGATGCGGATGCCACAACACTATTTGCTCAAATATGTTTCCAAGAAATAATCCAGGGCAATATAGTTGGGAAGCCTTCTAAAGATGGACATGAGAGGATACGCCTGAGGCTTTTGAAAGAAGGAAACATAAAATGCAGTATATATCAAGTTAGCAATAAATGGGATGCAATGAAAAGGATTTACAGTTTTTATAATAGAGTGAAAGTGGTACCAGTTGAGATGAGAAATGAAGGTCCTTCGAAGAAACTTTTTAAGGTAGTATTCTGTTCATTTATTTTGTTTAATTCTTTTTATGGACGAAGCAAAGTTGGATTATATATATTTTTTCAGAAATATGCTAAAAAAAGTTGTTATTAGACATTTGGTTTTTATACTAAACTTTTATATTTTCATAACTAGCTTTCAATAGAATGATAATTAAATTTTAAGTTTTACGATTAAATTAGAAAAACATTAATTATGATGTTTTTGTTATATAAGTTGTTACATATGTGATTTCATGCATGTTCAGGTTCTCCCGAATGCAGATTTAGGTTCTTATTTCCCCTACCACATTCTTATAAAAAATACTTGCTTCATGCAAAATTTATATCGTATTTTATAACAAAAATTATGGTTATTTTTTATATTTGGAAATCAAATCATGTAATTTTTCACGGTTCCATAGGTTATTTGAACATTGTTCCTTATGTCTATTCTCATATCTATTAGTAGCCATAAATATCACGATAGACGTATTTAGAGGGTACGTCTAACAAATATCTTTGTTGCCGTACCAAGTGTACGAATAGAAAGAAGTAAAAAGAATATTCACGCAAGTAGCCCTGTGGATCTATTATTTTTGTGGTGGCGTATTTTCATGCGTCCTTATTTTCTCATCCCTTGGAATCATTGCTGGCACATTAATCACATATCTGGCAAGGGCTCGCCTCTATGCTCTATGACAGTGTGACCTAGCTAGTTGTCTTATAACAATCACTCAGCTATAGGCTCCCCACCTATATACATTACTACAAAATAGTTACAATGCCAGACTCTTGACCTCCTTTTAAGGTCATTAATCAGGATATACAGATTATCACCTTACAATGCCAATACGGAGAGGTTACACCAATGAGAATAAAGAAAGAACAAGGATGACATGGACACTCGACAAGACACCATATAGCCAAAGCACTCAACGACCATCGCCACAAACACATGGACGTGCGCGCATTACCTTGAGGAGTGCTTCGCAATTGCCATCAAAGGGTAGCACACACTGCAAAAAGCCATAATCACGACTACCATCTCCATGACACGATAATGGAGTCCACGGTGCTCTAGCATCACATTGCATGAGACCACAAACAAACAAGAACCTTGAATAGAAACTACCCCATAGAGACAATCCCAAGAAATTGCAAAGTGAGGTTGGGCACATGCGCACAGGAAAAAAAAAGCAACCAAAATTGCACCTGGAGCACGAAGCTCACCGAAACACCGTGATAGTTCCCAAGCGATGGACTCAACCTTGTGTAGCAACAAAGGTGAACACTGAAAACACTAAATGCTGAAATTTAGTGTTGGACTGTACTTGGCCATAGACTAAAAAGCCCAACTACTAAATTCGAAATTCCCATTTGGCCCATCTATTTAAATGGTTGTGTGTGTACGTGACTAATGTTTAGTCCCATACTGCTAGTTGGGAGTGAGCTGCACTACTTTATATAGTGGGTTGTTTCACTACTAGTATGAGGTGTTAGTTGTGAAGAGAAAGATGGTGCTCCACACGCGCGCTCCTCCACCTCGCTCGCCTCGCCACGCCACGCCACGCCACGTGGCGCCGAGCCGATGCCTATATTTTTGCAGTCCGGGAAAATTTAATAAGTCATTAACTAATAATTAGCGGACGTGTTAATTACATTGCCATTTCCGATTCCTTAATCGTGGGGCAGTTACTTGACTTGATTGTGGGATTGAACACCCCGCCCGAGAAACTTACAGAAGCCGATCGAGAGCAAAGCGGCGACACCATGAGGAGGAGGGAGACAAGTTCAACCAGTTGCTTGCCAGAATTGATGACCAGCAGCAGCAGATTGACGAACTTAGAGGAGTAGTGCGCCAGCAAGATCCTGCACTCGATATTACCGCCGGCCCGTCTCAGCGTAAAAGCGGCGTGGGTGACTCGGAGGCCCCGGCTGACGATGCACGGCGGATGATAGAAGGCGGTCCCGGCTTCCCCGTGGATGGAATCAAGGATTCAATATCTTGTGAGCTCCATCAGAAATTGAAGAACATATCCATGAAGGTGGCGGTCGGATATGTTGTACCTTGTCCACCTGACGCACGCTGGGATGGCCGTGAGATTCCAGCTGGCTATGCTAAAGTCGGGGTGGATGAAATCTTACCGGACTTTTATGATATGTTGCTTGACATCCCTGTACCACAAGATGAGAGGACACTCGGAGAAGTACTGGGTGGTGTCATTCTATGGGACAAGAACAACATCAGGCTTCCAGGCTCGGCGCCAAGGACAACACCACCTCCGAGTCGTCGCAGGTCACCTACACCTCCAAGAAGCAGCCCACCCCATGACTACGACCACCACAGCGCGAGTCCATCTCGATCTCCGCCGCCGGACTTGGGTCCGCCCCTTTGCCCGCTAAGGACAATAAGCGGAAGCGTGATCCATCGATGAGTACTAATCGACGCAGCAGCCGAAAACGACAAAGGTCGCCCTCCCAAGAATACCTCATAAGAATCTTCCTATCAGAACATACGACCGTACTGACGAGGAAAGCACAGCGATCGCAAAGGCCGAAAAAGATGCGCACTTTGCAAAGAAGAAACCCAAGGCCTCCCCGGTATACACCGAGAAGCAAAAAACGTATGCACGTGAGTTTCTGAACACAGGATCGCAATATGACTTGCACCATAAGCCAGATGACTATCTACGCACACTTCGGAAGGAAGTGCAGAAGGGAAAATCAAGTAATAGTGCAAGCAGGAGCAAATCAAGTAAAGGTGCAAGCGCGATAAGAAGGGACGTTCCCCAGCTCGGAGAACAGGCCAAACAATCGATCCCACCCCTCAAGGTGTTATCCAAAGACGTTCCCCTGCAGGCGGGACATCAGGATATGGAAGAAGCTGCGAAGTTGGCGGCCGCTATGGGTGTGACTGTTGCGGAATTGCTTGGTACCCAAGACGACAATATACCCAAGGCTGTTGTAGTCCCTCAATATGTCCCAAAGGCGGAATTGGTCAGCAGAGAGAAGTGGCAACAACTGCCAACACAAATGCGGAAATTGCATGACTGGTACATGGAAGCGGTAAAGTTGGACAGAACAATGATCGTGGCGAAAGTCCCACATGAGTACTACTTCCGAGCCGACGAGGTCCATGTTGACTTTTCAGAACTCTTCCAGTTATACAATTTCGACGCCCTTGACAAATGTCTCATGAGTTGCTACTGTCTGTAAGTTGTTGAATTCATTGTCTACTTATAAGTTGTTCAATTTTTCAGTTGTTCAGTTCATTGCATTTTAATTATCCTCGTTATATCCTTTTGTACTCTATTATGCAGAATGAAGATCCGGGAATGTAAAAAAGGATCTATAGTGTTGGGTTCATTGACCCAGATAAAGTACATCTGTATGCTTTAACGACGAAACCCGACGAGACGGAGGGAAACCTTCTAAGGTTTCTAGCGGAGCAAAATTTCTGTGACCACATACTGTTTCCTTACAACTTCGGGTGAGGGTCTTACTATGTTGTACACATTCACTTTTGCTTACTCGATGTTAACTGTAATTGATGAGTTACTGACGTATATATAAACGTGTTCAGGTTCCACTGGATTCTGCTAAACATTCGAGTTGATAAGGGAATAGTTGAAGTCATGGACCCATTAAAGAGACCCCTGGAAGAGTTCCGCAGCATGCAGGACATGCTCCAGAGGTAATTTTCACGCTATATCGGTCTCTTTCATTGATTTCATGAGATATCAGGTAATGAATAACTCATTCATTAATTCATTTTCTTTGCCGGGTAGGGTTTGGAACCGGTTCAAGGATGTGGTGGTGGGTTCCTTTAGTGAGAAGCTGACGTTTACTCCGATCCCGGTAAGTAGTACGAGATATGCCCACGCATCTCTTTACTTCTAGTTTCAATACAATTATGATGCTAGATTGTTATTTTGATTGAATTATATTCTCGTAAAGTGCGCGAGGCAGCCACAGGGGACAAATCTATGTGGATACTACGTTTGTGAGTTCATTCGCACGTTTACCACTGAGCACAATGATTATAGAGTCGACGTAAGCAATACATTCACAACATTATTTTATTACTGTCACTTTTTGTTATCATGATTGATGTTCATATTGATCTCCTTTTCTTATATAGTTCGACAGAATGCGGGATCGACTCCTACCAGAGCAACACGTACTAGAAATTGCTGAGGAGCTGGCGGGATTTGTCGGGGGAATACTTTCTGGATTAACCCGCAGCCCAATGCGACTTACTTTACTCGCACGGACAAAGGCCCACTTGGGAGCAAGCCCTATTGAACCGCCATAAGGAGAAAGATCTAGAAGACATATCCCGGAGGACGTGAAGACCAAGTAGTCTCCGAGTAGGCCTCTGTGGACGTATTCCTTATGGGGGAAGTTTCCTTTGTAACCTAGCGAGCCTCTGTGTATATAAAGAGGACTCGCAGGACTTAGAGAGGGTCAAGCTATCAAGCCCTAAACCCTAGCTCATACGGCGAGTACCAGATCGGATCGCCTCCATTGTAACACCTCGATTATCATATCAATACCAATCTAGGGTAGGCAGGAAGTAGGTCTTTTACCTCACATTGAGGGGGCCGAACCTGGGTAAATCTGTGTTGATCTTTGTTCCTGCGATCCCAAGCTCGGAGATGCTTGACTCGCGTAATCCCACACCTACGAAGTCATCTATGACACCTGACGTGACAAACCCACGACAGTTGGCGCCCACCGTGGGGCCTGCGGTCAAAAGCGTCACGTTCCGCGCAGGATCGAAATCAGGCTTCAAGGACATCGCCATCGGCCAAGTTGAAGACATCAATGGGGTCCCCTTCATCGACGACTCAGAGTGGGGACCCGAGGCAGATCGCATCGAGTTTGGATACATTGTTCCCATCGGATCAGTAAAAGTTTTCGTCGGATCCGTCAGTCGCAGATCTATAGATGCGACTCAAGGAAGCGAATCGGTGAGGAACTGGCCGGTCAGGGTCCGCGTGTTGGAGGAGCTACAACAAGCTACAGCAAACTACCCATCCCCGTCCCGTCAAGACCTGTTTGGGGATCTCTACCAAATCAGGAAGGAGACCTCAAGATTGAAGAGATTGAAGCTATCAGGACGGAACTCTGTGAAGAGGCACAAAGACTCGCGGCTGAGCGCGAAAAACTCCAAGAAGAAGGTCGACGACTCCGTCGCTGCAGCCAAAGCACCAGGCGGTCCGAACCAAGACGACATCTGAGCGCAAGAAACTCCAAGAAGAAGAGTGGCGACTCCGTCGTTGGCAGCAAAAACATCAGATCAAGATGGACAGAGGAGAGATGAAATCACAGTTCCACGGCGACCCAGAGAGCAACGTGCACGCCGCGATAGGGATATTGTCAAAGATAGCACCGGTTGGAGACACACGAGCTGATAAGGAAGCTCGCCATGCGATCGACCTACTGCAAACCGCTGCTTTACAACAAGCAAATATGTATGGAGTCACGCCCAATGAGCCGCAAAACGAGGTATCATGGGGAGGAGAAAGTGCAGCGTCGAAGAAGTGGTCAACCAGCTAGCAGGTTTGCAGGTATCATTGGAAAAAGAAAAGAAGATAGAAGGCGAGTCACGGACGTCCGGAGCGACTCAGCCATCCCAGATTGAAACTGATTCAGATGAAGATTCAGCGCCAGTAAACTCCTATTCATTATTGAAAGGACCAGCATGTTTTGGAGAGGAAATACGGCTCACTCGTTTCCCCCCGAACTTCGACGAGTCGCAGCGAGTCACCACCTATCGCAGTGACCAAGACCCTGCCTTATGGATAGAAGATTACGAGGCAAGCATGACAGGGGCTGATGTACTCAGAAGTACGTGCGAAATACTTCCACTTGGCAATACAGGGAGAAGCTAGGGATTGGCTGTTAAGGCTGCCATCAAAATCAATAAGCACATGGGAAGACTTGAAGGACAAGTTCATCACAGATTCCAAACAGAAGACATGAAAAACCTTAGACAATGCATTCAAAAAGAGGACGAATCAAGCGGCGACTGGATCAAGAGAATCGCGGAGATCCTTGGCTCCGCCAAAAACTTAACAGTACAAGCTGCAATACAAGCTATGAGAAGAACTGTAGATTTGAGCCGCTGGTGCACAAATTAAGTCGCGCTGAGCACAAGATTGATAGTTTCGACCAGCTTTTGGCAACAGCTGACAAGTACGCAAAGACAGATAAAGGGACAGGCGGCTTATCACAGAACCCAACAGGGAAATTGCAAGTCGCGAAACTGAACATCGCGCACACCAGATGAAGGAGCAAGGGAGTGATAAGGCCTTACTCCCTAATAACTGCAAGGGGATCTTCGACGTGCCTTGCGACTTACATCGCAGGAGAGATGGCAGGCCAGCGTCACACAAAGGCGCAATGTCATTATTACCGGAGGTGGAAAGAAGGCGACACGCCAGATCGGCTCGCAGCGGATCGATGCAGCACAAGAATAAATCTAGCTCTCATCAAGGGCCTGACGTTTTACCTAGAAGAAACATAGGACAGTTTCATACAGTGGAAGTACAAACAACGGATGGAAGCCGGAAGAGCGGTCAGATTTCAACGCCAGAAAGGTATCGTCGCTGGACAGAGCAATCGGTTATTTGGAGTCGCGGCGATCACCCCCCAGAAGTAAGAGATCCAGGACAGCCAGCTCTTGTGGTCACGCCTGAAGTCGCGGGATACAAGTTAAGTAAGGTCCTAATGGACGGAGGAGGAAGAGTAAACATCCTATATCAAGACACGCTCCGAAGAATGAATATACCCGAGACGAGGCTGCGACCATCCAGGAAAGAAATTCAAGGCATAATCCCAGGAGCTGTTACGCGACCAATCGGAAAGATAACACTTGAAGTTAGCTTTGGAACAGAGCGGAACTTCCGCACAGAGCTCCTAGACTTTGAGGTTGTAGCAGTCAAAAGCTCATATCATGCGATCTTTGGAAGAGAAGCCTATGTCAAATTTACCGCCGCCCCTGCTACGTCTACCTACAGTTAAAGATACCAGGACCAAACGGTGTTATTACAATATATGGAGACAGGCAGAGAGCGTTAGAATGCGAGAACGCAGGCTCAGTACTCGCAGAAGAAGCTTGCATCGCCAACTCCTCACATGGATATCAGTCGCAGATCGGTAATCGCAGCTCAAAACGAGTCGCGTTGGAGGTACCGCGGAAGCGGCCAACAGGATGCAGCCACCGGATGGTAAATACCCACCGAGAAGTCGCGCATCAGCAAGATAATGCCCCAGAGGTCGCTTTGATACAAAAAGAAGACAAGAGATGGCGCATGTGCATAGACCCAGCCTCGATCAACAACCCCAGCCAAAGGGCTCAGTTATCGTGAGTCCTTACAAAGCAAACTCAACTCATAAGTCGCAGCTCAGTGCGGCTAATCGCCTAACAAATTGCTCTCTGCTTCAACATGAGACATACATCGGAGCTATCATGCTCGACCCGAGTCGCTTTTAGCGACTCAAAATTGAACCAATCAGGTGTTCAACCCACTCCGTTAGGAGTATTAATTCGCAACTAAGTGCGATGAGTATCAAGTATGCATGGCCTGCGGGGAATAGAAAACCCGCATTAAAGGGCCTGCATCATCCTGTAACACCCTGTAAAACATCGAGTGATTATGAAATAAAGCCGGCACCCTTGACATTCAAGGGTTTGTCGTTTCGCCTCAACTATCATTGAGTCGCTGAGTCTTTTGAATTTCATATATCACTGACCCTTGAGGGCTCCTTACGAGCATCGCGAGTACCAATCGCACCTCAAATTTTGCCAAACTAGTGGCAATCCTTAAGCTAGAAGCGTCTTGCATTATGCGGCCAAAGTACTGGGGTGTGGCGTCAATCGAGCTTGATTGCCTATCATGGCCGCTCTCGACCCTGAACACACATGTTCCTAGGAAATACTGAGCCGCGCGAGCGTCTACTTAATGGAATTATCATGAAAAGAACCTGCTTATAGGTCACCAAAATACTGTTTATAATACATGAATGTCTTACAGACTAACGGGCATGTCCCACATTATTTATTTTTCTTCTTCCGAGCTACAGGAGTGGGAATTGGCGCGGCTTGTCTCGCGGTTGCAGTCGCAGGTGCCCTAATAATCAGGGCGCCGCCAGACGAGGCAGAAGGGCCACCAGATACTGTTGCTGGAGTAGCAGCCCGAGATGACTCAGCTCCTGTGGACTTTTCCTTTGACACCTTGCTCCCATCAAGATTGAATTTTTCGAGATAAGTGCCCAAGTCTAAGTTATCAACAAATTTTGTGGCATATCCGCGCATCCCTTTCCAGATATCGAAGTACTCGCTTATTGGCAGTTCAGTATCATCCGCGCTCATCGCCAGGCCGTGGCGAGCAACCTTGCCAACATCTATTCTGGATAATATGCTCGGAGCAATGTCAAGACATGCGCGGCTCCGGCGCGAGCAGAGGATCGTTTCCAATCAGAGACGTAATGCGGAGCCTTGAGCAGTTTATTTATCCAATACTCGCAAGATGTTGGGCCATCAGTCGCAGGAGAGATTACCGTCATAACTTCCTTGGTAACCTTTAAGAAGCGCTGGCTGAAGTCAGACAGATATACCAGTTGATCCTTCAAGTTGGAGCGGGACACTGGGGCCTCAGGCCCTATGTCAAGAAAGAAAAGGCAAGAAACAAGTCAGAGACTCACGTTGGTTACCCAAAATATATATGATTAAAGGAATAAAAGACGAACCAGCAAGCTGCAGGATGGCTGATTTGACCATGGAGCCAAAACCCTCAAAGGCTTTGAACAGCGAGTTATATTTTTCATCTCGCGCGGCGAGTTCCTTTGCGTGGTCTCCCTTCAGACGATCAATCAATTCAGATTTAAGAGTCAGCCCTTCTCGCAAAGATCTAATGACTTCGTCTTTCTCCATGAGTCGCTGCTGCATATCGGCTTCAAGTTCTTTAAATTGCTCTTCACAGGAGTCGAGTTGACCTTTGAGAGATTTTATTTCCTGATCTTGGTCCCTAATGACCTCATTATGCTGCTCCAGGGAGACTGCATCATTTCAGGATGATCTATGGAAATGCCTTTACCCTTTATTGAGCCAGAAGCATCAAGCAAGGACAGTTCAAGCTGAAAATAAACAGAGCAAAATGCATGGGTAAACTATCCAGGAACTTGGGGGCTCGAGATTTGGAGCCAGGAAAAGAATCAACACCCCGTGCGATGACACAAGGTTTTGATCCTTGGGGGCTACGGTATATGTACCTGGCGACTTGAAGAAAATTGCTCAACTAGGCCGCGCAGAGCAGCATGCTTATCTCCAGCAGCAATTATGGCATCTGCAATTGACTTGGAACTATTTCCTGGAGCTGGAATTCTATCTTCAGTGGATACCCTACCAACAGCAGGAGTTGCGGATGGAGCTGCGACTGGGTCGTGGCAGGAGCCGCATCAGCAATACCTTCCTCCAGGGAGGGCCTTGGATGAGTCGCACCATTACTGTTTCCCACGTTTTCATCAGCAGCATCATCCTCGCTCATAGCTGGCTGAGAAGAAGTGGGATGAGAATTAGACTTGGTATCCTCTTCAGGCATGGCCCTGCAAAACATTGATGGGTTAATAAGCTGACCTAGCAGAGCCGCAACATTGAAAAGAAGGCGAACCATACCCAGAGGCGACACGGATACTCTTCATCAGGCAACCAGAGGAAGGAGAAGATAAACCTTGCAAATCTGAACCTACAGAGTATGAAAAGAAGTGGTGATCAGCAATTCCTTGCCAAAAATACGCAAGCACAAAAGGAAAAGGAGAGAGTCGCAAACAATTACCCGAGCTTATTGAGAAGCAGTCCTTTGCAACAGCCTCGGAAGAGAAAGTAGCCTTGTTGGGATCAGCAAGTTTTAAAGATTTGGCAGTTCTTGTTTCTACCAGTAGCGCCAAGGCTTTGCGGCGTTTCTCAGGCTGCGCGGGGTCTTCTGAGCTCTTGCATAAAATACGCTTCGAGGACCTGCGAGGCACCTCAGGAAGTTCCAAGAAAGGTGTATTTGGAGTCGAGGACAGAAGAGCGTCGGCCATTTGTTGCTCCTCTTCAGAAGCACTACCCTCGGGCTCGGAGAATATCGTGCATAACTGTATCTTCGCCAAAGGCTGCGGCTTGCTTTGACGACTCAGCCGCGGTTTCTTGGTTCAAGTCGACGTCCTCTGAGGGAAGAACCCAGAAATAGGGATCGATCTGAAAAGGAGCTCAGGTCAGAAATAATTAATTTTGGAGAAGGAATTTTCGAGGAAACAGGTGACAAGTAAACATTACCACAAAAGGCTTGTGCTCAGCCCAGAAGGGAGCAAGCCCGACGTTATCATACGAGTCGATATCCTCGTCCGTCACTCGGCGAATGAAATTTATCCATTCCCCTTTGTCCCAATCTTCAGGGCAAGTACGGTCGACGTCGTTTGCATGACAAGTGAAATCCACCATAAGTCGCGAGCGGCGACTCACAGGCTGAATTCGCCACTTAGTCCAGCAAGATATGAGATCTAATCCAGTGAGACCATGGAGTGTCAGCGCCTCACCTTGTCTAGAAGGGATTCGATAAAGGGCAACGAAGAAGGATCAGATTTAGAAGACAGAGCATCGGTAGCCTCGAAGGGAAGAGGAGACCAAAGAGGAAGAGGAATTTCACCCTCAGGAGAAGTGTTTTTACAATAGAAGAATGTCCTTTGCCAATCCTTGATTTTCTTGGCAAGGGTTAGTTTTGGGAAAATACTACCCCTACGGCGTTGGAAGGAAATGGCGCCGCATTGGAGAAAAGGACCATCTGTGGTTTCCCTTTGACTATTGCAATTGAAAAGAGCAAGCCAGAAATCTATTGAAGGCGGGATACCCAGATAATCTTCGCAGAGGACGTGGAAGTTGCTCACTTGCAACATCGAATTAGGGCCAATATCATGGAAGCGGAGACCCAACCGCTGCATCAAGGAGCGGAAGAAGAGAGAGCCGGGGGCTTGAACCCGCGCTCAACATGCTCCGCAAATATCACTACTTCTCCTGGTTGAGGGTTGGGAATTACCTCCTCACCGGCCGCCCGCCATTCGCATTGATCTTTTGGCGGAAGAAGGCCCCGTGCAGATAGGGATTCCAGGAAATCTTCGTCGACCCACGAGCCTTCCCAGTTGCACTTGCGGCGAGACATTTTCTCAGATTGATGGAGATCTCCACCGAAGGATTGTGAGTACGAGAAGCGAGATTGGAGGCGGCGGAAAGGAGCAGCGGATGCGTGATGCAGAACGCTGGGAAAAACGATGAGCCAAGATAAATAACCCAGACGCGGAAGACGTTTAGATCTGAAAATCAACCGTCAAGGCAGGTTAAGTCGCGTTCTTGAGCCGCCAAGAAGAGTTATAAGCCGCAGATTGGAAATATGAAAATTGGAGTTCAGCTGGGATAATTCATGTGCGCGGCTCAGGGGTTTGTTAAGACAAAGAAGCCTTCACTCGAAATCCAAGCTAAACTTGGGGGCTAATGTCGGGGGAATACTTTCTGGATTAACCCGCGGCCCAGTGCGACTTACTTTACTCGCACGGACAAAGGCCCACTTGGGAGCAAGCCCAATATTGAACCGCCATAAGGAGAAAGATCTAGAAGACATATCCCGGAGGACGTGAAGACCAAGTAGTCTCCGAGTAGGCCTCTGTGGACGTATTCCTTATGGGGGAAGTTTCCTTTGTAACCTGCGAGCCTCTGTGTATATAAAGAGGACTCGCAGGACTTAGAGAGGGTCAAGCTATCAAGCCCTAAACCCTAGCTCATACGGCGAGTACCAGATCGGATCGCCTCCATTGTAACACCTCGATTATCATATCAATACCAATCTAGGGTAGGCAGGAAGTAGGTCTTTTACCTCACATTGAGGGGGCCGAACCTGGGTAAATCTGTGTTGATCTTTGTTCCTGCGATCCCAAGCTCGGAGATGCTTGACTCGCGTAATCCCACACCTACGAAGTCATCCATGACACCTGACGTGACAAACCCACGACAGGATTTTTGTTGAGCGAGATGGTAGACGACGCCGCAGAATTTAGTGTGAATAGGCGCTTCTGATGATCCGCGGCCATGTAATCGAATATACGGGCTCTTGTCCCGGTAATTGTGATCTCCATGTAACTATCAAAATTGTATATATTTGTATGCTCGATCGCAAGACAAGTTATCTTATATATGCACGAACGTGTACGGTATGTGATAGCGTAGAAATACCGCTACAAGAAAACAATTATCTTTGTATGCTCGAAGAAAGAAAATAAAAGAAAACAAATAAACCCTAAACCCTAAAAAAAAAAAAAAAAAAAGACTATTAGTCGCGGCCCGTTATACGAGCCGGGACTAAAGGGGTTGCCCCCAGCGCGCTCCGCATGCGGCCACGTGGTGGGCCTTTGGTCCCGGCTGGTAACAGGCCCGGGACTAAAGGTTTGGCCTTTAGTCCCGTCTGGCCTGTCCCGGTTCTCAAGCCGGGACAGAAGCCCCTCACGGGCCGGGACATGAGGCCCTGTCTCCACTAGTGGATCATAAAAATTCCCATAGTAGTAATAAGTAATAATATTATAGTGCTGGATAACAAGCTGCGAAAAGCATCCAAGTCAACATAACAAGATGTTGTCTTCACTCTTGTCGCTTCTTATCAGTCTGAGCTTCCTCCTCCTCCTCATACTCATGAACGTATTTACGGATAGGCCAAGGAGGATCATCAGCACAGGCGAGTATTGCATACATACAATATACCCATGCCACACTGATTAGGATTTTTGTAAAACCAGAATCGAACCTGCAGGTAGGTGAAATTAATGAGATCCTATGAAACAGGGAAGTAAGAAGAAATAGAGAAATGATTTAATAACTGTATATATATGTTTTTGGTACTATACCGTCTAAAGGCTTGCAGTCTGTCATTCCATTTATCTTCACCAGCACCCTGGATACACATTGATGAATAAATTGAAGAATACTGCTAACTGTGGTCTGATACAGAATAGCACCTACATATGTTTGATCGCTAATTAATTGTCCATGGATTACATGAAGAAGTTTCCTGCAGTTACAATCAACAGGATCAAGCACAAGGATTAGATTAAACATATTTTGTGCTGATATTTCCTAAAGAGTTGATGATTAACACGCAAAAATAAGGTTGCTTCATGATGCTACTTCCTTTAAGTAATCTTGTTCTTTTTTAGCAAAGTAATCTCGCTAGCTGCTGTTTCTAATATAATAGAATGAAGACCTATTTAAGATGTTCTATTAACAAATTTCGATCGCAAAGATGAGGAAAAAATAAATTTGTTTAGATATTTGCACAGCAAAATAAATATCAGTAAGTCATGCAAAATAAAAAGGTAAAATATGTCATATTTTGGTACTCAACCAGTCAACCGGACGAGTTCTCTGGTGCAAAATAAATATGAAATTTTATATAGAATATATAGCACCTACAAACAAAACCCTAGATATGTTTGGTTGCTAATTAAGGCGTCTGTTCCATGGATTATACTGGAAGAAGCTTCCTGTGGTTAACACTTAAACGGGAATGATCGCATTGTCTGTGCTGGTCGCTCAGAAAATACAAGTCATTGACTAGTAGCACGAATTGCAGGAAGGAGAATAGGAAATATGGTTCAAGACAGGATCGATAAATTAAGCATCTCATGTGTTTCTATTTCCTAAAGGGATGATCAATCCAACCTAGAAGATGAGGCTGGTTCCTAATGATGCTGCATTCGGTACGTAATCTTGTTCTCGATTCTAATAGAAGAGACCACTTGCAGTTTGGGTCGCAAATGATTAGGTTACCGCTCCCTAGATCCTTGATCTCGCGGGGTAAAACAACTATGCGAGATGTCAATTTTTGGTTAAGATCGTTACCTCCTCGGCCCTGTACATTCGCCTTGGCACGAGCCGGCGTGGCTGCTCAGCAACCGCCGGTGATGTGACCCATGTCGAAGAAGCGGCACCATCGTCACCGGCCTGCAAATAGGTAGGGTCCGTCACGATCCCTACGTACAGTCAGTAACGTACTTTGCGGATCTGGGGTTCCTCGCTCGCCTCGTAATAACAAGGAAAGGCCCGATGGAGGCCCAATCTCCATGGTGCAGCTATGTGACCGACCCACGAGATGCGACATGCATTGTTCCACTATCAATCTCAATTCTCAATACCAGAACAAAAGCTCACGTATATATCAAGTTTTTTTTAAACTTGTCTCAAGGTTTTGCACATAGATCACGCCAATGAAAATGCAAACTAGGGATGAAAACGACCGGATCCGAATATCTCCGGAAAAAGATTAATACATTTTTTACCAACTTTTTTTTGTACTTCGAAAAGATGAATACATTTTCTTTGGGTTTCAACGTACTTGTAATTCGGGTTTCTAAAAACTTTTGTACTCCACACGAGTGTGTATTTGTACTTCGGGTTTCAGCATTTTTTTACTTCGGGTTTCATTGCTTTTGTACTTTGGGTTTTTTCTATTTTGTATTACGAGATTTCTGTACTTCGTTAATTTGTCTACTTCGTGAGTTTTTTTGTACTTCCCAGTTCGCCTTTCAATGTTTTTGCACTTTGTGTTTCAGTGATGTTTTTACTTCGGTTTTTTTTGTACTTTGCCACTCTGGAAGTTTCGTACTTTGTAATTTTTCTTCTACTTCATGATATTTGTATTTTGCAATTTCTATACTTTGGCTTTCAGTATTTTTGTAATTCGGTTTTCAATTTTTTTGTACATTGGGTTTAATATTTTTGTACTTCGGGTTTGCGTTCAACGTTTGCCTACTAGTGTATCCAACAAATCTGCACCGTGTGTATCTCGAGAAAAGGAAAAGAGAAACGAGCACGTATTCGATGAGGCGCGATACGCGACAGGGTAGGCCTCTGGACAGAAAAGAAAAGGATGCTCCAGGTGACGAGCTCGGGCCAAAGGAAGGTCCATGGGCTGGCAGGACCAAAAGAAAGAGGCCCGCCAGGAGGTCCAGCAGTAGATGGGTTTGAGGTAGCAGCTACAAACTGGCCAAATGGCACAAGAGGCAGGCCGCCTAGGAGTGCAGCTACAGCAGCAGGTTTCCATTCTGCACGTCACTGATAACCCTATTCCAGTTGCGCATGCGTTTTCGGCACGCCATTCTAATAACAGTAGTGTGTAAACGTTGGAAAGTTGGTCTAATATAAGGGTTTTTCTACTAGTGTAGATTTGATACATGCTAGCTAAGTAATGTACATTCACATCAAGAGCTCATGCAATCTTTTCTACTAGGTGATGTTCAGTTGAACTGTGTATGGCTAATAAACCTATCAAGTTGCTACAATTTTTCGCCTGACAAAATTCCTGAAATATCACATCACAATTTCAATCGAGGGAGAACCTTTCAACCCCGTAGAGCTCAACCCAGGGATTCTTGCAGATAGAATAACACAATACAGTAGTCCAACATAGCTCATCTTCCACACATACAGCTAAACTGACATACGTAAGATAACTTGTCCACAAGTTCTAGCAGATCATATAATATTGTGCTGGGAAATAAGTTAATATCCGCCGTCCATCAAAGTCTTCACTTCGCAGTACCTCGGCAATCTTCCTAGTTTCTTAAAAATAGATAGGAAACGTGCCCGTGCGTTGCACCGGGAGAGAAAAATCTGCGTTTTACAGTCGCACAAAGTAAGTTCTCGTCAGTCGTGGTGTTTACAGAAACCGACCAGCTTCCACGGCGTGCTCTGTTGTTATGCGCGCCACCACCGCCTTCTATGTCTGCGGCTACAGTCAGACCACCAGGTACACATGCGCCAACGCCAACGCCAACAGAGTCATGCGCTACCATTGCCACCTCACCCCCACTCCACAAAGGCTTTCGGCTCTCGGGGTCGCCGAGTAGAGTAAGCAAAGAAATTTGCATAAATAATTGGGTGAGGAGTCTGGATGCAGGTGCGCGGCTAATACCGGGAAATTTGAATATTTATACCTTATAACAAAGGACGAAGTATTTGACAGACGTCAACGAGGAATTGGCCGAGAGTGACGGATGAAAAAAAAAACAAATGAAGGAATCTTCCTCTCTCCAACCCGCTCATAATTCATATGCACCTTTTTATATTATATTTTCCATCCGTGTGAATATTTATACCTTATAATAAAGGGAGAAGTATATTGAAGCAGTACAAAAAAAATCAGCTTATCGTTCATACACACAGTATTATCTGAACACTTTTATATTAATATAAAATAACACATTGAATATCATTCACACGAGAACTATATTCTATTAAATACTTGAAACCTTGAGAACACTATTAATTGGATGTCACCTCCTAAACCCACCTGAAACTTTAGAAACAATAAACAACATCCATGTTCTGTCTCTCGCTGTTTGCATCACATGAACTTGCGGCCGACTGGGTTGAAGCTAGGTGCGCTCGAACTTCTATCTGTTCGATCGAGTTGGGGGCATTGCTCCATATATATGTCCTTCCATCAGAGTATATCTTTTCTAGCATGGCTTTTGCTTTCAATTCAGGACGGAACATTGGAACTCAAGCGTGCTAGCTGCATCTCATCCACACGGTGGTCCGAGATGGATGTTGCTGAACTCAGGATTGTGTGGATCCATCCGCTGGTGGCCTGCCCACGCGCGTGCTCCGACGGACTCAGGATTGTGTGGATCGTTCTTCACGCTTTAGAGAAAGACAAAAACCGGATGATTCCGACCAGCTGCACTATTCGTGTCAGCACTCTGCTAAACACATAGGAAGTGAGAGAGGCCTACAGTTACAGAGAGCAGAGAGAGATAAGCCGGCCTTTGACTCGTCGCTAGCGACGATGACGAAATAGACCGCAGCCCCGCTATATAAATATAGCAACAACCCGATACAACCAACAGTCACGAAATGCTGGGGCGGCAGCAAACATACACCCAAAGCAAGGGGAAGAGAAGAAAAGAAGAGAAACAAAATGGAGACATAGGCGGATCGACTAAGCGACGGTGACCCGCAACCGTTGCGCCCTCTCCGAAGAAGTACCACCACGCTCCTAGCACCGAATCGCCGAGTACCAAGCAGCACCTTCAAGAAGGAAAGCACGCTACTGCCCGGACCATTGCTGGTCCTAGGGTTTCCCCCGGCACCGAGGGAAGCGGATGAGAGGTAGCCACGACGCCCTTCAGGAAGGAAAGATGCCACCCCCGAGGCGGCACCGCGTCGGTGTCGAACGACAAGGATTTCTCCCGAAACCCCTTCCACAACCCCGGACGAACGGTAACACAGGAACCCGCGAGGACGAGCCTCGGAACCACCAGACTAGCCGTCCACCACCATGCGCCAACGGAACCAAAGTCACCACCAACGTCGTCTCACCGAAGTAGCCATCACGAGGTCTGCAAGACGGAGGTGAGATGTATGAACCGGGGGCAGCAGTACCGCAGCCGAGCGGGAGGGAACAACCTCCACCGCCAAAGACGGTAGTCGACCGGACGCGACAGCATAGCACACCAGTCTCCGTCAGGTCCGGCCGAGCCCAGCGGGCCCGTAAAGCCCCCACGGGGGCATACCAGTCCTAATAGAGTCCGGCCGGGCCCAGATCCGGGGGGATCCGGGCCCGTGAAGCTCGCCGTCACGCTGCAACCAGGTCGGCCGTAGTCGCCGCTGCACCTGCATTCTCCACCTCCCCTACATCTGCAAAACGTACCGCAGGTCAAACCGACCCGCCCTGACCCAGATGGGCCCGGCGGGCCCAGATCTGGGGCGCATGGGCCGGCCGGCAAACACCGCTGCACGTCGTCGCCCGCAGCCACGCGCCGCCCCGCAGCAGGCCGACGCCGTCGATCTGCTACCCCCGGCCGGAACCGGGCCGCCGCCGCCCGAGGAACACCGCTGCCGTAGATGAACCACCCCCGAGGTCACCTACGCCACGGGGAAGAAACAGCCGCCGCCGCCGGCCCCAGCCCGAGCTACGCTTGGCCGGCGCGCCAACGCGGCGACAGGGGAACGGCTGGGCGTGTGACGGGCGCAAGGAGTTGGAGCCGCGCCGGCCGCCGCGGGGGCGGCGCGGACGCGGCGGGAGGGTGGAGGGAGGAGAGGAGGGAGGAGGGAGCCGCGCGGGGCGGCGCCGGAGACGAGGACGGCGGCGGCGCCGCCCTAGGGCTAGGGTTGGGGATGGGGAGGAGTCGCGGGCCCGAGGAGAATCTTTGGGCCATAGACTTTTAGATTATATCGCCACCTCGCTAGCGACGATGGAGCGCCTCCGGGTCACCGTCTTCCCGTCTCCGACGGCTGGACTCTGCTCCTCCCAGCCTTGAATTTGCCTCTACCGCCGCCAGCCGCACCTCCCCGCCCCCCTCTCCTTCCCCTCACCTCCCACTCCATAGTCCATATCCAGATATCATCAACGGTCGCGGGCGCCGTTCCTTCCGGAGTTCGAGGTGGCGGCCGGCTGGCGAGATGTGGAGCAGCAGTAGACGAAGCTGATTTTCAGAGGAAAGGGGAGGAGAAACTGATCCCCACTAATTCCTGGAGCAGCGCGGCTGGGTCTTCGTGCTCACCCTCACCGGCGACGGCGAGCACTGGCTGGGCCACCAGCTCATCGCCTCGATCGGTCGGCCCTCGCCTCCGTCGCGGCCCAGGCCGCCGCCAACGGGGAGGGCCCGGGGGCGGCCCTGGTGACCGTCGCCGAGGGCCGCTTCTTCTCCAACGGGCTCGACATCGGTGGGCGGCACCTCCCGCGCGCGGCTCAGGGAGCTCGTGGCCGAGCTCCGCCCCGTGGCCGCCGACCTCCTCGCCCTCCCATGCCCACCGTCGCCGCCATCACGGGCCACGCCTCCGCGACCGGCTTCCTCGTCACGGTCTGCCATGAGTCCCATGACTACCGCGTCATGCGCGCCGACCGCGGCGTGCTCTACATGAGCGAGGTCGACATCGGCGTGCTCCGCGCCAAGATCACCGTCGTCTGCCCGGCGCGCCCGAGACGTCCGCCGAGGCTCTCAGGCTCGCAGAGGAGCTCGCCGCCAGGAAGTGGACGGCGCCGTGTACTCCTCCATCAGGATCTCCATGTTCCGTGATGCGTGCAGGTCCGTGGGAATTGTCGAGAAGAAACACTGGATTTCGATCTAAGATTGGATCGCTTCGATGCGGGACAATCGATCACACCCATATTTAAAGGCAGTAAGATGCGGACTTGGGTCCGGTTGGGATAATCGAGTCTGCATCGGTCTCCTGACTCTGACAGAGTCTCTTCCGCGGACGTGTGATGAGCGATGCGATACGAACTCCTCCATGTCAGAGTCACACGGAATAACGACACGAAAAAAAGAACCGTTTTTTAACTTATGGGTGGCATGGTGGGTAAATATGTGGTTTGGTGGGAGGGTAAAATCGGCAAAAAAAAATGACGTACCACAAGAAACCTTAATGGTTTTATTATTAGGTAGGTATAGATTTTGACCTTGGTTCTCAAGGCGTGCAAACCAATGCCAGTCGCAAATGCAAATGAAAGACTCTCAACTGCCCTTACCACATTGGTAGCCCATTGTGTTGCCCTTAACCGGTGCCTACAAGCAGGTCAAACAAGATTATAAGAGTTAACAATCAAACTCGTGTCAAACAGCGGAAGCTGTCTCTGCTGGAACGACAGTTAGTACTGGACGTGAGACTCCTCCTACCCTCAAAAATCGCATCAGCCAGCTCCTGTTGCTTCCGCTTGATGTCACGCGTGATCTCCTCAGGAGCACGCTGGATACACATGATCATTAATTTATATCATCATTGAGTGTTAACTGATTGATAATAAGAAGAATAGAACTGTCAACCGAGGTAGATACCTCCCCTGTACCGAGCATGCGCCTTGGCACGAGCAGGCGTCGCTCCCCTGCAACCGCCGCCTGTGCTCACTGGAGCAGGGAGCCACCGATCCTCTTCGCCCCATGTCGAAGAAGCGCTGCCATCGTCGCCAGCCTGCTAATAATTATGGATTAGGACAAGCCCGGCACTAATCACCGCCGCCGGCCGAGCTCGTGCAAATAGCGGATATGAGAGCTCTGCCTCCTTAGGGCAACAATGAAAGGCAGCTACGTGCCCGACCGCCACAAGAGACGCGACATGATATATACCGGAACGTATATATCACGGTTTTCGTTTTTGGAATTTCTATCAATGTTTCCGAGATCGGGATCATGCCAAAGATTTGCAAACTTGGGGACCGATTTTGCACCGTAATTCTCTGTTTATTTATTTATTTGCAGGCTTTGTTTCCTTTTTTTTCTCCCAAAAGGACCGACAGGTCTTCTCTGTTTTCACCCCTATTAAAACGAACCCCAAAATCATGATAAGAATAATAAGATTTCCATAACAAGATGTCATTCTTTAGATTAGAAATAAGGGATTATCGAGAACTCAGATGAATGGTGGGAATACCATAAAACCGCCTCGGTAGCCTCCATCCAGGCAACTAGGAGCAAGTGCTGGCTGGAGGGACCCTATGGTGGTATCTACCGTGTCAAAAACAGTGGGTCTCGAGGGCACGGTGGAGCGGAGTCTGAGCAGCGGATGCGTGTTGATGGACGTGTGCAGGACAGTGGCGTTGTGAGGCGGTGTGGCGACGTCGATGCAGACCTGGCGACTTCGAGGACGACAGGCCTGGCGATGTCGACGACGACAATTTGGTTGAGTCCTCTAGATTTATATGACGTGTGTAGTTGTCTGAGGTCAGGGCACATGGCACCGATCCCCCTTCGTCAAGCTTGTAGGAGTAGCGACAACTGTCGGCAGGTAGGTGACTTTCAGTTGTTCGATGTATTTCTTTATAAGGATTCATAAATTTTCATTATAATAAAGAAAAAATGGTTGTGTGCATCATTTAAATTTGGAGGCCATGGGTTCACTCTCCATTTACAAAAATCGATAATTTAGTAGGATAAAAATTAAGCACATAGGCAATCATTTAAAAAGAAGAGAATTTATCAATTCTTTCTCTCAAGCAAAACTGCGCATGACAATTCATATTGCATGGCTCCTAACTTATAAAATAAAGAATGACCCGTATGTTTGAACTACCTTCTTCGCATATGTATAAGACTGAATCCGTTCTTTTCAAAACATTCTGATCGAGTTATATCAAGATTAAGTCTTTGATTCAAATCTCGTCGACCAATCCTTCCTAATTATAATATTTTGACAGATGTATTTTGTAAGTCCTCACACAAGGACTCCAAAAATATCAGGTCATCACCAACACAAGAATTATTTTCATAACACTGTCAAATAGCCTTTTCTTTTCACTCAACCATCTTCTTCTCCTTACCATTTGGGGAAGACAAAACAATAAGGGTAGCGGACATATCAAGAATTTATCTTGTAATCGAAAACAATATATAGTCTTTGAAAAAGTTGTAATAAAACAGCTGTGTGCATCCTCGTGATGCAGAGGCCAGGGCTTCTCCCCATTTCTAAAATAAAAAATATATAATATGATAGAACTAGAATTTGCATACTTTTTCTACTGACTCGAGTCCATTATTAGTGTTTTATCCGGCAATACTACTTGGGGGGACAGTGTACGCATCAATTAATTCTACAGGTCCGGCCCCAAGAAAATGTAACACACTACTTGTGTTAGTTGTAGATTGTATTGATGTGTATGCTAGCCCCAACACACGACGGGGGTTCTCCAGGTCGCTAGGTTTTGTGTGTATGCAAACAGTTATAAGAACATGTATCGATCCGGTGATCCCTACCCTACACTATATAGCTAGACACAGGTTAGGCGGATTAATTTACAACATCGCATTGTAATCGATTTACATGCAGGATTGGTATGCTACAACTATCGTATGGATATTTTGGATAAGTGTATCTCATGTTATCCATGCGTGAGGAGGAGCACTTCTTGATGAATTTTAACTTGTTTGACACATCATATTATCATTTATGAGTTTAGTCTCAAGGTTTTCACCAATTTTGTTAACTAGGTAATATCAACACAAGATCGTATGTCTTACTTTTTGTTTCCCCCCACCGGGGGTTTTAATGGAAGCATGCACAACATACTCACTAATCTCTAAACTCTATAAGGTTTTGTAGTTATCTCATACTGAGTTTATAAAGAGGCAATAAGACTAGTATGATGTATCATTTTTTATTTATTTTCCTACTAGCTTTAAAGATTTTTACAAAATTCCTACACTACTCCTCACATCTTCTCCACGGGTTTTATGGGGATACTACATCATGACTTTGACACTCATGCGATCAAGATTTGACAATATGTCAGAGAAAACAGCCAAGCTCAACCCAAAATAACCCAGGGGTTCATGTAGGTATATAATTATAACATTAAAATACAGTCGATCAAAGATCTTCCACATAACCGATCGTCCACACAGCAGCGAACACACATATAACTTGTTCAAACAGACCATACACATTTCTGGAATCACGATATTATTGATCTCGGTCATCCTTGCTTCTCCATAGAGTCTCCACATGACTTTCCCTCTCCATTGCAACCCGCTTATTTCCTTCATTTTCCCTCTCCATTGCCACCCTCTTCACCGCTGCGTCATGGATTTCGTCCCAATGACAACCAAGAACAACAGCGAAATGAACAAAAATTACTGTCCCAGTTATCTCTATAAAATTGCTAGTCTTTCTGTCCCTCCTCATCTCTGGCGCCTACAGGTAGGTGAAATAAGATTATAAGAATAATCATACTAACATCAAACAAGGAAGGAGGAAGGAATACAGAAACATTTCAAATCTGCATATGTTTTATACTGTACCACTGTTCCTCGTGTGGCCTTGGATTGATGTGCCCAATAGATCCTGCATAATCGCCCTGTCTCGCAAGCTCCCCGCCTTAGATAAGACGTCATACAACTCCTCTTTCTTCTGCTGTACTTGTTGCGCTCTAGGACGCTGAAAAGACATGCATGATCCGAGTTCGGTAAAAGCAATTGGCTGTCGATAATAATAGCAAGAGTGCCTCAGTTCGGTAGAGATTGCGTGCCTAAACGAATATACTGTATATAGGCGGTGGCTGCAAAGTGAAGCGCGGCTCAGTTGGAGTTATGGAACGGCTACATAGATGAGAGTAGCAAAGGAAGATTTCAAGAGGGTTTGGTCTGCTAGGCTTGAGCGTGTATACGAAATAATGATGAGTAGGCGAGTAGCAAAGGAAGGCTATCAAGCAACAAGATACAAGTGCAGCAACGAATTAATCATCCATATGGTGCCATAATGATGCTATTTGGGTAGTAAATTAGTACCAATACTTGGTCGGGGAGATCCTGGTGACGCCAGTGGGTACTTGCAAAGGAGTAGAATTCGTACCATTAAAAGACAAGCGATCAATTAACGGCAAATAATCCCACCTTAAGGAGAATTCTAAACTTGTGATCTATTCCACGTATCCAGTTGCCAAATATTATTTGCAACACTACGTGATAGGTACAAGTTAGAAGCCACTCACATTACTTACAATAAAGAACGTGCAAACTTACACTGAAAAATAAGTGCTTAATTGTCTCATGGTGGAAAAATCCACAATAGAAATTTCCATGTAGGTTGTGTTTTGCTAGGTTATATTTGGTAAGTATTACACATTTGCGAAGGTACCATTCAAAAATTTAAGTTTTAGCGGCACCTTCATTTTTTTCTAGATTTTTTGTTATTATGAACTAGCACTTTTAGATAAAAGAACGCTCTTCACATGGAATCCACCGAGAATTTACCATTCTCATGTAGATTCCACCAAAAAAATTATGTCCCTTACGAAAATTGAACAACTGCCAACCGCCGAAGAAAAGCGTTTCATGCCACAACATGGGTCCGACTAAATTCTCACATGAACATTACATTTGGTTGAGACGTTTCCCAAACCTTAGCGATTGTATCGCTTTTGGACAGTCAATGTTGTACAGACCCGGATATTTTTCCGGAGAATGGTATATCCTAGCCACTTATCCTATCAGAATTTGATTTCCGGGCGGTCCATTATGGTACAAGACCAGAGTGGGAGAACTTTTCTTTTCGTCGCCATCAGACCAGCTCAGAAGTACGAGTGCCCTAGTTTCCAATACACATGGGATAACGCCTTAGAGTCAATAAATTTTCTTCTTAGGAGAGTTTATCATATCCCAAAATCTAATTCTTTTGTACTAAAATTGTACACTAAAAGTTGTCTAAATGGTTATGAGATCAATGAAATATCTGTATATTTTTATTCTCATTTGAGAATTATCAATATCTGTATTATTGGATATTATGGACATGAAATAATTGAATAATTAAATTGTGTCCAAATCTGATATTTTGCAAGTCATGTCAAAGTTTGTCGTACCCTCCTCAACGATCTAACCGTAATTCATCAAAGAGAGCGAATTTTAAATCTCTTTGGCTCCTAAGTAAATTGTTCAAATTTACCCTCCTCGATGATCTAACCCTAATGTTTTGGGGGCACCATGTTGTTGTTAATGAAAAAATGGTCTCTATTGCTGATATTTGGGATGGAGTGCAAGTAAGAGTTAGTTTTCATAGATGGAGTGCAAGTAGTCCTGTACTCGCAATGGAAAACACTACTGGCGTATGCTAGCGTGAAGGAGGCAGAGGTTCTGGCTGTCTTGGATGGTCTTCGGTATCTAGCGGCAAATCCCCAGCTTCCGAGGGTGATCGAAACCGATTGTGCAAGAGTGGTTACTGTCCTAAATTCGCTGGAAAGGGATCGTTCGGTACATTGGAGTTTGTACTTCGAGGCGAAGGCTATGATGGACGTCTTGACAGGGTTCAGGGTATGCAGGAGGCTAGGGTGAGCAACAGTGTGGCGCATGACTTAGCTCAATTAGGCAAGCGTGAGTGTGGTGTTAACCATGGGGCAATTCCTTCCTACGCGTCGGATTCCCTAATGCGTGATTGTAATATCGCTATTGCCTAAATCTATAAAGCTCACTCATAAATACAAATTTTTTGTTGTAAAAATCTATCAATCCAGTGGTATGAGATTTTGCAAATAGGATGGTCTATTCACATTAGCGATGTTGCACATGCTGTCTTGTGGCAATTAGAGCCAAAAAGGCGTTTACATTTAAGCTCTCTGTACGCTGTAGTAAATTTCAGAGGCATTGGGAACTTGCCTGTGGCAAGATGGTTAGGAGGGTGGTTGTACCCCAGCCACCAGAGTTCAAACCCTAGGTTTGACACTGGTGTTTCTCATTTAGGCGAAATATTCTTCAGTGGGAGGCGACGTTCCCGTCGACAGCGAGGCGCCTGTGGTGACTTCGTCAATCTCAAGACTCGACCCGCCGGCTCAGTATCTCGGAGGTGCTCATAGGAGCAGGGTGTGCGTGCGTGCGTTCATAGGGTGAGTGTGTGCATGTATATGTAATCGTCTGTGTTTGTACTGTGTTTCGCAAAAAAAACCAGAGACATTCTACTGTTTATGTTCATGCTCTATGGAAAATAAATCCACCTAAAATACATTATTTTTCCTCTGGCTAGTGACTCATAATAAGCTGCTTATTAGAGACAACCTTGCTAAAAGACTTGTTCTGCATTTTTTGTTCTGAGTCTGAATCTTGCCTGCACCTTTTTTTTAAGTGCATTGTGGCTAAAGTCATTTGGAATGAGATATGTGGTATCACTGGGCATAATGTCAGGCCTATCACTTACGTATTTGTTGCTGGTCTTTGGATTAGTGTTCGTGCAGCTGCTATGTGGGTGCGATGACATTTGCTTGCTTTTAATATAACACATTGGTTCGGCCTGCAGGTGATCTGGAGGAAGATGATTTTCTTCAATCTAGCTGCAAACGTTGCAGGCTATAAAATTCTGGCAAACCGTGGTTGATGCTAGTACTTCTTGCGAAGACCAATTCAGAGAGACGTGACCGCAAAGGGAAAATTCTCGGTTCTGAATCTGTACACAAACCTACCAAATTCAGTTAAACTTGGAAACCCAACTCTGAGTTGGGGACGAGGAGGCGAATCCGACTTCAGAGTTCAGACACAAGCGCGTGGCAGCCTGCCCACTCCCGATCGATCCCAGAAAACTTGGAAAGCCAACTCCGACTTCCACTCGGGGGTCGACCGGAGGCAGAAGCGCGTCGCAGCTCGCAGCCTGCCCATATAAGCTGATCGATCCCTCCTCCCACAGACACAGCTACCAAGCTCTCTGCCTCCTCAACTCGGCTTCACCCATGGCCATCAAGGGCGCAAGAAAAGCTGCAACCAAGAAACGAACCTATGCCAGCACCGCCGGCAGCGGCAGCTCCGTGGTCATGGACCAGATGCCTCCCCACGGCGCGAACCACGTCCAGCCGCCGCCGCGGCAGCTCCCTCCGGCATCTACTTCAGCCCGTCGCGGGAAGAATGCCTGGGGTTCCTCAACCGGCGGATCGCCGACGACACCGAATTGCGCGACGTGCGGGACCACATCCGCAGCGCCAACGTCTACGGCGAGAGCCCCGACACGCTGCGCCAGCGGCACCCGCCGGCCAGTATCCGTGAGGGCGATCACACGTGGTGGTTCATGAGCCAGACCAAGTTCCAGAGCAAGACCGCGGGCGGGGGCGCCAGCAAGCGCGCCGACCGCCACGTCGAGAACGGCGGGTACTAGCGGCTGGAGCAGAGCAAGAAGAGCTGGACAACGACGGCTTCAAGAACTGCTTCGGCTACTACGTCGGGCCCGACAAGAGGACGGACAAGACGCCGTGGCTCATGCAGGAGTTCACCAGCACCAACGACGACGGTGCTGGCAAGCGGTGTTATAAACGATAGCAAATAAACGACGAAGAGCGGACGATCAAACCAAAGGGGACACGAGATTTTAACGTGGAAAACCTCTCCAAATAAAGGAGAGGAAAAAACCACGGGCCAGCCATCAATATTTCACTATATCGGGTGAGGTTACAAACGCCGTAGGTTTACAATGTGTGGCTTACCCCAAGCGGCGGCTTACAAGATGTATATATGGTGGCATAAAACCATAAGTCAGCTGCAGTCCGCTTCGCTCCGAAGTTAGCCTCTCACTTTTTATCTTCATATGAATTTGGAACACATCAAAATAACACTCCACCTTGAGACAATTTTATCTTGTAGCATGAACGAGAACTTCACCCTAAAACAACAAAGAAAAACATCTTCGGCGCCAAATAGCCTCTTGGGCTAGACAGTGATACCAACTAAGCCCGAGCAAAGCTCGAACTTAGTAACAGGAACTGACTTTGTCATCATATCAGCAGGATTATCATGAGTATTTATCTTGCATACCTTCAGTTTACCTTTTACAACAACATCACGCACATAATGGTATTTGACGTCAATGTGCTTTGTTCTCTCATGGAACATCTGATTCTTAGTAAGGTAAATAGCACTCTGAATATCACAAAACAGGTTAATGCAAGTATCATCTCCACAAAGCTCAGCAAACAAACCTTTCAGCCAAACCGATTCTTTACATGCTTCACCATAGCCATGTATTCTGCTTCAGTGGTAGATGGACAACAACGGATTGCAACATTGCCCTCCAACTCACGGCACAACCACCAAGCGTGAACACATAACCTGTGAGGGATCTCCTCTTATCTAAATCGGCAGCAAAATCTGAATCCACATAGGCTACGAGTCCCTCATTAGTCTTGCCGAACTTGAGGCAAGCATTGGATGTGCCACGAAGGTACCTGAAAATCCACTGAACAGCCTTCCAATGTTCTTTACCAGGATTAGCCATATATCTACTAACCAAACTCATAGCATATGATAAATCTGGACGTGAGCAAACCATGGCATACATTAAAGAACCAACAAGACTAGAATATGGAACTCTAGACATGTACTCAAAATCCTCATCCGTACTAGGACATTGTTCAGCTGACAATTTAAAGTGAGGAGCAATAGGAGTACTAACAGACATTGCATCATGCATGTTAAAACGATGAAGAACTTTCTTAATGTAATTTTGCTGACTAAGAAATAACAAACCCGAATTTCTGTCACGGGTAATCTCCATACCTAGAATTTTTTTAGCAGCACCAATATCCTTCATCTCAAACTCGCTACTCAACTGTGACTTGAGAGCAGCGATCTTTCTTGCTCTTGACAGCAATCAACATATCATCAACATATAATAACAGGTATATAGATGATCCATTAACAAACTTAATGTACACACAACTATCAAATTCAGACCTCTTAAAGCCATGTGACAACATAAAAGAATCAAACATTTTATACCACTGACGAGGAGATTGTTTCAAACCGTATAAGGACCTTTTCAACTTACACACAAGTTCCTTACCAGGCACTATGAACCCTTCTGGCTGGTCCATGTATATCTCTCTCCAACTCTCCATGCAGAAACGCAGACTTTACATTTAACTGCTCAAGGTCAAGATCACGCATAGCAACAATAGCAAAAAATGTACGAATTGAACTATGCTTAACAACTGGAGAGAAAACATCATTATAATCAACACCTTGAATTTGACTGAAGCCTTTTGCAACTAACCTTGCCTTAAAACTCGGAGGCTCGCTAGGAGATAAACCCTCATTTCTCTTGAAGATCCACTTACATCGGACAGCCTTCTTTTCTTAGGCAAGCGCACAACATCACATGTGCCATTTTTCTCGAGTGACTGCATCTCTTCTTGCATTGCAGCAAGCCACTTCTCGCGGTCACCGGAACCAATAGCTTCAGTATAAGTGGACGGCTCATGTCCGTGCTCCACCTGTTATGTACAACTCAGAGCATAATCAACAATGTTACACTCTTCAATTAAACGTGGTCGAGGACCACAATTCCTCCTGTTCCTACGAGCAGCAATAGACTGTTGTGGCTGCAAAACAGGGGGTGAGTTCTGAACATTATCGTTATCAGAATCAGAAGAAACAGAATCATCAGAACCAGCAGAATCAGGATCAGAATCATCTGAAGTAGCAGCACCATCATTGTCAACAGTGACATTTTCCTTTTCAATAGAGTGCTCCACCCTGACACGAACCTGCTCCTCAGAAAAATCTGGCAAAACATCTGAGGACAACTTATCAAAGTACATAACAGATTCATTGAAAACAACACTCCTGCTCATAAATGCCTGTACGTCTCAAACGTATCTATAATTTTTATGTTCCATGCATGTTTTATACCAATTGCTACATGTTTTGCATCTACTTTATATCACTTTTATACATTTTTTGGGACTAACCTATTAACAAGATGCCGAAGTGCCAGTTCCTGTTTTCTGCTGTTTTTGTATTCCAGAAAAGCTAGTCTGGAAATATTCTCGGAATTGGACGAAACTACACGGAGTCCCTATTTTACCAGAACACCTGACGGACCAAAGAGCGACGGAGAGGAGCCACGTGGGCCCCACACGTGGCCAGGGCGCGGGCCCCCCTCTGCCGCGCCCTGGGGTGGTGTGGGCCCCACGGGCTCTCCAGCCGCCGCCCTTTCGCCTACTTATTCCCCCCGACGCGAAAACCCTAAGTACCTGAGCAAATATCCACGAAAAGTTCCAGAGACGCCGCCGTCGTCAACCCTAGCTCGGGAGGGTTCAGAACCTCTTCCCGGCACCCTGCCGGAGAGGGGAATCGTCACCGGAGGCTTCTACATCGCCATGCCTGCCTCCGGAGTGATGCGTGAGTAGTTCATCCTTGGACTACGGGTCCATAGCAGTAGCTAGATGGTTGTCTCTCCACTTTGTGCCATCATGTTTAGATCTTGTGAGCTGCCCTACATGATCAAGATCATATTATTGTAATGCTACATGTTGTGTTTGCTGGGATCCGATGAATATTGAATATTATGTCAAGTTGATTATCAATCTATCTTATATGTTATTTAAGATCTTGCATGCTTTCCGTTACTCGTAGATGCTTTGGCCAAGTAGATGCTTGTAACTCCAAGAGAGAGTATTTATGCTAGATAGTGGGTTCATGTCTCCGTTTAACCTGGGACAGTGACAGAAAGTTCTAAGGTTGTGGATGTGCTGTTGCCACTAGGGATAACCTAACGATGCTATGTCCACGGACATATGTGTTTGTTTACATTACGCACTTTACTTAATGCAATTATCCGTTGCTTGCAACTTAATACCAACGGGGACTCGGATGACAACCCGGCGGTGGATTATTAGTCATAGATGCTGTTGGATAACGATCTATGTATTATGTCGTAATGCCCAATTAAATATCATAGTAGTCAACATGTCATGTATATGCATTGTCATGCGCTCACTATTCGTCAATTGCCCAGCTGTAATTTGTTCACCCAACATGTTAGTTATCTTTTATGGAGAGACACCACTAGTGAACTGTGGACCCCGGTCCATTCTTTTACACTGATTAAACAACCACAAACTGCAAACTGTTCCTTTTTCATTCTCTGCAATTTAATACTCATTTTCCACACCATACGTTTAATCCTTTGTTTTCAGCAAGCCAGTGAGATTGACAACCTCACTGTTTCGTTGGGGCAAAGTAGTTTGATTGTGTTGTGTGCAGATTCCACGTCAACAGTCCAGACTCCCTCACAACACTATTTTTCTGGCGCCGTTGACAACCTTCTGAAGAGTTGCTGCTCCTACTGGTTCGATAACCTTGGTTTCTTTCTGAGGGAAAACTTGCTGCTGACTACATCATACCTTCCTCTTGGGGTCTCCCAACGAACGTGTGTTTCACGTCATCAAGCTATTTTTCTGGCGCCGTTGCCGGGGAGACAGCAGTCTTCTGCAAGGGGAGTTTCACGCTTCCAATCTCTTTACTTTGTTTTTGTCTTGCTTAGTTTATTTTATTTTATCTTGTTTGCTTTCAATTATCAAAAACACAAAAAAATTAGTTACTTGCATCTAGTTTACTTTCAAGTTATTTTCTGTACTGTTTTTATTTCTGCTAAAATGAGTACTCCTGAGAACACTAAGTTGTGTGATTTCACTAGCACGAACAACAATGATTTCATATGCACACCTATTGCTCCACCTGCTGCTTCAGCAGAATTTTATGAAATTAAACCTGCACTTTTAAATCTTGTTATGAAAGAGCAATTTTCTGGTGTTAGTACTGATGATGCTGCTGTTCACCTTAATAACTTTGTTGAACTTTGTGAAATGCAAAAGCTCAAGGAAGTAGATGGTGATATTATTAAACTGAAACTTTTTCCTTTCTCCTTGAGAGGACGTGCTAAAGAATGGTTGCTATCTTTGCCTAGAAATAGTATTGATTCATGGACTAAATGCAAAGATGCTTTTATTGGAAAATATTATCCTCCTGCTAAGATTATTTCTTTGAGAAGTAGCATAATGAATTTTAAGCAATTTGATAATGAACATGTTGCTCAAGCATGGGAGAGAATGAAATCATTGGTTAAAAATTGTCCCACTCATGGACTGACTACTTGGATGATCATCCAAACCTTCTATGCAGGATTAAATTTTTCTTCGAGGAATTTATTGGATTCGGCCGCTGGAGGTACCTTTATGTCCATCACTTTGGGTGCTGCAACAAAGCTTCTTGATGATATGATGATTAATTATTCTGAGTGGCACACCGAGAGAGCTCCAACAGGTAAGAAGGTAAATTCTGTTGAGGAAACCTCCTCCTTGAGTGCCAAAATTGATACTATTATGTCTATGCTTGCAAATGGTCAAACACATGTTGATCCAAATAATGTTCCTTTAGCTTCTTTGGTTGCTCAAGAAGAGCATGTTGATGTGAACTTCATTAAAAATAATAATTTCAACAACAATGCTTATAGGAATAATTTTGGTAATAGCAATTATAGGCCCTATCCTTCTAATAGTGGCAATGGTTATGGAAATTCCTATAGTAACTCCTACAATAATAATAAGAGTGTACCCTCTGATCTTGAAGTTATGCTTAAGGATTTTATTAGTACACAAACTGCTTTCAATAAAACTGTTGAGGAGAAATTTGGGAAAATTGATGTGCTTTCCTCTAAAGTTGATAGTCTTGCTCTTGATGTTGACTTATTGAAACTAAAGAACATGCCTCATGATGTTAAAGAGAGCAAAACTCTCAATGCTATACAAGTTAAAATTGATAACAATGTGAGGATGTTAGCTGAATTGCATGCTAGATGGGAAAGAGAGGATGAAATTGCTAGAAAGAACAATATTGCTAGAGTTTATACTATTACTACTTCTGAAAAGCTTCAAACTCAAGTGTTAACAAACCTCCTACCATTAATGGCAAGATAGTTGGTGTTGGTAATGTTTCCACTTCTATTGCAAAATGTCCTAAATTGCCTGATAACTCTGAAACTGTCCTTGATAAAGATGCTGAAATTTCTAGCAATAAGGAAGAGAATAATTCCATTACTTTTGATGATAATGACTTTGATTTTGATGGTTGCAATATTTCTGAAGTAATTAAGTTCTTGCAAAAGCTAGCTAGAAGTCCTAATGCTAGTGCTATAAACATGGCTTTTACTAAACATATTACTAATGCTCTCATACAAGTTAGGGAAGAGAAATTAAAACATGAAGCTTCTATCCCTAGGAAGTTAGAAGATGGTTGGGAGCCCATCATTAAATTGAAATTGAATGACTTTGATTGCAATGCTTTGTGTGACCTTGGTGCTAGTATTTCTGTTATGCCTAAAAGATTATATGATATGCTTGATTTAGCACCTTTGGAAAATTGTTATTGGATGTTCACCTTGTTGATTCTACTATTAAAAAACCTTTGGGAAGAATTGATGATGTTCTTATCATGGTTAACAACAATTATGTCCCCGTTGATTTTATTGTCTTGGATATTGAGTGCAATCCATCATGCCCTATTGTGTGGGAAGACCTTTTCTTAGGACTGTAGGTGCTATTATTGATATGAAAGAAGGGAATATAAAATATCAATTTCCTCTCAAGAAAGGTATGGAACACTTTCCTAGGAAGAAGATTAAGCCACCTTATGATTCTATTGTTCGAACAAACTACAATGTTGATGCTTCTTCACTTGGTAATACTTGATGCATGCTTTGTGCCTAGCTAAAAGGCGTTAAAGAAAAGCGCTTATGGGAGGCAACCCATTTTATTTTTCTGCAATTTTTCTTTTATTGAGTCAAGGAGTTTGTTTACTTCTGTAGCAACTCCTTTGTATCTTTATTTTCTCGCATTGTTGTGCCAAGAGTAGCCTCTAATGATAAGATGATGCTTAATTTTGATTGCTGCGCAGAAACAGATTTTTGCTGTTCACTGTACGAAATTCCTAAAATCACCAGATTGTTAAAAAATCTGAAATTTTTGTGCGTAATCTTTATGAATGTCTGAAACTTTCATTAGTTCAGAGTTTCTCGATCTGAGCGTCGTAAGTGCCTCGAAAAAATTCGTCTTTGCGGACTGTTCTGTTTTAGACAGATTATGCCTTTTTATTTTTCGCATTCTCTCTTTTACTAGTGTTGAGTGAAATTCTTTTTTGGGTGGAAGAGCTTCACATAACATCAGTGGCTGTAGCTAATGTTTAAAGTAACAAATCATATTGCGTCTTTACAGAACATGTGAATTTTTGATTATGCACTAACCCTCTAATGAGATCTACTTTGAGTTTGGTGTGACGGAAGTTTTCAAGGGTCAAGAGAGAAGGATGATATAATAGGATCAAGAAGAGTGAAGAGCTTAAGCTTGGGGAGGCTCCCATGGATCTCCCCAGCATATTTCAAGAAGACTCAAGCGTCTAAGCTTGGGGATGCCCAAGGCATCCCCTTCTTCATCGTCAAAATTATCAGGTCATCTCTAGTGAAACTATATTTTAATTCTTTCACATCATATGTGCTTTTCTTGGAGCGTCTGTGTGCTTTTTATTTTCAGTATTGCATTTTATTTTCAATAAAGCTTGACTGGACCCTAGCATTCTTGATTGGGAGAGAGACACGCTCCGCTTTTTCATGAGAATACTCCTATTCTTCACTTATATTTGTTGAGTATTCATATCTAGCGCTGTTCAGCTTTTAGCTCTTGTTTTCATGTATCTCTTGTCAGAGCTATTAGCTTTCTTTTGTAGAAAGTACTCTCTTGCTTCACTTATATTTGTTTGGAGAGTTGATGAAATAAATTGATTGGTGTTTGGTTGGTTCAGAAAATGTTGCATGTGGTAATTGGTATAAGGAAAAACTTGCTTAATCTTGTAGATCACTAAAATGGATAACTTGATGCTTGTCAATTGTTTTGAGTTAACAAGTAGATCATGATTAAATTGTGCATCACATGAGTTAAGCCTATTAGTGAAGAACTACCGTAAAGCTTGTTGAAAATTTGGTTTGCATCGTGGTACTCTAAGGTCTAGATATTTTCTAATAACAGGGTTTGGTTAACAAGGAAGACGGTATGAAGTCTTATAACGTTTGCAATATGTTTGTCATATAAAACTTGGTGTACGGGTTGATATTCTTGTTTGCTTACATAACCTTGCTAGCCTAAACTCTGTACTGAGAGGGAATGCTTCTCGTGCATCCAAATCCTTGAGCCAAAATCCATGCCATTTGTGTCCACCATAACTACCTATATGTGGTATTTCCTTGCCACTCCAAGTAAATTTTTCATGTGCTACCTTTAAATTATTCAAAATGTTATTATTCCCTTTTTGTGTCAATGTTTACTAGCTCATGAGGAATTAGTGTGGTTATTCTTTATTCTATTTGTCGAGTGGACTTTTACACCTGGACTAGTGGCATATACATCCGCTTATCCAATAACTTGCAAAAAGAGCTGGCAACGGGGTGCCCAGTCCCAATTAATTACAACTTTAACCAATTAATTCTCTTCACACTTTTGCCCTGATTCATCAGTAAGCAATGACAAACAGTGAAATACCTGAATGTGTGTAAACCAAAGAGAAAGAGGGATGATCTGCCTTGCTGGTAGAAATAACGTCCTTCATGGGAGCCGCTCTTAAAAGTCCGTTCGACAGGTAGAATACTGTTCTCACCCGCTACCATTCGTTGACAATTAACAAACACCTCTCAAAAATAGATACTCCTCCATGGTATGTGATTGATGGAAGGCACCCGAGGATTCGGTTAGCCATGGCTTGTGTTAGCAAGGTTGGGAGGAGTATCAAATATTTTATGCAATCTCTATATGCTTTCAAAAACCTAAAAGCTCTAGCACATGATTTAATCCCTGCTTCCCTCTGCGAAGGGCCTTTCTTTTACTTTTATGTTGAGTCAGTTTTCCTATTCTTTCTGTCTTCCACAAGCAAACACTAGTGTCAACTTTGTTACAACATGCGTTATATGCAATGTATTGGACTTGTTATACTACTTTGTGTTGACAATATCCATGAGATAAATATGTTGAAAGTTGAAGCAAATGCTGAAACTAAATTCTTCCTTTGTGTTGATTAAATACCTTTTATTAGAAACTATTGCTTTATGAGTTAACACTTATGCAAAACTGTTTGATGCTTGTCTCGAAAGTACTATTCATGAAAACGTTTAGCTTGTGTGATTCATTGTTTACTCATTATCTATTTGATAGCAAATTATAGACCATTGACTTGGATCACTTCATTCATTTACATGTGCCTTGCAATATTATATGATCAAGATTATGATAGTAGCATGTCACCTCAAAAATTATTTGTTTTTATCGTTTACCTACTCGAGGACGAGTAGGAACTAAGCTTGGGGATGCTGATACGTCTCAAACGTATCTATAATTTTTGATGTTCCATGCTTGTTTTATACCAATTGCTACATGTTTTGCATCTACTTTATATCACTTTTATACATTTTTTGGGACTAACCTATTAACAAGATGCCGAAGTGCCAGTTCCTGTTTTCTGCTGTTTTTGTATTCCAGAAAAGCTAGTCTGGAAATATTCTCGGAATTGGACGAAACTACACGGGGTCCCTATTTTACCAGAACACACCTGACGGACGAAAGGAGCAGGAGAGGAGCCACGGGGCCCCACACGCCAGGGCGCGGCCCCCCTCTGCCGCGCCCTGGGTGGTGTGGGCCCCTCGGGCCTCCAGCCGCCGCCCTTTCGCCTACTTATTCCCCCCGACGCGAAAACCCTAAGTACCTGAGCAAATATCCACGAAAAGTTCCAGAGACGCCGCCGTCGTCAACCCTAGCTCGGGAGGGTTCAGAACCTCTTCCCGGCACCCTGCCGGAGAGGGGAATCGTCACCGGAGGCTTCTACATCGCCATGCCTGCCTCCGGAGTGATGCGTGAGTAGTTCATCCTTGGACTACGGGTCCATAGCAGTAGCTAGATGGTTGTCTCTCCACTTTGTGCCATCATGTTTAGATCTTGTGAGCTGCCCTACATGATCAAGATCATATTATTGTAATGCTACATGTTGTGTTTGCTGGGATCCGATGAATATTGAATATTATGTCAAGTTGATTATCAATCTATCTTATATGTTATTTAAGATCTTGCATGCTTTCCGTTACTCGTAGATGCTTTGGCCAAGTAGATGCTTGTAACTCCAAGAGAGAGTATTTATGCTAGATAGTGGGTTCATGTCTCCGTTTAACCTGGGACAGTGACAGAAAGTTCTAAGGTTGTGGATGTGCTGTTGCCACTAGGGATAACCTAACGATGCTATGTCCACGGACATATGTGTTTGTTTACATTACGCACTTTACTTAATGCAATTATCCGTTGCTTGCAACTTAATACCAACGGGGACTCGGATGACAACCCGGCGGTGGATTATTAGTCATAGATGCTGTTGGATAACGATCTATGTATTATGTCGTAATGCCCAATTAAATATCATAGTAGTCAACATGTCATGTATATGCATTGTCATGCGCTCACTATTCGTCAATTGCCCAGCTGTAATTTGTTCACCCAACATGTTAGTTATCTTTTATGGAGAGACACCACTAGTGAACTGTGGACCCCGGTCCATTCTTTTACACTGATTAAACAACCACAAACTGCAAACTGTTCCTTTTTCATTCTCTGCAATTTAATACTCATTTTCCACACCATACGTTTAATCCTTTGTTTTCAGCAAGCCAGTGAGATTGACAACCTCACTGTTTCGTTGGGGCAAAGTAGTTTGATTGTGTTGTGTGCAGATTCCACGTCAACAGTCCAGACTCCCATCAACAACACTATTTTTCTGGCGCCGTTGACAACCTTCTGAAGAGTTGCTGCTCCTACTGGTTCGATAACCTTGGTTTCTTTCTGAGGGAAAACTTGCTGCTGACTACATCATACCTTCCTCTTGGGGTCTCCCAACGAACGTGTGTTTCACGTCATCAATGCCTTGCTAGTTTCGGGATTCCATAACTTGTATCCTTTTACACCCGAACCATAACCATGAACACACACCTAATAGCTCTCGGATCTAACTTTTCCATTATCAACATGAGCATAAGCAGTGCAGCCGAAAACTTTAAGTTGTGAATAATCAGCAGGAGAATCTGACCATACCTCAATGGGAGTTTTCTTGTCGAGGGGATAGATGGTGACTGTTTATCAAGTAGCATCGGTGGCAGCCGCCTCAGCCCAAAACGCTTACACATGCGAGCGTTGGAGATCATGCAGCGAGCCTTGGAAATGATGGTCCTCTTCATCCGCCGCTACACCATTCTGTGGGTGTGTATGGGATGGTGAGGTGCTGACAATGCCTTCTTTCCTGCAATATTCATTAAAGGCATTCGAACAAAATTCGCCACCATTGTCAGTACGAAGTAATTTCACCTCTTTTCTGTTTGCCTTTCAATCATAGCTTTTCACTTTTTAAAAGCAGCAACGTATCATCCTTATTTTTCTTGAAATAAGGCCAACTCTTCGAGAGTAATCATCAATAATGGTAAGCATATAACGTGCACCACCATAAGAGGGCTTACGAGATGGCCCCCAAACATCAGCATGTACATAATCAAGTGTACCTTTGGTGGTGTGGACAGAAGCATTAAACTTAACTCTTGTGTGTTTACGAAATGCTGTGTTCACAGAACTGCATCTTACCCAAACTGCATCCTTGCAGCAAGCTCTCTTGATCAATTCTACCATACCAAGTTCACTCATATGTCCAAGACGCTTATGCCAAAGGTTAGTTTACTAGCGTCTCATGAGAAACAGCAGCAACAGTACCAGATAACGTGCTACTTCTAAGAACATATAACATTAGCAGAATTCATATCACCAACCATAAATAGAGAGAACCTTTTGAGACTTCCTTTAGGAGTTTATTTCCTCCTTTGACTTGTACCCGTCACAGTCAAGGGTACTGAGCGAATAATTTCTTGCCATGGTTGGTATGTGTTTCACTTCCCACACGTGCGTGTCATATCGTCATGTGTCTTGACTGAAACGGAACCAACACCAACAATGTTGCATTGCTGGTCGTTCCCCACACGCACGAAATCATCCAGTCTGCACTAACTCATAAGAACTGAACCAATCTTTGTACATCAAATATGAAAAGAACATGCAGTATCTAGAATCCATTCATCCTGACGAGAAAACCATGCAGCTAAACAGCTAGGCATTCGCCATCAGAACTACCATCAACAACAGAAGCCTCACCGGTATATTTACCTTCATTATTTTTCGGTTGGTAAGTACCTTTTTCTTTTCTCCTTTCTGCAATTTCCAACATCATCAATGACATGATTAACTTTCTTACAATACCTGCAGAACTTGTCACGGCCTTTAGTCTTTGAGCGACCTCTGTCACCCTGCTCTTGTCTCTGTTGTAGTTGAGTGTTTATCTCGCTGCTCAGGCTCCTCGGACCTGCAGAGCATCGCCCTTGTAGGACGACGTCTCCTCTTTCTGTACCATATCTTTCATCTTTTCCCTGGCAAGCAGGGCCATATACTTCCGCAGTGGTTAGTTCATCACGGCTTAACAGTATGGTATCACAAAAATTTGCAAGGAATTTGGCAGCGAGCATAGAATAAAAGTGCTAGATCTTCATCATCGTACGTTTAACTCCATCGACACTAGGTCATAACGATCTCCCTTAAAGATCGATAAGTGATTCATTACCGAACCACTTTTTTGCAACTTGTGCGTGACAACTTCATCTTCACATGCTCTTGTTGGTGATCTTTGGACATGCAGATCGACTCCATCTTAGCCCACAGTGCCGCTGCGGTTTTCTCCTGGAGTACTTCTTGCAGAATATCATTAGATAGATGAAGTTGAATAAGCGATAAAGCCTTACGGTATTTCCGCTTCTCATCGGCCGTCCATGCCGCCGCATCCTTGTCGCCGAATTTCTCCAGCTCGTCAAGATCATTGGATGTGCAAGGATCGCACGCATCTTGACCTGCCACAGCAAAAACTCGTCTTGTAGTCCAGCGCCGGTAGATCGAACTTCATCGATGCCATCCAAAACCCTAATCTGAAAACAGATCTGAAACAGGCTCTGATACACTTGTTATAAACGATAGCAAATAAACGAGAAAGCGGAACGATCAAACCAAAGGGGACACGAGATTTTAACGTGGAAAACCTCTCCAAACAAAGGAGAGGAAAAAACCACGGGCGCCAGCCAGCAATACTTCATATATCGGGTGAGGTTACAAACGCCGTTGGTTTACTGTGTGGCTTACCCCAAGCGGCGGCTTACAAATGTTTATATGGTGGCATAAAACTCTAAGTCAGCTGCAGTCTGACTCGGAAACGCGGGCCTCCGCTTCGCTCCGAAGTTAGCCTCTCACTTTATATCTTCATGAATTTGGAACACATCAAAAAACAAGCGGGGCGTGCCCGCGCTCTACAGGGTCTACGTCACGCCGCACGCCACCGACGAGAAGCTCATAGAGATCTTTGGGGGACGGCGTCAAGTAGAGCCTGAGGAAAAAAAGAAGCCTGCACGAACCATGGTCCCGGAGTTGTATTTCGACCGCATCGCCGCGCTGCTTGCCGGAGGGGAGTGCCCGTGGTTGGTGGCCCAGGAGCACGCGCAGGCGCCGCCACCTACGCCTCCGGCAGCACAGCAGGGGCCGCCGGAGGGTCTTGTTGATTTACAGCCAGCAGGCGGCGCAATATCTTGGTCCGTACCAGCAGGATCACTACTTGGTCAGTACTACGAGCAGCAGCAGGGACCGTTGTCGATGGCGCTCCACGTTTCCCTCCGCCGCATCACCGGGCCTCCTTGCGAGCTCGCGGCGGACGCGCCGCCAGACAATCTCAGCATGCCCATGGCCGACTTCATGAGGATTGATGGACGATAACCAGCAGCGGCGGAATGGTCGATGGGGGAAGAACCGAATTGGGACTCGTTGGACGATATAGTCGCGGACGATGAACTCGCCAACTTCAACAAGTATTTGATCACAGGACGGCGCGGCTGACAGATGGATTAGCATGCTTGAGGCGTCACCTGGTCTATTTGGGACAAATTTTTTCGTAGTGTTCTTGCAGTTGGCTTACCGGTGTATGATGATAGCTCTTAATTCAAGACTGTTTGTATCTTACGATTGCTCGAAGCAAGTGTGATTAGTACTCTGTTTTGAAATCACTGCAATTTTTTACTTCTCTACTTGGTAGTTGACACGATCGCATTCCATGGCTAGCTAGTTGTCTACTCGAATTCTGGTTCCATGCTCCGACAAGTAATGTTCGCGGCGGCGGAGACTTTGCCTCCGTGATCATCCGGCTGGTGATTAAACCAAGGCCGTGATGCAGCGATCCACCGATGGCATTAACCTACTTGCACAGCGATTATCTCTCTAGCTCTCATAGACGATCCTAGAAGCATATATCATTCCTTAATCCGCTCTGAACCAAACAAGCAGAACGAATATACATGAACACTTTACACGGGCTGAACATGCCCAATTGGTTCCCCAAATTTCTCAAGGCCTATCATTCACCTGGAGTCCTGGACTAGGCTGCAAATAGGCTTCTATACTTTCCACGGGGACGGTTACATGGCTACAGGATCGCCATGTGGCTTAGAATCGCACTGTCGGAGGAGAATCTTCTGATGATAAAAACAAACTGGAAGCAAGGATATTCACGCACGATAAACTCAGCAGCAAGCATACAGCATTGGTTTATGGATAATATCGCAACAAGCACTCAGATAACTCTTCACCCATCTTTTGCCATGTAGCAAGCTGTAAATTTGCATGGACCTTCTACATATATCCAAACATAAGCTATGTGTATCGAAGCAGCAACATCTTGCTGGTGGACATGTTGTGCCATACCAAAGCTGCCCTTCTACTTGCTAGTAACTATTGCACGTCAATTCACAATGCTTGTTGCAAAAGACTCTGTACTGGTGATTCAGAACGGAAGTGAGTATTAGTTTGTCTTCAAAAGAAAGTGAGTAATTAGTACATGGCCAAATACTATATAGTCTCATTAGCCTGAACTTCCACGCGAACAATTTCCTTCCCTAAGATAGTGGAATTCCTTAGTGTCCCTGACAGTATTCTCTTCGAACAATCTTAGAGATCATCCTCAGTATACCATGACAGCTCTGTCAAGTGTACTGGTTCTTTGTGACAGAAAAGAGTGCCAGGTGCGGTATTGATCAAACCAAAAGCAGCGCTAGTCTTTCACTATGGCCACATAAACGTCATCCTTGGATACTTCTTCATCTTCTAAAGAAGAAGATTTCAGCAGTATCAGCTCCTGCCGGTTACAGTAAAAAAAAAGATGCTTTCGGAGGTGTCTCAGGCCTAAGATGCAACATGGCTAAGAGCAGCATCACACCCATCATCTGTGATTCATATCGGATCATTGAGATCAGCGAAATCTGGCCTGCCGGGTAGAAACCCTGCCAATCAATACCTTGGTTTGCCTCTCCACTTCAGAAAAGCCGCAAGGAAGATTTCCAAACCTTCTTGACAAGAAAAGAAGGAGACTTGCAGCCTGGAAAACCATATGCTTACTCAAGGTGGGAGGCTAATCCTAGTTCATTCAGTGCTCTCTGCCATGACAATTTTTCACTCATTCGCTAAACCCTCGCCGTGGTTCTCAAAGCTCGACAAAATCCGCAAAGCTTTCTATGGAAGGGTACCGAGACCGTCAATGGGGGGCACTGTCTGGTCGCTTGGCCTCATGTTTGCAGACCCAAGCAGAAGGGCGGGCTGGGCAATCTTGGACCTCGAAATCAATGACACGGCGCACACGAGAGCTGGCTTGAGTATTAGAACGGCTGACAAATCTTGTGCTCCTTGATGTCGCCGGTTGACGAGAAGATTAGACAAATTTTTAATGCTGCAGCCAAGTTGTGGTCGGAAATGGTAATAAAACCTTTTTCTGGACGGATAGGTGGATTTCACGGAGGTCGGTGAAGGATTTGGCTCCCGATGTGTACCTCGCAAAATCCCTCTACCAGGACTACTAGAACGGTCACGGAGGGCCTCCCGGATTGCAATTGGATCAACGACATCAAAAAACCAATCACCCATCTACCTTCTTGCAGGCTGTCTACATCTGGGAAGAAACATGGTCGTTCCAACTACGCCCAGAAATTGATGATGCCTGGACATGGACATGGGAGACCAAACGGATCCTTTTCGGCTAAAATCAGTTATTCTGCTCACTTTGCTGCTAACACAAATTGTGCAGCGGCCAAGGCAATTTGGGATTCCTGGGCTCGCTCAAGATCAAATTTTTCGTATGGCTGCTGTACAAGAG